>CM064523.1:31840745-32348245 GCA_032716605.1 Paralithodes platypus
ACATATTTCGGTACAAATCTTCGTAATAGCTGACCAAACAAGACGGGAGCATACCAATTTACCATCAGCTGGAAACAAATTATACACATTATTTGATTTACCTGATGAAGGACCTCTTGCATTTATAGGGTTAATGGCAGTTCTAATTAATAGAAAACCTCGCATGTTGAGTAAACTGTAATCTAATACAAGCCATACATGAGATATCTGGTTCTGTTTCCAATGCATTCAATTTATGTTAGGATAGCCAATACTCAAGCCTACTGTTGGTAATGCTTTGTCAAGCCATTGTTAAAATTGTTTCTTCTACATAAATTACCTGTTCCTTCTGTATCCAGACCGTGTGTTTCTTACTTCAGGCGTAGCACTTTATATTTCTTTTACATAGCTCCCATTACATTATTCCAACTGAAGCCAGTTTCGATCTTTCGCATTCTTGTTTTGCCTTTCTTCATAAATACATCTTAACTGCCTTTATGGTGTAATGGTTTGAGTGTTTAAAATATGTGTGTGGTAACCCAGGTTCGAATCCCGGTTGATTACATGCTCTCATTAATTTAATTGGAAGGTGTTTGGTGTTGAAGTCAAATTAATACAAATTGAATATCCCTTTATACAGCATTCCTTTCTGTCATTAATCGGTGCCTTTGTCTATTTTTGTGCAACTGTTTTATTTCAAATAATACAGTACTCCTTTTTCACACAGCACACAGATCTACTTTTAAACAGCACCTTGTTTTACTTTGAACAGCATTCCTCTTTCATAAATATGTTTGGGTACCGTATCTTTCAAACAGCTACCTTAGAGCCTAGGCTACTTCCATCAACCTATCACTATAATAATATATGGTTCTTAGTTGGTAGGAAATAGTCTAGGCCTCGTTTTCGTTGCTCATCTAAGGCAAACCTATTATTGTTATCTATGTGAGTGAGGGAGGCAAAATGCAGAACTGCCTGTAGCGAATGCCTCCCCCAGAGTTGAAAGGGTGACAAGGCCAAAATCAAGGGACGTTCGAGCCAAAATGCCTGGACACACGGAGTTTGAAACAATTTAAGTCATAGGAAGAGGAAAAGACTGATTATTCGAGAGAGTTCTAGAGCTCAGCTGTTGAATAGAAGAAAGACTTAGAGTAACATTTCACTCTTGGGTTGGAGAGTTGCACAGAGTAAGGGTGGGATTGTGTTGCAAGACGGGTACCACGTACCCTACATAGAGGAGGTGGTATACACTGTGAGAGCTCTGAGGAGCACTGGTTATTGTAGTAGTGATATAATAGCGAGAGAGATGCAACATTGCGGCGAAGAGAGAAAGATTGAAGAGATAGACAAACAATATGAACAATTGACATTAATGCAATGCAAAGACATAGTAGTTTACTACCATTTATAGTCGGGAAATCAGATGATAAAGGACTAAGCTTCCCGCGATATGAGAGATGAAAAAAGAGAACAGAAAAGAGCTGTACCACCTCCGCTTTTTCTCTCTTCCTCGACAAACAACGCTTTAGTCGAAATAATCTTTTGTATGTCGCCACCTCGCACATTTAGTCTACATCGAGTCAGAATTATTCATATGTCTCATTTCGTCCCCATGTGCAACAGAGTACAATAATGGTTATCAGATGGTATGTCTACTGCAGTTACTTATCTCTCACTCAATCTACTCTAGCATTCAATTTTCTGTCATTGTGATGTTCTCTTCCTTTATCTTATGTGTATTGCCTGCACAGTCACTTGTTTCTGTGTTTGTTTATATACGGCACTGCAGGACACCTTTTTCTAAAAGGGGAACAATGTGGTTTCCAACATGTGGTGACCTTTATTCTGGTTATTGTTAGACGATTATCTCAGTTCGGGAGGAAAATGTAAGAATTACAAAACATAATAAAGATTGGTCTACCGATTTGATTCTTGAAAGGTTCTCAACGGCTGAATAATATTGTCTAATGTAAGCCAATTTGAACTAATCAAAAAATAATTTCAGAATATTACATTCTTGCTGTTTTCAGTTTAACAGTATCTATACAATGCTATTAACACGAACATGTGCTATGGAATGCAATGCAATACCGTTAAGCTTCAGTTATCCAATCTAACCATCTGGTTGCTTATAAAGTGTGAATGTGTGCTGGAACCACCAAGGTTGCAAACCAATTTTACATAATATATACCGGTACTTGAACAAAAATATATACATATTTATTTATACTATTATGATAATTGAACTTGAATTTAACCCAGATAGTAAAGGGATTGTGACAGTGAGATTATCAGTAGTCCATCCCGTCAACTTCACATGTAAACAACAGTGATGTAATACAGGGAAAACCATGAGTAGCGTAGGCCTACGTGGAAGAAATAATTTTAAATATATTTGGAAATACAATGCTTCGCTAAATACGATAGACAACCAGATTAACCGCAATAATTTACACACTATATAATGTGATTCAATATATCATACAATTTTAAAACTATAAACATGGGGATGGGATTGGGTTTTCATTAGTTTCTTTCATGCAAAAACGATGAAACAATGTAACCAAAATAATATTATTAGGTAAATGAGTAAAGCTTCATTACGCTGATGGTTGAGGGAAAGACACGCAGCCAAATCATTAGATTACAAGTTAACAAGGGGGATGTCATTCTCTTATTTAGACAACAAGGGGAGTGATAATTTGATTTGGAGTCAACAGGGGGGCTTCCGTACAATTCCCCCACAATCTGCATCCCGGACAGACACATGTATGGTATGGACGGTGGGATATGTATCCATATATCATAGTCCATGGTATCAGATGCGCTAAGAACGGACGGACATATTTTAAAGATATGCTAGTGTACTTTGCAAACTACAAACTAACATCATTACATAATGCTATGGAAGGTAGGATATGTAAAGTTATGCTAGTCTGCTTGCAACTGTAAAACTATATGACTATTATATACCACGAATGTTACGAAATGAAATGATGTGGTTATATATAGGCTATTTACAGTAGGATATGAAGAGCTATATTAGGCTACATGGAGAATATACAAATACACGATTACAAATAAGATGTAAACGGTAAGATATAGAAAGCTATGCTTGTCTACTTGCAAACTATAAATCTACAATCATGATTACATAACATACGGAAAGAACGGTAGACTTGCAACCCATAAAATTACATGTAGTTAAAGCCTGCATCAGTATATTTTACACCAGTAGTTACATATAAACACATATTTTGGTTAAGAAATATAGTTATATTAGATGGTGGCTATGTAAATACTTATTTATAAACGATATTACAGGAAAAGTATACACATACAGTTGATGACTCTATGTACAGTTATATCGATAAACTAAAATGGATTAACACAAACGAATTCGCGGCAAATCTGGTCTGGCAGCTTCTGAATTAATCATTTATTGGAATAATGTCACTTAAAATTATCTACCTTCAGTCTAGCTGCCGATATCAGTGTAGATTATTTCCGATATATTGTCGGAATGACATTTTACCGGATAAAGCGCTTGACTATATTGGTAATCCACCTTACAGGACCAACGACAAGACATTTCCGCAATATTTGTATGTGTCATTACTTAAGTTGCTAATAGGGACAATGATATGAATGAGTTATATAAAATACGGACAGTGTATATTTGATAATTACCAAACCTTAGTGCTAAACAACAATGACAATTAGTAGGCTGCACCCCCACTGATAAAATCTAAATCCATTGAAATTGTAATTGAACAGTTTATTTAGCGTAACACATTAATTTACAAAATTTTCTTTACATTATAGACATATTTCTTGAGATTGTTTGAGATGATTCATAAACATTAAATGTAATACTATTACAGATGTGTTTACGTCCTAGAAGTCGTGTTGGTGTTTGACGAGTTAACGTTTCATCATTACGTTGCCATAGATTACGTCACAATATGGTTGCCAGACCAACATGATAAGATTTTTGGTTTAATTTAATCATACTATTTTATCCATCAAAACAAGATGGGTTGAATAGCCAATGTGTACGCAGTGACACGTGGCCCAATTCGTACGCGATAACGGTTTAAAATACCCGCACACATTCAGTAAATATAATTATTAATGTTAATATAAAAATGTACCTGTACCTCAACTATCGCACATGTTGATACAAGATTTACTATATATCTTGACTTGATGTTCTGTGGGCAGTATTGTTATTGATTGTGTGTAATACTTGATGTTCTGTGGGCAGTATTGTTATTGATTGTGTGTAATACTTGATGTTCTGTGGGCAGTATTGTTATTGATTGTGTGTAATACTTGATGTTCTGTGGGCAGTATTGTTATTGATTGTGTGTAATACTTGATGTTCTGTGGGCAGTATTGTTATTGATTGTGTGTAATACTTGATGTTCTGTGGGCAGTATTGTTATTGATTGTGTGTAATACTTGATGTTCTGTGGGCAGTATTGTTATTGATTGTGTGTAATACTTGATGTTCTGTGGGCAGTATTGTTATTGATTGTGTGTAATACTTGATGTTCTGTGGGCAGTATTGTTATTGATTGTGTGTAATACTTGATGTTCTGTGGGCAGTATTGTATTGATTGTGTGTAATACTTGATGTTCTGTGGGCAGTATTGATATTGATTGTGTGTAATACTTGATGTTCTGTGGGTAGTATTGTTATTGATTGTGTGTAATACTTGATGTTCTGTGGGCAGTATTGTTATTGATTGTGTGTAATACTTGATGTTCTGTGGGCAGTATTGTTATTGATTGATGATGTTCTGTGGGCAGTATTGTTATTGATTGTGTGTAATACTTGATGTTCTGTGGGCAGTATTGTTATTGATTGTGTGTAATACTTGATGTTCTGTGGGCAGTATTGATATTGATTGTGTGTAATACTTGATGTTCTGTGGGTAGTATTGTTATTGATTGTGTGTAATACTTGATGTTCTGTGGGCAGTATTGTTATTGATTGTGTGTAATACTTGATGTTCTGTGGGCAGTATTGTTATTGATTGATGTTCTGTGGGCAGTATTGTTATTGATTGTGTGTAATACTTGATGTTCTGTGGGCAGTATTGTTATTGATTGTGTGTAATACTTGATGTTCTGTGGGCAGTATTGATATTGATTGTGTGTAATACTTGATGTTCTGTGGGTAGTATTGTTATTGATTGTGTGTAATACTTGATGTTCTGTGGGCAGTATTGTTATTGATTGTGTGTAATACTTGATGTTCTGTGGGTAGTATTGTTATTGATTGTGTGTAATACTTGATGTTCTGTGGGCAGTATTGTTATTGATTGTGTGTAATACTTGATGTTCTGTGGGTAGTATTGTTATTGATTGTGTGTAATACTTGATGTTCTGTGGGCTGTATTGTTATTGATTGTGTGTAATACTTGATGTTCTGTGGGCAATATTGTTATTGATTGTGTGTAATACTTGATGTTCTGTGGGCAGTATTGTTATTGATTGTGTGTAATACTTGATGTTCTGTGGGCAGTATTGTTATTGATTGTGTGTAATACTTGATGTTCTGTGGGCAGTATTGTTATTGATTGTGTGTAATACTTGATGTTCTGTGGGCAGTATTGTTATTGATTGTGTGTAATACTTGATGTTCTGTGGGTAGTATTGTTATTGATTGTGTGTAATACTTGATGTTCTGTGGGCAGTATTGTTATTGATTGTGTGTAATACTTGATGTTCTGTGGGCAGTATTGTTATTGATTGTGTGTAATACTTGATGTTCTGTGGGCAGTATTGTTATTGATTGTGTGTAATACTTGATGTTCTGTGGGCAGTATTGTTATTGATTGTGTGTAATACTTGATGTTCTGTGGGCAGTATTGATATTGATTGTGTGTAATACTTGATGTTCTGTGGGTAGTATTGTTATTGATTGTGTGTAATACTTGATGTTCTGTGGGCAGTATTGTTATTGATTGTGTGTAATACTTGATGTTCTGTGGGTAGTATTGTTATTGATTGTGTGTAATACTTGATGTTCTGTGGGCAGTATTGTTATTGATTGTGTGTAATACTTGATGTTCTGTGGGTAGTATTGTTATTGATTGTGTGTAATACTTGATGTTCTGTGGGCAGTATTGTTATTGATTGTGTGTAATACTTGATGTTCTGTGGGCAATATTGTTATTGATTGTGTGTAATACTTGATGTTCTGTGGGCAGTATTGTTATTGATTGTGTGTAATACTTGATGTTCTGTGGGCAGTATTGTTATTGATTGTGTGTAATACTTGATGTTCTGTGGGCAGTATTGTTATTGATTGTGTGTAATACTTGATGTTCTGTGGGCAGTATTGTTATTGATTGTGTGTAATACTTGATGTTCTGTGGGTAGTATTGTTATTGATTGTGTGTAATACTTGATGTTCTGTGGGCAGTATTGTTATTGATTGTGTGTAATACTTGATGTTCTGTGGGCAGTATTGTTATTGATTGTGTGTAATACTTGATGTTCTGTGGGCAGTATTGTTATTGATTGTGTGTAATACTTGATGTTCTGTGGGCAGTATTGTTATTGATTGTGTGTAATACTTGATGTTCTGTGGGCAGTATTGTTATTGATTGTGTGTAATACTTGATGTTCTGTGGGCAGTATTGTTATTGATTGTGTGTAATACTTGATGTTCTGTGGGCAGTATTATTATTGATTGTGTGTAATACTTGATGTTCTGTGGGCAGTATTGTTATTGATTGTGTGTAATACTTGATGTTCTGTGGGCAGTATTGTTATTGATTGTGTGTAATACTTGATGTTCTGTGGGCAGTATTGTTATTGATTGTGTGTAATACTTGATGTTCTGTGGGCAGTATTGTTATTGATTGTGTGTGTAATACTTGATGTTCTGTGGGCAGTATTGTTATTGATTGTGTGTAATACTTGATGTTCTGTGGGCAGTATTGTTATTGATTGTGTGTAATACTTGATGTTCTGTGGGCAGTATTGTTATTGATTGTGTGTAATACTTGATGTTCTGTGGGCAGTATTGTTATTGATTGTGTGTAATACTTGATGTTCTGTGGGCAGTATTGTTATTGATTGTGTGTAATACTTGATGTTCTGTGGGCAGTATTGTTATTGATTGTGTGTAATACTTGATGTTCTGTGGGCAGTATTGTTATTGATTGTGTGTAATACTTGATGTTCTGTGGGCAGTATTGTTATTGATTGTGTGTAATACTTGATGTTCTGTGGGCAGTATTGTTATTGATTGTGTGTAATACTTGATGTTCTGTGGGCAGTATTGTTATTGATTGTGTGTAATACTTGATGTTCTGTGGGTAGTATTGTTATTGATTGTGTGTAACTTGATGTTCTGTGGGTAGTATTGTTATTGATTGTGTGTAATACTTGATGTTCTGTGGGCAGTATTGTTATTGATTGTGTGTAATACTTGATGTTCTGTGGGCAGTATTGTTATTGATTGTGTGTAATACTTAATGTTCTGTGGGCAGCATTGTTATTGATTGTGTGTAATACTTGATGTTCTGTGGGCAGTATTGTTATTGATTGTGTGTAATACTTGATGTTCTGTGGGCAGTATTGTTATTGATTGTGTGTAATACTTGATGTTCTGTGGGCAGTATTGTTATTGATTGTGTGTAATACTTGATGCTCTGTGGGCAGTATTGTTATTGATTGTGTGTAATACTTGATGTTATGTGGGCAGTATTGTTATTGATTGTGTGTAATACTTGATGTTCTGTGGGCAGTATTGTTATTGATTGTGTGTAATACTTGATGTTCTGTGGGCAGTATTGTTATTGATTGTGTGTAATACTTGATGTTCTGTGGGCAGTATTGTTATTGATTGTGTGTAATACTTGATGTTCTGTGGGCAGTATTGTTATTGATTGTGTGTAATACTTGATGTTCTGTGGGCAGTATTGTTATTGATTGTGTGTAATACTTGATGTTCTGTGGGTAGTATTGTTATTGATTGTGTGTAATACTTGATGTTCTGTGGGCAGTATTGTTATTGATTGTGTGTAATACTTGATGTTCTGTGGGTAGTATTGTTATTGATTGTGTGTAATACTTGATGTTCTGGGGGTAGTATTGTTATTGATTGTGTGTAATACTTGATGTTCTGTGGGCAGTATTGTTATTGATTGTGTGTAATACTTGATGTTCTGTGGGCAGTATTGTTATTGATTGTGTGTAATACTTGATGTTCTGTGGGCAGTATTGTTATTGATTGTGTGTAATACTTGATGTTCTGTGGGTAGTATTGTTATTGATTGTGTGTAATACTTGATGTTCTGTGGGCAGTATTGTTATTGATTGTGTGTAATACTTGATGTTCTGTGGGCAGTATTGTTATTGATTGTGTGTAATACTTGATGTTCTGTGGGCAGTATTGTTATTGATTGTGTGTAATACTTGATGTTCTGGGGGTAGTATTGTTATTGATTGTGTGTAATACTTGATGTTCTGTGGGCAGTATTGTTATTGATTGTGTGTAATACTTGATGTTCTGTGGGCAGTATTGTTATTGATTGTGTGTAATACTTGATGTTCTGAGGGTAGTATTGTTATAAATTGTGTGTAATACTTGATGTTCTGTGGGTAGTATTGTTATTGATTGTGTGTAATACTTGATGTTCTGTGGGCAGTATTGTTATTGATTGTGTGTAATACTTGATGTTCTGTGGGCAGTATTGTTATTGATTGTGTGTAATACTTGATGTTCTGTGGGCAGTATTGTTATTGATTGTGTGTAATACTTGATGTTCTGTGGGCAGTATTGTTATTGATTGTGTGTAATACTTGATGTTCTGGGGGTAGTATTGTTGTTGATTGTGTGTAATACTTGATGTTCTGTGGGCAGTATTGTTATTGATTGTGTGTAATACTTGATGTTCTGTGGGCAGTATTGTTATTGATTGTGTGTAATACTTAATGTTCTGTGGGCAGTATTGTTATTGATTGTGTGTAATACTTGATGTTCTGTGGGCAGTATTGTTATTGATTGTGTGTAATACTTGATGTTCTGTGGGCAGTATTGTTATTGATTGTGTGTAATACTTGATGTTCTGTGGCCAGTATTGTTATTGATTGTGTGTAATACTTGATGTTCTGTGGGCAGTATTGTTATTGATTGTGTGTAATACTTGATGTTCTGTGGGCAGTATTGTTATTGATTGTGTGTAATACTTGATGTTCTGTGGGCAGTATTGTTATTGATTGTGTGTAATACTTGATGTTCTGTGGGTAGTATTGTTATTGATTGTGTGTAATACTTGATGTTCTGTGGGCAGTATTGTTATTGATTGTGTGTAATACTTGATGTTCTGTGGGCAGTATTGTTATTGATTGTGTGTAATACTTTATGTTTTGTGGGCAGTATTGTTATTGATTGTGTGTAATACTTGATGTTCTGTGGGCAGTATTGTTATTGATTGTGTGTAATACTTGATGTTCTGTGGGCAGTATTGTTATTGATTGTGTGTAATACTTGATGTTCTGTGGGCAGTATTGTTATTGATTGTGTGTAATACTTGATGTTCTGTGGGCAGTATTGTTATTGATTGTGTGTAATACTTGGACCACCCAGTATCGATATGGTTAGTTTCCTCTAGTAAGCTATAATATGTCTAAGTTATGTTATAATTATCCACAGGTGACTCACACATATCCTGCCTATAGTGGATACAAGTGGATATCAAGACAAAGTGTTGTCGTAGTTTAAGAATGGTTCACAAATTAACTTTTTACGGCAACGTATAAAAGCGGTCTTCTGTACTAGTACTAGCAACTAATGGCATAGTTCTGAAGGTTATAGTGTTAGGTGCCAGCATTATTATTAAGGAGTTTATTTGGGCGGGTTTCTGGACCCCCTTTTCCCTCATGTTTAACCCCATGTATTCGGAGATTTTAAGACGTTCGCCTAATTAGTTTGGCGATGTGTGTGCCCCAACGGGATACACATACACATAAATGCAGCACACACACACACAGAAACGCAACACATGCATCACACAGACAGAGAGACAGACACGGTGGTTACAATACTACGCTATCCCTACGGGGGGCCACATAATTACAAATATATATTCTTTACAAAAACCTATATATCATAGGTATTAGAAAAACATATACCGGTATCTTAAATTCAGCGTGCAGTAGTAATGATCGTGAAATAGAGAACAGCACCTTTGTTGGTTACAGTATCCCCAACCCCTGGAACCTCAGCCGATCACACCAGCGCCGGACAGCACGCACAATTCACATTATGGATGCTGATAATCGGATCACTCATAGTTCACAGAAGGGAGAAGAACAGGAGAGCAGGTCGTGTTATAACAAAACAAAGAGAGACGAAAGAAAGACGAGGATATAGCATACCATAATATAACATAATTATTAAAGTCGTTCAAGTGGCAGACGAGAAACAGGAGGCCAGAGCATCACATACAATCTAATTCAGATTACGGATGCAGGTAATCGAATCACGCGAAGGAAAAAGGACAAACATAACATATAATTCACATTACGGACGCGAATAATCAAATCACGCATAGTTCACGGAAGAGAGAAGAGGAAAAGGCCGCGGCATAACATAACATAACACAGAATTTAGAATATGCTCATACACAATTCATAGAAAATAAATCAGGCCATACTATTAGTTAACATACCATTCAGAATATGGATGCGGACAGTCATTCACTAAAGGAATCAGTTCATAGAAGGGAGAAGAGGAGAGATGAGGCCATAACGTAGCATATCATAACACAAAATTATACACATCACGAAACAAAAGTATTTCGTAAAAGGATGAAAAAGAGAAAAAGTCATACACAATTCGGATTACGGATTCGAATATTCGGATCACGCGAGAAAACAGTACCGTACATACGAGACAGAATACGGGGAAAGAAATCCATAGCATTACATGAAATAATAACAACAGGATAAAGATTAAGGGGGGTGACCTGTTTTGGTTCTGTCCTTTTCTATCTTTCTCTGGCTTGTATCCATTTGGCCCAATTCAGCCTACTGGTTTAAGACGTTTATCCCCATCCATGTGTAAAAATTTTACTGGTGAGCGGTAGCGAGCCACCATATTTTTTATTTTTGTTTGACAGCAGGCTAAATTTGTACATTTTTCGATAGAAAAATGTCTCCGGCGAAGCCGGATTTCTTCATATAATGCTGACTAGCTATCGCTCGCCAGGAAGAAATCGACAACTAGATGGGGATAAACGTCTTAAAATAGTTGGCTGAATGGGGCCGAATGGATACAAGCCAGAGAAAGAGAGAAAAGGACAGAAATAACAAAAAGCAGGTCACCCCCCTTAAAGGAGAGGCTTTATCATGATACAACATAACACAAAATTCAGATTATGGAAACGGTTACTCAGATCACATTAAACCTAGCTTTTATAATAAACGGTTACTCAGATCACATTAAACCTAGCTTTTATAATAAACGGTTACTCAGATCACATTAAACCTAGCTTTTATAATAAACGGTTACTCAGATCACATTAAACCTAGCTTTTATAATAAACGGTTACTCATATCACATTAAACCTAGCTTTTATAATAAACGGTTACTCAGATCACATTAAACCTAGCTTTTATATTAAACGGTTACTCAGATCACATTAAACCTAGCTTTTATAATAAATGGTTACTTAGATCACATTAAACCTAGCTTTTATAATAAACGGTTACTCAGATCACATTAAACCTAGCTTTTATAATAAACGGTTACTCAGATCACATTAAACCTAGCTTTTATAATAAACGGTTACTCAGATCACATTAAACCTAGCTTTTATAATAAACGGTTACTCAGATCACATTAAACCTAGATTTTATAATAAACGGTTACTCAGATCACATTAAACCTAGCTTTTATAATAAACGGTTACTCAGATCACATTAAACCTAGCTTTTATAATAAACGGTTACTCAGATCACATTAAACCTAGCTTTTATAATAAACGGTTACTCAGATCACATTAAACCTAGCTTTTATAATAAACGGTTACTCAGATCACATTAAACCTAGCTTTTATAATATGCCGTATGTCTAAACCACGGTAACAGGATAACCTAATCCACGTAACCTTAAGGGGAAGTTTCCACTTGAGGGATATTTTTTCGAACTTCCTTCTCCCTCATGTTTAGCCCCATTGCTTTTGAGATTTTAAGACGTTTGCCCCATTAGTTTGGCGATTTTAATAACTTTCGCCCCATTGTTGTCAATTTTAAGACGTTTCGTGCCATTTAGTGTC
Organism: Paralithodes platypus; assembly: GCA_032716605.1. Taxonomy (NCBI): domain Eukaryota; kingdom Metazoa; phylum Arthropoda; class Malacostraca; order Decapoda; family Lithodidae; genus Paralithodes; species Paralithodes platypus. The sequence goes on from CM064523.1 coordinate 31,853,030, forward strand.
GATTTTTTCCTGGCGAGCTATAGCGAGCCTGTAACTTAAGAGGAATCGGCCTTTGGCCGGGACATTTTTCTACCGAAAAATTTACATATTTATCTTGAAATGGGGTCTAGGGGATATAATTTTAAGCTTGATGGAGGTCTAAGCAACACACTAGATACCTCCCCTTAACCATGTCAACATGTACGGTACCGATATCCTAAACTTCAATTGATGTCAAACAACAGTCGCGATAGGTTATCTTATAAATTATTATGTCAAATTAAATTATGTTTGTTCGGGTTAGGCTAAGTTAGGTATGGTTGACTTTTAGATGACTTAAGGGGAGGGTTTTAGTTTGGTCTCTAGATATCCATAAAGCTTAAGATTACACCCCCTTGAGCCCCTTTCAAGATAAATGTGTACATTTTTCGGTAGAAAAATGTCCCGGCTGAAAGCCGGTTCCTCTTAAACTACAGGCTCGCTATCGCTCGCCAGAATAAAATCGACTCCTAAATGCCACGAAAGGTCTTAAAATTGACAGAAATGGGTTGAAAGTTCTTAAAATCATCAAAATAATGGAGCGAACATCTTAAAATTAGAAAAGCAATGGGGCTAAATATGAGGGAGAAAGGAGTCAAGAAAAAACTCACTCAAGTGAAAATCTGCCCTTAAGTGGTTTACTGGTTAACTTTGTTTACACTGGTTTGGGTTACGTTGGTTTGACTTAAGGGGACATGGGCCGGTTTTCTGGACCACTTTCTCCCTCATGTTTAGCCCCATTAGTGTTCAGATGTTAAGATGTTTGCCCCATTATTTAGTCGATTTTAAGACTGTTCACCCAATTTCTACGTCAATATTTAGACCTTTCGTGCTATTTAGGTGTCGGTTTTTTCCCTGGCGAACGATAGTGAGCCTGTAATGTTGGAAGAACCGGCCGGGACATTTTTCTACCGAAAAATGTACAAATTAATCTAGAAGGCGGATCTAATGGATGTTTTTTTGTTTTCAATTTGATGGAGGTCTAGGGAGGAAACTAGAAAAATAACGAATACATGCAAAACTCGCCCATTTTATGTACGGTTTATGTTTAATATTATATTAGTTTTTTCCCTAGACCTCGATCAAGCTTAAGAAACACCCGCCCAAGACCCTCCTTCAAGTTAAATTTGTACGTTTTTCGATAGAAAAGTGCCCCGGCGGTTTCTCTTAAATTACAGGCTCGCTTTCGCTCGCCAGGAAATAATCAAAATCTAAATGACACGAAAAGTCCTAATATTGACAAATATAAGGGGCGAAAGGTCTTAAAATCGCCAAACTAAAGGGCTGAACGTCAAATAATCTGAACAAAAATAGGGCTAAACAAGAGGAAGAAGGGGTGCCAGAATAAAACGGCCTATCTCCCCTTAAACATGGACGGAACTACAGAACAGGGAATCCGGTGCCGGAAGCCTATATAGCTCTTGGGCGGGGCCAAGTCGTGCGCAGTATTCGTATTCATAGTCAACATGTATACTATATATTAACATCAAGCCAAGTTAGATGAATTAAGTTCACCACTAAATGTACCTGATATTGATAATGAACATTAAGGGGAGGTGGGCCATTTTTTATTAATTTTTCTATTAATTCATGTATTCATTTTCATTTTAGTTTCCTCGCTAGAACTCTCTCACCCCCTAGACTCCTCCTCAAGATAAATTTGTAAATTTTTCGGTAGACAAATGTACCGGCCGAAGGCCGGTTTGTCTTATAATTTCAGGCTCGCTATCGCTCGCTAGAAAACAAAATCGACTCCTAAATGGCACGATAGGTCTTAAAATTGACAACGAAATGGAGCTAAAGGCGTTAAAATCGCCAAACTAATAGGCCGAACGTCTTAAAATTTCAAAACTAATGGGGCTAAATATGAGGAAGAGGGACCAGAAAAAACGACCCATCTCCCCTTATAATATCATGTAACTCTTCTTTGGTGGATGTTTTCATCGATATCTCGTACTAATTGGACTACCGAGTATGGTTTGGCTAGTCTACGACGTTACCCATCTGGACACAATTCACATGCAACATACCAACATCTAGATAGTGTTTAGTTTCATGAATGACTTATGTAGCCTACACTAGTTTATTTACGTTATGTCTTATGAGGAATATATATCAAACATAATGAGAACGAAACATCCGACATACAACTAAATAAATAAATAAATAAATAAACAGCATAAGATCACAAGGACCCCCCCCCCCTCCTCCAAGTAGATTATCCTCACGTCAACACGATAGCTCCCTAATATTTGTCTGGCTAGTGTACTCAAGTTAAGAAAGACCTCTTAGAATCAGAGGAGAACAAATCATCTCCGGTATCCCCTTTTTGTTTTTAAGGTGAAAATAACTAAATTTAATGAGGACGTGAACACAAATGTATATACAATCATTATTGTCATTATCAAGCTGGAAGAGCGATATAAAATTGCCGGTAGGTAAAACCTAGAAAAACGCCGCTGTTGAAAAAGCTTTGTCTCCAACCTACAACACGACCCTGTACGTGTTGACGCCACACCCGGTCAGGTCAGTTCTGTCCAACAACATACCGTAAACAACAGTCACAATACTAAAGGTTTTATGCCAATTTTCGACCGATAACTTTATGCTGGTATGGTAGTATATCAGGAATGTTTCCACTGCTAGTCTACCGACAACTAGACTAAATGTATATTACTGTTTGACTGATAGTTTTACCGCATGATACAAAAAAAAAAAAAAAAAAAAAAAAAACATAATCGTTTAAATATTTCCTTCAAGCCTAAATTCCGAATTATGATTTCCTAAGTTGAATTGAGATTAACAAACACAAGTGAATAGAGGATATGTGATAAAGACAGGTGTTTACCATTAGCCTACCGATATTATTTTCCGAACCTTTTGACTCCAGAATTATCTTCCAGAGTTGACAATTTGGATACCATCAAAAGAGCCTGAAGGTTAGAAAGTGCTTGCTTAGCTTATCAAACCCTAACCTAATCCCGCCTTACATGAATCCCAATGTAATTGTCATACCCAGCCTATTTCCATCTAATTTAGTCTCACATTTAACCGGCTATACATACAGTAGCTGCATAACATTGCAAATAATCTTAATTCACATTCTTAACATCAATCACCCCCAAATGAAATTAATGAAAGCACGTGTATCTGTGAGATAGACCTGATTTATATACATATTATATATATATATATATATATATATATATATATATATATATATATATATATATATATATATACCTGTATATATATGTATATATATATATATATATATATATATATATATATATATATATATATATATATATATATATATATATATATATATATATATATATATATATATATATATATATATATATATATATATATATATATATATATATATATATATACTGTATATATATATATATATATATATATATATATATATAATAATACTAGATATGTGTGTGTGATGTGTGTGTGTGTATGCGTTTGTTTGTGAGTGCGTGTGTGTGTGTGTGTGTGTAATAGGCTTAATTACATGAGTGAGCCTTGGTCACCTAAATTTGTTAATGGAAGCAGAGAGGGAGATCTAGCATTGACCGCAAAATGTGCATGAAGGGATACCCACTTACTTGCTAATGCAGAAATATGAATTGTGTAGAACAAAAACATAATAATGATAATGATCATAGGCTAATACAATACATTGTCTGTTCGGGAATTGTATCCTGAAGCGAATGCAATATTATTAGTAGTACCGGTATTATCCTCTACCCAACCTTAGCCATTTTTGTCTGTCTCTTTTCCTGTACTACTTTTCCTACGTCGAGGTCGGGTAGCTAGGAATCCTCCTCCACTTGTAAAATGTACCTACTAGAGTAACTAGACGATACAGAGAAAGGAGAGAGGAACCCGAAAGTGGAACTTTAAATGTTGTTTCTGTTCGGGCTCAGTCTCGAGTCGGCCACCCTCAGCTATGAGGTAAGTGCCTGATTATATAAATACATGCATACATTATAATAATAATTATTATTATTATCTTACCATTGGCTTGGACGAATACTAGGGGTAGGTCCAGACAGGCCACCAAGAGAACCAGGCAGAATAGGCGGGTCGCTGCCGGCCGAGTCACTATCTCTCCTCTCCTCCTCTCTCTCATCTCTCCCTCTTGTCTCTCCATCATATCTCTCTCACCACCACCCTCTCCCTTCACCCTGCTTCCTCTGTTCTTGTGGCATGTTGGCAGGGGGGAGCAGGGTTAAGGTTTTCAAAATTTGGGTGGACTCCAGTCACTGTTTTATTTTATCGCAACACACTTGGTTTGTTTATTTCACTTATTTTTCCCCTTGTGCCTCCTTCATTTTAATTTTCTAGGTCTTTTTAATTTCACTCACCGCCATGGTTTAATGTGGCTTATTTCTCTTGTATTTAACAGTTCTGTGTTGTTTGATAGGATATATCTATATCACTTTCATCACTATGCTTAGAAGTTAGAACACAAAATGTATTTTTTTTTCTTTCTCAATCACAGTCATAATATTTTCTTCGAAAGTGTCCAGATATTTATTGAAAGCACTAATAAGCAAACCTATTTGGATATCAGTTCAAATAGGATTCTCAATATGCATTATTCAAGTTTCACAATAATGCTAAAAATTACAAAATAATAGTTGTTTGGTCTAATTCACTGAACTCTTAGCATTCCGTACCTACAAAACTATTCTGGAGACAATTGACAATTACAGAAGTGTGTACGTTCAGTCCAACAAAAAACTGCTTTGCGTACGTTCTTAAAGATCAAAGAACATTTCAGCAGTGTATAAATCTTTTAACTTTGCCTAATTCACACGCGATTTAACTTTTCAACACCTTAAAAATCCAACAAAAGTATCGGGAATGTCAGTAAAGAGTTTTTATCACAAGCTGCTGTTATAATACCGAGTACAGGAACAAGTTGGTCTGATAAATTTCCTCACGCCACTGATTTTTGGAACAACCCCAAATAAACTGGACACAAATTTGCAGCAAGCGTAAATTCAGTTTCTTGAAACACACTGATTAGTTTCACTGTAATGATAATGCACCCAGTTAAGTAAGTTTGTAGAAATTCTCCTTAAACACGCAGATAAATGTATCCCAAGCACAGGAGGGAGTAGGGTTATAAAACAATGATCACACAAGTTGGAGAACTCTCACCGTTTTACTTTGGTATTGTAGGGAACACAACATCCACTGTTAGTTTACATTGACCCACTCTGTCATACTTCACAGGGTCCACACACTAATCCACATCCCCGTCGCCCTCCTCTTTGTCTCTGTAGAAGAAGTGCCGAGGGGGCCACGTTGGGTTGGCCAAGAGGGTATGAAGGCACGCTCCTCCGCTCCACCACGATTCCAACCACACTGGAATCACACCTGCTCCAGTCTCCCGTCCCCTCCATCCCCCTTCGTTATTCCCAAACCGTACCGCCTTCAAAAATCGTCTCGAATATTAGTGATCCTCATACATTTCTTTGTTCATTTAATTTTTTACGAAAATTAATCTAAATTTTATGTTCGTTAGTCTATAGGGATGTTGGATTTAGTGAGGAAAGAGGCAAGATATCAGAGAATTGCTCTACGCCTGGCAGAGGAAAAACTGCCGGCATCGCCTTGAACCAGCTCGCCAGACCCGCCTCGTCAGTGTGGTCTGGAGCGGGTTTAGTGGATGTTGTCTCTCATATAGAATTATCTTTCTCTCTCTCTCTCCATCATTAATATCTTTTATTTTTTATATTTTTATCATTTATTGTCTTCTTCTATTTATGTGTTATAGCAATTGTTTAAGTATGTCCGAAAACAGCCCCGTTGCATTGGCGGACTGTAAAATAATATGGTCGTTTTCGAGTGTGGTTATAAGGGAAAACGAAATACATCCACTTAAAAACTACTTTCATAAATCAATTACATAAGATAAACGTGTGTAGTAAAACACTTGAGGGGCTCAATTCCTTCAGCAACATCTCCACATTCCCCATCTTGTCTCTCTCTCTCTCTCTCTCTCTCTCTCTCTCTCTCTCTCTCATAATACAGCATCAGCTATCGGGCGGCTCCGAATACATTTTCTTTGCCTATTTGTGGGTTTATGCTTTATAGCACACATACACACACACTCTCTTTCTCTCTCTCTCCACCGCTCAGCCACATTGCCACTCACACAATCAAGTTATTCAGCCCTAATTATTCAAACCCAGCACAGATACTGTTTATTCATTAACAAATTAAACGCGGGAATTAGATGAAGCACGCAGTATATTGGTCAGAAATGGTCTCATTCATTAGATTATGAAGGATTATTATGGATGATAAATTATCCTTTGTAATCTAAATTTTATGCCGCCGTATCATACGAATTAATGCTACATAATTCATGATTTGTTTCCACTTTAGTCCAGTTAATTATATATCTATGTCTGTTACAACTATATGATACTTTTCATATAGTCACAATATTCATACATTCATTATATATTAATATTGCTACTAACCGACGTATTTAACTATTTCTATAGCATAAAGTACTTTTGGTTGGACCAAGAAGATAGCAGATGTTATTATAACAACCGACATTTCGTTATCTGTCTCTGTCGGAGTTATTCGAGGGTTTTCCCCTCAATTTATTCCAGGCAATATTTCATGACTAGACATTTATTCGCCAACTGAGCTGAATATAGATTTCACTGGCTATATAAATTTATATACAGAGAGATGGTTACGAGATGTGCGAGGTCTCGTAGTTAATTTACATACTGTAGATCTTTTTGTATCACTATAAAATATTCTTTGTCTGATATGATTGATAAGCTTACTTTAGTTATTGTAGCTATTTACCTTATCATAAATATTACCTAACCATACCAGTTATCAGTTTATGTGTGTGTGTGTTATGCCAGCAATAACAATAGCTGCCCTCTTCAACAAACCAGCTACCAGATCAGAAGGGCACAGAAGCCGCCATAACAGAGGCCGAGAGCGCCTTTCACATACCGAACAGCTCCCTTGCCAGTTACCACCAAAACATCATGCCTTCAACCACCACCAGAATCATAGCAGAGTCAGAGCCCTTCTAGCTCTCAACACCTTCAAACTGATCAACGCTGAAGGATGAGACACTATGAGCAACAAACAAGCAACCAGCATCAATGACACCACTCTATATATTTGGTCGCTGCTAGGTGTTATACTAGTGCTACTAGGTTTGATACTAGCCTTTCTAAGTGTGTTACTTACTTTGCTAAGTGTAATACTAGCTCTGTCAGGTGCAAAACTGACCCTGTCAAGTGTACTGGCAATAAGTTATGTGTGACACCAACAAAAGTGTTACCTGTGGTACCAGTGAGGCAATTAGCTCGCACACCGTTTCATAGATTGGCATCAAAGTAGCAGAGACTCACCTCTATGCACTCTATAGCCTGTGATTTGATACCTGGCGAGAGATTATTCTGTGGTTTGATTCCTGACGTGAAGACCAAGACCAGCACTGAGGAACGAAGAAACTCTGACTGCAAAGCCTGTAGTTTGAGACATGGCAGATATATACCTGATGAGAAACGAGGACCGAAGATCCCATCACCAACACGAAACAAAACATTTATAAGTTCCCCCTCTACACCAGGAAAGTCACTAATATAACTATCAAGTAGTGCGTCTCTAATTTTTAGAGTCCCTTCCTTAACCCTTTCATGCACAGAACGCCATTTGAGCCTATTCTGGTATACTTTAAAGCCTTTGTGACCATCAGGGGTGTTTAGAAACCTTTAGTTTATTTACTTCAACCTCTGCAGATGTCTTTAAGCTAGATTTGGGCAGAGGTAATTATAAGATTGATAGAACTCTATTTCTGATTGCTAATTGGCAATCCTGGCGTCCATACGTGCATGAAAGGGTTAAAATAAGTATTTCTCCCTTCAGGAATACACAACACATGCACTGTCCTTTGTTATCTCCTATTTTGTATACATTTACTATTGGACGTTCGGGTACCAATGCAAATAAAGATAATAAATAGTAGAAATTCACATTAACATATTATACAAAATCTGTCTACACTTTATAGTTTATTGACTTCCGTATATAACTATAGTCAAGTAATTAGAGAAAACGTGCATCAGTAAATGATAGGCTAACTATTGTATACCTCAAATATCGAAGATAAAATAAAGTATTTAACACCTTACGAGCGGCCTATGCGGTTTATTTATATGTACCGCACAGCGGGGTGTTTTTAGCCAAAATAGGGCTGTTTACGTGATCATTTTCATGCCTAAATAAGACCCAGAACGTAAAACAAGTACCTATCCCTGAAAGGGCATAAACAGAGCTTTCGAATGACACCATAACGATCCTTGTATGATGGATAGTTTTCTTGCAATAACCGTGCAACGCGAGTGCAAAAAGCAGGTAATTCGGTACTTTCGGTACATAATTGAGTATGTAGCGAGTGAGAGAGGGAGGAGGGAGCTGAGATTTGTGTCAGTAGGTTCGCCGCGGTGGTCTGGAGCAGTCATACGCTCGCTAGTCTCCTGCCACCACTTGTCTCTCTCTCTCAGCCACATTACGTGCTGAAATTGCCACTCGACCTATGTCGAGCGCCGCCACATAGTCCAGCTTTTTTTAACTCGACTTATGTTGCTCGCCGCTAATTAAGGGTTAAAATCCCCAATTCCAGATATATATATATATATATATATATATATATATATATATATATATATATACAGTGTATATATTGTTATGCCAATAGTAACAATTGCAGCCGTACATACCACCAGGAATACTTCGACAAAACGACATACAGAGCACCAGGAGAGAGTACCTGCATGGCCTGTACGTGCAGATGGCACTACGTGTACCTACATCAATCAGCCATGCTGTCGGAAACCACTGGGACAACAACAGCACCGGATTGTGCCATTCTAGCCCTCACTTAGCATAAACGAAAATGCGCATAAATAGGATAGAATATATCAACCAACCTGGCAGAATCAACCAGCTGGGTCCGATACTAGCAAATCAGGTTTTACAACTGACTTGTTGTGTACGACACCAACGAAAGTGCAACCTAACGTAATAGTGAGGCTCGGTGTTCACTCTCTAGGTCATCGACTAGAGCTGCAGGAGCAAAGAATCATTTCTACCCTTTCACTTGCATGTAGTCTGAATCCTTGCACAACTAGAAGTTGGAGACCTAGCATCTGCGAAGGAGAGAAGAGAGAATCTGCAAGTTGCACCCCTAAGAAGTCCAGGCCTAACCAAAGGTCCAAGATAGACAGGTGCCGTAGCAAGAGCCAAGCAGGCTATGTTCACGAAAGTTCACCAAGTCCCCCTCTGACACGAGGGAAATCACTAAATTCAATAGTAGTAGTGCATCTCTAACTGTTAAGAGTCCCTTCTTGATAAACAGTGTTACAACCCTTCAAGAAAACAAAACACATATTCTATCCTTGTTATTTCCCTATTTATATCATCCTACACTTATGATCGAGCACTCCTGGATCAATTTAATGTCGGATATTAACTATTAACGAGCGGGCTGGTGTGTGTGTATCACCATAGTGCATGGCGGGTATATTTACCGAAGCTCAGCATCATTCCATGCCCTTTTTCATGCATAAACTAGAGTTACTAGAGCCAGATTAATACAATTATACAGTATATGCTTGAAGGTCACCGCTAATTAAGTGTTAAATTAATCGCAAAAAATATATTTTCGAAAACACCTCCACAACCTACTGTGCGCACTTTATTATACTGATTTCCATTTAGTAATTATTTATATCATATGTAAATTGATTAAAACTATAGTCGATCGAGTCAAGAAAACGTGACTGTGTGACAATGAGAAAGACTGACTTCACTAAACTAATTTTTTGTAATTTAATTACTGATTATTCACTATTTCCATTTGTATATATCTATCCTATGTACCTCAACTTATATAAAACAGAATAGTTTGATTTGATCTATTAATCTATATTAAGAGATACGTGCATAAATAGGCTTCGCACGTATTAATTTTCAAATTCAGAGGACGGGTCTAGAGTCCACAAGGTCCTGCAACACTATCTCAAGTAAACTGTGCTTCTACATTTCTCTTGTGAAATGTGTATGTTCCATTGTATGATTATAATTCATTTTATTGTGTGTGAGCCTATTCCCATTGTTGTTGTTCTGTACCTATTGTATAACTTTCCTTTGTATTTGATCATAGTTATTCTGTATACAAAGTACTTAAATCTCCCAGTTAGTAGGACTCACCAAATTGCAGATTTGCTCCAGTATTATATATATATATATATATATATATATATATATATATATATATATATACTGTATATATACTGTATATGCAAGGTGTCCCGAAGTAGACTTGCCAAACTTCTGGATATGATTATACACATGATTCGAAGCATAAAGTATTCTACAAGAAAAGCTATATATTGTAGTTTTATATAGCATCCTCCCCCACATCACTGTAATGGACTCTTCCATGTCAAATAGTTTCCAGCAGGTCAAAAGTGAGCTAGTATTGTATATAATAACTTTACAACTTACAAAATTATAATATCTTGATAATAACATGGTAAAATAGTTGCAGTTAGATGGGAATGGTAAGCTCTTGGACAGCTAGGCCAGCCTTATGGAGATATTCTTAAGAAAATGCCATTTTCAACTGGCAATATCCCTGTAACGAACACAATTTGGAATTTTTCTTATAGAACATTTTATACTTAGAATATTTGTCGTAACCTAATCCTGAAGTTTGGCATGCATATTTCGGGACACGCTATACACACACACACACACACACACATACACATATATATATATATATATATATATATATATATATATACTGTATATATATATACAGTATAAATATATGTAAATATCTATATATACAGAGAGAGAGAGAGAGAGAGAGAGAGAGAGAGAGAGAGAGAGAGAGAGAGAGAGAGAGAGAGAGAAACCTGCCTCTAAAAATGGATATTGTATTAAGTTATTGTTAGGTTATTATGCTGACTACATTTTCGAAGCCATCCCGGACTGAATGAATTAGTCTCATTATTAGCTGTTTCAACAACCTATCAAAAATAAAAGAAGAAAAAGAGCAAGCTGGCTTCGGCAGTCATAATATTTCGTATTTAAAACTCCAAAAATATGTAAATATCCAATAATTATTTAATTACGTAGTACGAACCTACTATTGCAATCAATGTAAATATATTAAGAATACTTAAGGTACAAGTAACATGAGCTGATTTGTTTGCTAATGCGATATAAATCTTAATATATTACCTAGTATAAAAATAATATTGCAGTTATTGTAAGTATATTAAGTATATTCATAAAGTAGAGGTAACATGAGCCGAATTTGTGCTCATTTGATAGATATATCGTCGAAACAGAGCACTTCACAAACGAATTTTGAGTGAAGCAGCGAGATCGGAGTAAAGCACAACGAGACGTCACCTATCAAGCCCAATTGCCATTGAACCCAGAGTCTGATTATCATGAAACTACATCCCACAACACCTGTACACGTATCAGGGGACAACAGCCCCAAGTAAACTGCACATCATCCATGAAGAAGAAGTGTCCGTGTTCTCTCATTTTCCTTTACATTTTAGAAGTCTCTTTCCATTTCAGTAAGACATATACAGTAATACAGTGTCATCATAATAATAGCTGATATACCCAATTTATCCGTGATATCACATATTGTTTTCCAAACCGTATTTTAATGAAATATGGTTCGACTCTTGACGAAACCTTTGAATGCACTAGACTGCTTCATCGGATCACGGAATAATGACATTGACTGTTAACAACTCTGATCTCCCTTTCCACAATAAACTTCGTTCATCTTTTCAAAATACGGAATATTCTATTTCAATTTTTAAAGACACAACATTTATATAGCACATTTTTGTTTATATTTATGTCAGAAAGTAATCCTAACTTAGTAATTGCAAATACAATAAACAATTATGTATATACAGATTAGTTTGTGAAATTCTGAAGAGGTGTTGCATTACCCTTTTCAACTAGGTTGTATCACCTATTCAGAAGCTTTCTTTACACAGCTCTAAGGCCCCAGATGTCTGGGTTCAGTAACCAGACTAACTAATTGTACTGTACAGTACAGTACAGTTTTATGCTACGTGTATGAAGGAAACAAAGGGCAAAGCTGCCAGTGACGAGTGTCCCCCAAAAAGTTGAAAGAATAACAGGGAGCCAATTTCAAGGTACTCTAAAGTCTATATGTCTGGACAACACATATTTTAAGTTATAGGATGAGGGAATGACGCATTCAGGGAGATAGTTCCAAAACTTACTTGCTGAGTAAATAAAAATTGGGAAAATCGGATCACTCTTAGGTTAGAGAGATGGACAGAATAGGGATAGGAATGTGTTGAAAGGCAGGTGCCCCTTCCTCTCCGTAAGAGAGGAGGAATGCACAGAGAAAACTCTGAAGAATATTGATTATTAAAATAGCAGTAGAAGCGTGAGAGATATGCAACATTGCGTCTTGTGAGAGAGATTGGTGAGAGTTGTAAGAGAAGGTGAATTGATGAGACAAAATGCTTTTGACTCTACTTTATCGAAAAGTGGGTTATGGGTGGAACCTCCCCACACATGCGAACAGTACTCGATACATAGGGGCACTGTGCAGCCCCTGTACAGAGCAAGAAGCTGTGCAGGGGTGAAGAACTCACAGAGACAATTATTTAGCACACCTAACTTTTGGGAAGTTGTTTTTAGCAAGTGTGGTAATATTATCTTTCCAAGTAAGGTCAGAAGAATATGAACACCAAAATATTGAGAGCAGATTAAGGGTTGATTTGTGTATTGTTGAATAGTAAGGGATAGTCATGTGGAAGATTGTGATGGGGAGATAGATGGACAAATGGGGTTTTATAAGCTTGGAAAGTAACAAGATTCTCTCAGCCCAATCGAAAATAGTTGATAGAGCAGATGATAGGCGTGTTCTGGCCTCATCACGTGAGTTTTGGAGTGTATGCGTGATAGTGGATATGGAAAAATAGTTGCGGTCAATAATATCTATATACAGATATTTAACCCACTGGATCCCAGCGCCACAGCGTATGCGTCGGCAATGTATGTAACGCTAAACCCCAGCGCCATATACGTTGCGTCCGCTACTTCGAAATGATTTACTCCTGTCCTATGGTAGCTAGAGGCTTGAAGATGGTATGGGAAACTACCTTATGATGTTGCCGAACAGTGGTGGTACGCAGCAACCCCCTAGTACATCCGCACATGTGAGTAAGGGCGGATGGGGAAAGCCAGTTTACCCACTTATTCCACCGCCACTTTTGTGCTTATTTATTCTTATCCTATGGTAGCTAGAGGGCTCAAATTCATATGGGATATACCTTATGATGTTGCCCAACAGTGGCAATACTTATCGATTGGCAATACCCAAGTCCCGCCGCGGTGGGGAGTTGGGAGAGAGAGCACGGGATGGAAGGACTGGGAGGCCTCCCACCTCCCGCCCGTCCCAGTTGCCTTGTTTACATCGTGAGTTTTGGATGTACCTCGTCGCCTCGCTATGTTTATAGCTCCCCTAACGCTTCCCATAACATATAAGACTCCCCACCAAGTGGGGAAGAGGAAGAGGAGGAGGAGGATGACCCAGACCCCACGGCATTCCTCAAAATTCCGCCAGGTCATGGTAAGGGTAAGAAGAGGCGAGATAGTGTCTCATGTTGCTACATACACAGCAAGTTTATGTGTACACTGGTCCTCCGCCACTCCCACTGCCTTCACCACCACCTCCCCTGTCTCCCTACTAAGAATACGTCAAAACCCATATTTCTAAGTCAAAAGTGCCTAAAACAATGTGTAACACTCATATTCTAACTATAAAATATACGGTAAAGTATAAAATCAATAAACAGAGTACGTGAGAGAGGCATAATAAAAGTGAGAGTGAGTGAAGGGGAAGTCGGGTGTCAGTCAGCTGGCAGTGTGTACGTGCGTGAGTCCATGAACAAGATGGCCGCCATACCGCCAGTCGTCATGGTAACCAGGACGCGCGCGAGGCTTGCCACTCCCTCGACACTTATAAAACTTTAATCTATGCACTGATCACACTGTAACTTCACTTACAATGACAATATGTGATACATGTTGCTAATATCTGAACTAGGAAAGCACACATGATGCTCGGGTGGTGTAAATAACCGTCAATCGAAAACTGGACGCATCGTACATCTGCCATGCTGCCGCGCTCAGCTGTGTCTTGCTGGGCGGGAAGCTTGAATGCCGCCCGGCATCAGCTGATGGCTGAGGCTAACCCCCCCCCCCCAATAGGACCCCCAAATGACCAAGGTGAGTGTTTTTTTTGTTTTTTTTTAATTCTTCATTTCTCACCTATTTGAGCTATTAAAAAAAAAAAAAAAAAAGGCCAAATCTGCTGCTCTCTCAGTGTACATTTAATCTAAACTAGCTGGGGTTCAGTGGGTTAAGGGTTAGAACTGTATACACTGTAAAACACTTCCACATAATGCCCGAACCTCCGTCTGGGAGAATTGCACAACCACTAGCATGAGGATGCATTCCTGGAAATGTCACCCAGTCTCTTCCAAATACTCTACACTAACAGAGCTACCCGGTATTGCCTGTGTAACAACATAAACTAGCTCAACACTCATGATCTGACCTACCCGTCTTTGAAATTATTGTGAATAGGTGTTGTCTATCATGGCCACCCCTTCGGGGCTCACGGCAATAGATAGATAGATAGATCTATATTTACTGGTAGGCTTTATACAGGGTGATTAAATACACGATTCGTACTTTTAAGGATGTATTCGCCAAACAAAAAATAAACTATGTTATTCTATAATCCACGGGGGAAGTTTCCAATATTTCGAAGTTATTACACATTTAAAAGCTTTCAATAAATGCAATATAATATGTATGGAAGGTAATATATTCTGAATCGATATTTCTGTTCTACATTTCACTCAGTTTTCCTGACTAAGGTATCGTGAGTACCAATGCTTCATTTGACAGTATAGGATGAAGATATATTAAACTGAATAATCCAATTGTATGAACATTTTCATAATTTACCATACTATCTTGTTCATGCTTAAAGAGGTTTCAATTATTATTATCCTGCCTGATACCTACTATAGTAATAGATTTACAGATTGTTTGGGGAGTAATATATAAAAATAGATCTTTTCACGGGGTTCAGTAATTACACTGGACCGATTAATCTATTTATTGGACTTAATGATGCGTAAAATATATGAATTTTCAATCTTGACAGCCACATTCCACCACATGTCCCGGAATATGGTGTCTAAGAAGGTGACAAGTCGTCCGAGTGACATGTAGAAGGCCACGATTGAAGGGGGTCATTGTCCTTAGCGTCAATGTTGATGCCGGGAACCTTACAGGGTTGTGCTGGGGCGGTGATGTAGAGGGCACTGAGCTTGGATATCAGGCATATAATCCGTAGGTGTCGTACAGTAGTTGATCAATTTGGCGGCATTTTCATCGTTGCCATCTGAAGAGTTTTTGGTGCGGCATGCAGAGGGCTGCCCAAAGATTGTTACGTTTGACCTCAACCTATGTTTCCCATGGTGTACTGTATTTGTAGAAATATTGAGTTGAGGATGGACAAGTGCATAATAATAAGGAAAATAAAGGAGATTATATTTTTTGTTACATATTCCCATGTGTTCCTCGTTCTAAATTTGGTTACATTTACATTCAATAGTCGCAATTATACCTTATTAAACTATTTACTATAATTTACAGTTTCACTGTTACTTTAAAAGATAAACACGGCTAAGCACAAATATTATTGAAACAAGTTTTCGAAATTAACAATATAATCTTTTTAACTCTAAATTTGACGATTTTTTTAAAAGTGTATTACTTTAAATGGGTCGTGTACTTAACAGGCACTTATTTTTACCATTGATATTATCAGTTAAATAAAGACAAATATATAACTGTTAAAATAATAATTCAGTGAATAGCAACCTGGGTGCATGGTGCAACCTGGGTGCATTTTTTTCAAAGGGTACATGGAAACAATGGGGTGTATGAAGGGGTACATGGCATGACCAGTGTACATACGAGTGCACAGCAAGAAAAAATGTTTTTTGGAAGAAACTGTAAGTACCCGTAATGGAAGAAATAACAAAATATTGCAGTTAAAGTATTATAAATGTATGCAGTATAATAGTATATTACACTCAGTATAAAACTAGCATTGAATGTTGAAATAATCAATGGACATATTTCACTGTAGTTTTCAATAAGTAGTTCTGTTTTATGGATTTTTATTGTTATCATTATTTGAAAATCATTAATTAAACTTCTATTCTAATTATTTCTAACCATTCTATAAAATTTATTTTTAAATTCATAAACATTTTAATTTATTATTTTAGTAGCTTTAGTATACAAAGTGATATCCCATTGTTTTGTTTGTTATCGTTTGAAAAGCATATGATATGTACAGTCACGACCATAAATAACTGCAACATCAACCAGATAATGTTCGCCCCTTCGTCTCCAAAGGTATTGCTAAACTTTGTATTCAGACTCACAATGATTTCTTTATTTCATTCTAGCTACCGTCAGTCGATTATACTGTATTGAGATTAGTATAAACCTCTCGTGATGAAGGAGTTGACGCTATCTGGTTGATGGTGCAGCATTTAAGCTCGTGACTGTACATGTAAAATTTAGAAAAGCAAAATATATAGTTATGTACACATAATTATTTTGTTGCATTATATATTTTTCACCTATATAACAATAGTAGCTATTTGTCTAGTTACAAATGTAGACCTAATATATTATATATATATATATATATATATATATATATATATATATATATATATATATCTATCTATCTCCACCCTCCTCTCTCTTACTTATGCCTAATATCCTAATCTCTTCTAAAGATGTACTTTCCACCCTCTCTGGGCTTAATACAAATAAGGCGTACGGTCCGGACGACGGTGTTCCTCCTGTTGTTCTCAAAAACTGTGCTTCCGTGCTGACTCCCTGCCTAGGCAAACTCTTTCGTCTCTGTTTATCCTCTAACGTCTTCCCTTCATGCTGGAAGTTTACTCACATTCAACCTGTCCCAAAGAAGGGTGACCGCTATCAACCCTCTTTTCATAATCTGCTCTAAGATCGCCAGTATGGCTTCCTTAAGGGTCGCTCTACTGGTGATCTTCTTTCATATCTTACTAACTCTTGGTCATCCTCCTTTCGGGACTTCGGTGAGACTTTTTCTATTGCACTAGACATATCGAAAGCCTTCGATAGAGTCTGGCACAAATCTTTAATTTCTAAACTACCCTCCTTCGGTTTCTATCCCTCCATCTGTGCCTTTGTCTCCAATTTCCTCTCCGGCCGTTCCATAGTCGCGGTTGTGGACGGCCATTGTTCACTTCCTCACCCTATAAACTCTGGTGTTTCTCAGGGCTCTGTCCTATCTCCTATTCTCTTTCTAGTCTTTATAAATGATCTCCTTAACTGTACCTCAATTCCCATCCATTCATACGCAGACGACTCAACCTTACACTACTCCATTAGTTTTTCAGAATGCCCCAGCCAGCAATCCGTCAACGACAAACGTAATGAAGCCATAGAACTCTTAAATTCTGATCTAAATACTATCTCCAATTGGGGCAGAGAAAACCTTGTTACCTTTAATGCTTCCAAAACCCAATTTCTTCATCTATCTACCCGTAAGGAACTTCCAGCGAACTATCCCTTATTCTTCAACAATACAAAAATCAATCTTCATCTTCTCTCAATATTCTTTGTGTCTCTTTTTCTTCTGCTCTCAGTTGGAAGGACCATATTACCAGTCTTGCTAAGGCAGCCTCCCAGAAGCTGGGTGTGCTCAACCGCCTTAGGAGGTTCTTTTCCCCTGCACAGCTTCTTTCTCTGTACAGGGGCATAGTGCGTCCTTGTATTGAGTATTGTTCACATGTGTGGGGAGGTTCCTCTCACACCGCTCTCTTAGACAGAGTTAAAAGGAAGGCCTTTCGTATCATTAACTCCCGTCCACTCACCAACTCTCTGCAATCTCTCTCTCTCCACTGCAATGTTGCATCTCTCTTGCTATTCTATTGCTGCTATAATAATCAGTGTTCTTCAGAGCTTTGCCAGTGTATACCACCTCCTTTACGTAGGGCACATGATACCCGTCTTGCAACTCAATCCCACCCTTACTCTGTGCAACTCTCCAACCCGAGAGTGAAACGTTACTCTCAGTCTTTCTTCTACACAACAGCTGAGCTCTGGAACTCTCTCACAGAATCAGTCTTTCCCTCTTCCTATGACTTAAATTGCCTCAAACTCCGTGTGTCCAGGCATTTTGGCTCGAGGGTCCCTTGATTTTGGCCCTGTCACTCTTTCAACTATGGGGGAGGCACTCGCTATAGGCAGTTCTGCCTTTTGCCTCATTCAATCACATAGAAAAAAAAAAAAAAATATATATATATATATATATATATATAGAGAGAGAGAGAGAGACTTGAAATATCATATAATATTTCGGTAATTAATGGTAAAGGATCAAAGGGTACATGAGTTTCTGAAAGGCTCCCGGAAGGGTGTATGAACTTAGAAAAGGTTGAATAACACTGTACAGTTAAATGATAAAGGGAATTCATCTTAAATTCCTACCGAAATAATACCAGCCGATTGCAGATGTGTTTCTTTACTGAAAGTTAAAGAACGGAATATCTCCTGCAGTTTACTCGAAAAATGGCACATATTTCAGATATGGTAAAGCGCTCGCGTCAATAAGCAGCACACACACACACTCACACACACACACACATTCACAAACGCTTACACGCACATACAAACCAGGGCTGCGTTTAGGGAAAATATTTTCTGCAATACACACGGCAGCGTATTTCAGTATATCAACATGCCAACAAAAATGTGTTATGGGGGTGGATTGTAGGCACCAATCGAACAGGACTATACCCAGGAGAGGTTGTGGGCATTTGATAAGGAATCGCTGGAACTCCTGTTTCATTTGCTTGGCCTCTTTTACTGATTCCCTTTGTGCCTCACTTACACTGAGAGTAGTCGAGCATGCTCTCACAAACCCCTCCTCCTCCTATCTACTTCATTACACTTAACATGCATACCACACTTCCCCCTTCATAATTAGTAAATGATGAGGAACACAGGCCCAGCCTCGGAGTCCCCAGAGGGGGGGGGGGGGGGGGACCATGAATACCCCCACACATGCCCGACCTTCCCCTGACGACCCCTCTAAAGACTCTGGACCACGGCCTGTCACTCTTACTATCAACTTCTGCAATATTTGCGGCTTTTCCTCTAATTTTCACTCTATCGAACACCACCTCTCCTCCTCCAAATCTGATCTTCTTTTCCTCACCGAAACTCAGATGTTTGAAGCAACTGCCAGCAGCCCCTTCTCTGTATATTCCTACTTTCTCTATCCTAGTTTCAAAGCCAAAGGCTGATGTTGTGCATACGTGCATAACAAACTCACTTGCTCTCGTGTTCCCAATTTCGACTCCTCTGAATTCTCAACTTTATGGCTCAAACTATCCTGTCATTCTCATACTAAATATTTCTGTGCTGTCTATCTTTCCCCTAACTCTACCGACTTTCCCAAATTCTTCGACTATCTAAACTCTAAAGTGGAACACATTCTATGTATCTCTCCCTTCTCTGAAATCTCCATCTTAGGAGATTTCAACGTTCACCACCGCCAATGGCTCTCTTCTCACTCTACTGACCCACCTGGTGAAAAAGCCTACGTCTTTTCTATCATAAATGACTTAGAGCAGCTGGTCCAGCAACCCACCCGTATCCCGGATCGCTTCGGAGATCGGCCCAACATTCTTGACTTATTTCTGACTTCTAACCCTTCTTCTTATACTGTCAATCTTTTCTCTCCTTTGGGCTCCTCCAACCATAAACCTATCTCCGTCACCTGTCCTATCTCTTCAGTACGACCAGCCAATCCTCCCAGCCGGCGGCGCTTGTGGCACTTTGGCGCTGCCAACTGGGAGGCTCTCCGGCAGTACTTCTTTGATTTCCCATGGAATAACTTCTGCTTCCGTGGCCGAGGACCCTCGGAGAGTGCTGAACGCATTACCGAGGTAATCCTCTCGGGCATGGAAGCGTACATTCCATTTTCTTTCTCTCAGTCTAATGCAAACAAATCTTGGTTTACTCACGCTTGTTCTACTGCTGTCCACAACAAGGAGGAAGCATTCAAACGGTACCGATGCCTTAAAACTCGAGAATCTCATTCTTTTTATGTTTCTGCCCGGAATCAAGCCAAATCTGTTCTTTGACTTGCCAAGCACTCTTTCATCAATAATAAATGCACTGAACTATCCTACTCTAGCTCTTCCCAAGCTTTCTGGTATCTGCCAAAAACATCTTCAACAACTTTTCTTCCTCGTCTTTCCCTCCCCTTTTCCACTCTGATGGCACAACCATCACTTTTTCCTATGACAAAGCTGAACTCTTTGCTCAAACTTTTGCCAGAAACTCTACCTTGGATGATTCCGGTACTATTCCTCCCTCTCCACCCCCTTCTCTCCTACTTATGCCTAATATCCTAATCTCTTCTAAAGATGTACTTTCTACCCTCTCTGGGCTTATTACTAAGAAGGCGTACGGTCCGGACGGTGTTCCTCCTGTTGTGCTTAAAAACTGTGCTTCCGTGCTGACCCCCTGCCTAGGCAAACTCTTTCGTCTCTGTCTCTCCTCTAACGTCTTCCCTTCTTGCTGGAAGTTTGCTCTCATTCAACCTGTCCCAAAGAAGGGTGACTGCTCTCAACCCTCCAACTATCGTCCATTTGCTCTCATCTCTTGTATCTCTAAAGTTTTTGAACTATTCTTGCTTCCAAATTTCTTATACATTTCTCTTCTCATAATCTGCTCTCAGATCGCCAGTATGGCTTCCTTTAGGGTCGCTCTACTGGTGATCTTCTTTCATATCTTACTAACTCTCGGTCATCCAACTTTCGGGACTTCGGTGAGACTTTTTCTGTTGCACTAGACGTATCGAAGGCCTTCGATCGAGTCTGGCACAAATCTTTAATTTCCAAACTGCCCTCCTTCGGTTTCTGTCCCTCCATCTGTGCCTTTGTCTCTAATTTCCTTTCCGGCCGTTCCATAGCTGCGATTGTGGACGGCCATCGCTTATTTCTTCATCCTATCAACTCCGGTGTTCCTCAGGGTTCTGTCCTATCTCCTATTCTCTTTCTAATTTTCAAAAATTATCTTCTCAACTGTACATCCAGTCCCATCCATTCATATGCAGACGACTCTATTTTACACCACTCAATTAGTTTTCCAAAACGCCCCAGCCAGCAATCCCTCAAAAGTATACGTAATGAAGCCATTAAATGCTTATCTTCTGATCTAGATACTATTTTCAATTGGGGTAGAGAAAACCTTGTGGCATTTAATGCTTCCAAAACTCAATTTATCCATCTTACTATCCGTCAGGAACCTCCAGAGAACTATCCCTTATTCTTCAACAATACAAAAATCAACCCTTCATCTTCCCTCAATGTTCTCGATGTCTCTTTTTCTTCTACTCTCACTTGGAAAACCATATTACCAGTCTCGCTAGGCAGCCTCCCAGAGGCTGGGTGTGCTCAACCGCCTCAAGGGGTTCTTTACCCCTGCGCAGCTTCTTGCTCTGTACAGGGGCACAGTGTGTCCTTGTATTGAGTATTGTTCACATGTGTGGGGAGGATCCTCTCACACCGCACTCCTAGATAAAGTAGAAAGAAAAGCCTTTCGTATCATTAACTACCGTCCACTCACCAACTCTCTGCAATCTCTCTCTCTTCGCCGCAATGTTGCATCTCTCTCGCTATTCTATCGCTACTACAATAATCAGTGTTCCTCGGAGCTTTCCCAGTGTATACCACCTCCTCTACGTAGGGTATGTAGTACCCACCTTGCAACACAATCCCACCCCTACTCTGTGCAACTCTCCAACCCAGGAGTGAAACGCTATTCTCAGACTTTCTTCTATTCAACTGGTGAGCTCTGGAACTCTCTCCCAGAATCAGTCTTTCCCTCTTCCTATGACTTAAATTGCTTCAAACTCTGTGTCCAGGCATTTTAGCTCGAACGTCCCTTGATTTCGGCCCTGTCACTCTTTGAAATCTGGGGGAGGCACTCGCTGCAGGCAGTTATGCCTTTTGTCTCCCTCATTGACATAGAAGAAACAAAAATATATATATATAAGGACTGCTTCTAGAAGTGAATGAAACCAATTATTCAATTACTATATGCATATTGCTTAATTGATTTCTTTACTGTGCTACTCTTTTCTATATTGTGTTTAGTATCACATGCCACTTGGTACACTGCACAACACTGCCTTAGGTATTGCAGAGTGAATCAAGACAAAACGCAGTTCAGCAAACAAAGGCATTCTTACTTATCATTAGCTTGTCAACACATGTGTATACACACGTCTACATAGTCATACATTCATACATACCGGTACTAGTTTTTTATATTTATATGTGGATGAGGGAGACAAAAGGCGCCTGTGACGAGTGCCTCCCCGAGTGTTGAAAGAGTGACAGGGCCAATATCAAGGTATGTACGAGCCAAAATGCCTGGACACCCGTAGTTTGAAGCAATCTAAGGCATAGGATAAGGACAAGATGGATTCAGGGAGAGAGTTCCAGAGTTCAGCTGTTGAATAGAAGGAAGATTCGGAATTTCGTTTCACTAGAGCACATACACAGGGATAGTTGTAACCATTAACACTTCCATACAATAGAAACGAAATAGTGAAAATTAACTAGTAAAACCCAGTAGTTCCAGCTTTTTTCTTGATACATTTTGTTTCAAACACTTATCCAGTGTATCACAAATATTCTTCAAAACATGCTTCAGATATCCCTGGCCAAAATGTTGTATACTGTTCACTCACAACCCATATATACATTGAACGCAAATGAGATAATTCAATACTAGATCATTAATATTCAGAATGTATTTCCTTTGGCTTAGACTTTCTTCGTCCCATACATAAAGTACAGAAGGATAGAGGTGGAAGCGTGACGTCACACGGATACTTTGCCGCGCGTCATAGGGATTTGGTGGCAGCACTGT
This sequence comes from Paralithodes platypus, assembly GCA_032716605.1. Taxonomy (NCBI): domain Eukaryota; kingdom Metazoa; phylum Arthropoda; class Malacostraca; order Decapoda; family Lithodidae; genus Paralithodes; species Paralithodes platypus. The sequence continues at coordinate 31,876,244 of CM064523.1, forward strand.
TGTAGGGCATACAACCAAAACACCTTAGTAGTTTTTCCTTATTAGATACTCCTCAATATCTGTGCGCCTGGCTTGTCTGCAGGGTTACCAATGTTAAGGGTAATTCCGCAAAATGAGGAGGCAATAGGTTAAAGAGGGAACGTCTTAAGAGTGATTCAGTGTTGGTAAAAACACTTGTAAATTATTTAAAATAGAATAGATATATAAAAGCAAGAGGAAAATATTATGAATATACAGTATATACAGTATACCAAACACTTACCGGTATATAATTTATGATGTAAGTTGTATAACTACAAGCAACTCAACAAGAATTATAACGTAATTTTGAATATATATTATTAGTTACATGTTATGTAGATGTTAATTTATAAAGTTGCACTAAAACAGGACATTTCACGAAATACGTTCATAGATTATACTTGTGACATCTATGGATATTTTGTCCCAGCATGTTTGACGTTGGTAACTTCCCACTCTCACAACAACAATGGTGGGGGTAGAAGAGACGTGGATGTGAACCTCCTCATAATGACGACAATTTCACGATGATCTGGCCTTTACAATAGCCTCTACTTGTGTCTATTTAACTCTGTCATGTCTATATAGTCTCTGGATAGTGTAGAATTGATTATTAATAGCGTTATTAGTACAAGGTAGGGATTATTACGAATTAATGGGGACCCTCCAATTTTCCTTTGCGATCGTGCTGCCATCTCTCGAACGCGCGGCTCGCTATTTTCAGATTTGTAGCGTCTTTCTTTCCTCTCTGTCCTTATGTAAGCTATGGTCCCATAGATATACTCTCCTTCTTTATATATACAGCTTGATGTTCGAAAGCTTCATTAATAGATTATATATACAGAATGCTTCAGAGTCTCGCTTTGAAAGTGTCAGAGATTACAGTGGATGTGTGCTTGACAAATTTAAATCATGAAGGGATGAGAGAAAACTTAATTTCTTTAAGTGACCCCAGAATCAATGACGTACTGCCATTATTCATATTTGGCACCTTATCGTTCAGGTAAGCTCTTTATAGGGACCACCGTCCACCAAGACTCCACATACTTTACATCACAGGAGGCATGATTAATTACCTATGGAACATCAATTGAATTGGATGCCACTATGACAAATAGAATTAACAATAACATAAGAATATTATTAAGTTTCTGTTTTATGGTTACCATCCCTTGCAAGTTCAGCCTCGCTACCAGATTCCCTGGGATATTTCGACTTTCTGATATCTCACGACTTGACACAGAGGGCTGGGAATCGGTAGAAGGGGGGGTCGATTTCGTCACTGATTCCGGGATCACTTATTAATATTAGGGTGTATCTCATCCCTGCGGGTATAACACTATAATTTAACAATGACCCCTCCAATAATGACGTACTGCCGAACTTTTAGTCTGGAGGTGGGACATTCCTGTGTCAATTAACACATGCAATCAAGGAAAAAACAATAGAATTTACTCTTAATATTGGTAGAATAATAATTACAGTAGCAGCTCATGCCCTAAGAATGCACAGCAGAAGATAAAAATACTCAAACAAAAGTAATGTTTACTCAGTAAGTAATGTATGTAACCTGTATATGAGTATAGTATTAACTCCAAGTTCAATAATACACACAAATTTAGTTTGTACATTAAGGTGCACAACTTCATGCTCTTACTCCTAGAACTTTAGTGACTTTGTACGACTAGGACCATGAGATCACGGAACGGGCACTAAATTGATTATCATGTACACCAGGTAAATGGTAATAATAACATAGAAATTAAAAACATAAGAGGTTATCACATAAGGATTCTGGGTCAGGATTCAAATTAAGCCCCCCCACCCCCTTCCTTTTGCAAAAATACAATCAACAACCAGGAACTTGTGATAACCTAAGCTTTGGAAGGAAAGATTGGATTGCCTCAGTCATACTGGACATGAGATCTATTTAGATGCAACGACAGGTATCGGTATGCAACAATAGCCATATGTTAGTTTGTGCAATATCATCTAGAGTAATTGTGCAGAAAATGCAGGGAATCTGCTCACTTTCGTACATAGTGGGCTCGACATAGAACACCAGAGTCTACTATCTCTTATAACATTAACAATGTGGGCTGCAACTTGATTCATTCTCAACCGAGTATGCCTATCGGGGGATACCCATAAATGAGCAGGGTTAATGGGATTAGCAACTAATATATATTCTTTAGTGCCTTTAAAGACATAGTGAATGGCGAGTATTCCCCCGCTTAAGCACTGGCATCGAGAACTCTCTAAAAGCAGGGTCTTGGTGTTGATTTTTGGCAATAAACATAGGTTCTGGGGCAATACTAAGTGAAGCCAATCATGGGATGAATTTAAGGCAGGTCGAGGCACGCGAAATGGCTGTCAGTTCCGACATCCGATCTCCTGTGGTCAGCGCCATAAAAAACATGGCTTTCTTAAGTCAGAACTCAACGGCAGGGCGTCGAGTATATTAAGATTTTATCGCTAGAAGCACGCAATTGAGTAACCACATAGGCATAAGCTGTCTATGTGGGGGTCGAAGCCGAATGCATGCTCGCATGGACCCTCTTCCCTCTGCTTCTGGCATGAATATACCCGTAAGATCGTAAAATGGGACCCTCATGGCTGTTAAATGATTACGAAGTGTAACCACTAAAATAAATTTTTGTTCAACGAGATGGTCTAAATATTTAAAGAAAAGAGCTACCGAGGGTATCTGTTAGTCAGACTCAGCAATCCATGTCATGAAAGCCCTCCAATGAGACTGGTATTGACGTTTTGTGGATGCCTCATAACTACTCATGAGCTTATTCGTAATGCTCCCTCTGTAGAAGTTAAGCTACATGGCATTCTGAATGTCCACAAGGCAAAAGTTAGTGAGCTCTTGAGGTTCCTAATCGTCTCGAAGTGGAAACTTGTAACAGGGAGCGACACTGAGTTCAGGCACCATGTCTTCAGGTGCGGACACCATGCTTTAGCTGGCCACAATGAAGCTATCAGAGAGACCATGCCCTGCTAGCTCTGTAGTTTGTTGACTACCCGAAACATGAGTTATGTGTCTGGAGGCGGAAACAGATAAATGTACATCCATATGTTCCTGTCTTCCGAGAGCCCGTACGGACCCCCTGCTGAGGTCCGTGTCCAACCAGTCAAGTAGTGAGTAGTCTGTTTGGACTCAAACGGCTCTGCTTGTGGGTGGTATTTCAATGCAATCATCTCTTGAAAGACGGTTTGCTTGAGGCTTCACTCCACAATTAGTGTGCTTTGTCCTCTCGCAGAGCGTATGCCCATAGGTTTGTTACATCTGGCAGATATGTCGCATGGATTGTTATTCTTAGCTGTTGGGCTAAATTGAATATCCTTTCTGAGAGACGATGGAGAACTCGTGACCTCTCTGTCCCTTACTCCTGAATGCATGTGACAGCATTCAGATTGTCAATTCTGAACGCTACCGACTTGCCTTCTAGGGTCATGCAGTGAAATCTGAGAAACATTAGGGGAATAAATAACTATTTTGCACTAATGTGCCAATTGTTGCGATTGGACCATCGACCATGACGTTGATGACCCTCGGTCAACTGATAACCCCAGCCGAGGTTCTCCAAAGTGTCCGTGTCTAACCACACTATCAACGGAGGATTGAACCACGTTTGAACAGATGTTGGAGAAAAAAGAAAGTTAGTAACCGGACTATGAGTGGTGGAACTTGCCAAAGATGATCTGGTGAGCTGATCGGAAAGGCACTGTTTCCCTCGAGAATTAATCTTTTGAAATGGAGGTGGTCTAAAGGAACCGTTAACTGAACCTAATTTAGAGTGAGTGCCTACTAGAGATTCCTGTTGCTGACGGGTGACTGTCAGGCAGTGGATGAAGTAGAACAGTTCCTGACATAATCTTGTTGCAATGGTTAACGTCTGTGATCCCAAACTAGACCCACCCACTGCATTTGTTGGCTGGGGACGAGAACAGACTTTAGAAAATTAATATTGAAGCCGAGCTGTGAAACGTGCTCTATCACTTGTTGAGTGTGTTTGATGACGTAGGATAGAGAGTTTGCTATGACCAACCAATCGTCGAGGTAGAAGATAATGGTAATACCTCTTGCCGTTAGGGGGAGTAGTGTCTGTTGGACCAGTTTCGAAAAGATCCTGGGCGCAAGATTTAGCCTAAAGGGTAGACGTTGAAACTGGAAAATAGGGTTCATATACTGGTTGGCCAGATATTCTTGAAATCTTGTGTTGATAGGAACATGCCATTAAGCGTCGGAGAGATCTAAGGAACTAATCCACGCAAATGGTAGGTGACTTAGACGTACTTGGCTGATAGTCAGCATCTTGAACTTTTCACTGTAATTACACTTGTTCAGGGCTGACAGATCTATGACCAGTTGGCAAATGTGACTGTTTCGTTTAGGTACCAGAAAACAATCGGAAAGTATTGACTTATTATTTGGGGGCTGTCGGACTGAGCACACCTTTCTCGAGCATCTCCCTTATGAGTGACTCCGCCTTCAAAGAAACTGTGACATGAGTCCTTGGTAAATGTAGTGGAGGTGTGCAGAGCCACCGCCAGGAGAGGCCTTTCCGAACTACTGTTCTTGCCCACATATTTTTTCACCAACCAACTTTACTTATAAACTCAATTAATGAAATCAACGAATACATGTGGCAATCCAAGGACTCGAATCTAGGATACTCACACCGAAAGTTTCTGGCAGAGAGCGATTGATTTTTGGTTTGAAAATGATCCAAAAGCAGACATCCCAGTTGTGTGACGATTGGATTGGTTTCTAAATTTTGTGGGGAACAAGTAGGTCGATTTAGTATTTTTGTTTTAGATTGAGCCGCCACTGGGTCATGGGAAGTGTGAGATGTGACCGATAACTGGATACTTGACTGTTGAAAGTTTTTTTATTGTCCCCCTCGAGACGGATTCTGCCCGCCCCGATGAGAGCCTCACCATCGCTGATTCCCATCAACTTGTCTGCGCTGAGCTTGGTCCGAGGTTGAAGGGATCGGTGTCTTGGAGTTTTTGTTGGCTGTTTGTTTATAGGGCTTTGCACAAAATTTCTTACGACCACCACCCTGTTTGGTCGTTAACTTAGCCCTGATTACTGACACATCGACCTGTTCTCATTAAAATGGTATGTACTTCGGCCCACACATCAGAGGTCAACGCTGGGGACTGCATTACTCAAGCCTTGATGTCTTGAGGTAGGTTCCGCCAGAATAGAACCCTCATGTCCTGTCAACACCTGACAGCCTCAAGAATCGAGTACCGAGTATCCCCTAAGGTCATTAATGAATTAGCAAAAGAGAGTTGTCAGGCTAGGTGCAAAGAAGACTGGTTGTGTAATCTGACATAGCGCCAAGAATACGCTTTTGAGATACTGCTAACTGTTTGGACATGAGGAGCTGTGACAACAACCGATGTGGTTTGGTCCTAAACCGATTCTCCTTTTCTATAAGAAACTTGATCAGAAATGGAAAATAATGCAACTATCTGTATAAAGGTAAGCTAAAGTGTCATTAAAAAGTTAAACAGGTCTTGAGACACATTAGGAGCCTGAGTTATAAACAGATTTGCATAATGGTGGTCTTTCACCCATAGAGACTGAGGCTTTGCGTCTGTAATAGACTTAGCCATAGCAGAAACTTCGTGGTCCCATGCCGACCAGGGTCCTACATCTAGACTCTTTAACACAAGCACTGGATTATTAGGCTCAGCTCGCTTTGGGTGAAAATCTGCAGGCCGGGGGTAATGCTTTGAAGAGTTTTGATCTCTGTGAAACACTCTATCCTATTAAAATCATTGAATGGCTTTTATGCAGAGGCCGAAGGTAATGTAGGAGAGTATGAGTAGGTAAAGAATTATTTTGGGTTGTCAATAGAGAGCACAGCTATGACCACAATATCCAACACTTCATCCCCGGCGTTGGTAGCCCTTAGTTTCTTGGACTCACTCACTTCAATAATCCACGACTCAGGTATTGGAAAAATGCTGATCCCCGACGAGACAGCCTCATTCTGTCGTTGTTCGACAATGGGCAATAATTATGAAGGGGGGGGGCGAAGACAGTGAGGATATCGACCTGCGAAGGACTTAAATGCTAATCACGAATTTGGATAAAGCTCCATCAACAAGACCCAAATCCAAACCGCAAGGGATGAAGACCAAGGACAGCGAGGACCATGGACAACCATGAACATAAATGTAGATCCGACCAGAACCAAAAATTTGATTAAAGAGCGCTCTGTGAGTTTTAAAACTACAACTTTAAAGGTTTTCTATGTAAACACTCGTAGAATACGCAATAAATGTTCAGATTTAGAGGAACAAGTGTTTACAGAAAATTATAACGTAAAAGGCATAACAAAATCTTGGCTCAATACAGAAGACAGAGACTTTTTAGCAGAGTATTCACTTCCCGGTTATGTAATGCTTGAGAAAAACCGAATAAATAGAAATGGAGGTGGCGTTATATATTTTATCAAAGTAAGTCTTATCCCGATCCTCAAATTATGAGCGTCAACATATCCTTTGTGCTAATAAATAATAATAATGGTACAAAAATACTACTTGCATTAATATACAGACCTCCAGCTCAATCAGTGCAAACTGACCGAGAAATTTACGAACAAATAGCAGATGTAAGTAACTCACAAGATACCGTAATTGTTGGCGACTTTAATTTACCTGTGACCAAGTGGGGCGATACTCTTACTTCACACTCCGGACATGACTCGTATGCGAACTTGCAAGAGAGTTCGCTCTATCAATTTTTTCGATCGCCGACCCGTGGTAATGACGTTCTTGACCTTGTACTCGCAATAAAAGAAGAATTAATAGAGAATTTTAATGTTGGGGGTGAATTCAGTAATAGTGTCCATCGTACGATCACTTTCCATTTAAAATTCAATTGCAACGAACTCAATACCAGCAAAGAGAAGGTCTCAAATGTCAAAAGAGCAAACTTTCCTAAACTTAGAACAATACTTAAGGAAATTGACTGGAGTTCTATGATTAACAATGATGATCTAAACCAATCATGGAGATTTTTCACCTCCACTTATTCGAATGCAGTACATGAGAGTATACCATTAAAAAACGAAGATCTCAGTACATAAGGCCTAAGTTTTGGAATAAAAACATTTTGCATTGTCTGCATGCAAAACAAAATGCTCATGATAAATTAAAGACCCATGAAAATAAAGTGATATTTGTAGATCTACGACGCAAACCCAAAAAGTTAATCAAACAAAGTAAACACACGCTAGTATTACATGGTGCAAATCAAAGTAAAACAAACCCGAAGGAATTTTATATTTACATCAGGAAGAAGAAAGTAGTGACTTCAACTAAGATAAAGTAGATTACACTAAAGATGAAGCATAAATTACTAACGCTCTCAACAGCTTCTTTGCATCAGTGTTTACAACATAAGACTATAGTAGAGCATCACCGGTGCAGATAGATAATTCTGACGTTCTAAGCAATGTCAGCACTACAGAGAGAGATGTTTTGCAATGTCAGCACTACAGAGAGAGATGTTTTGCAATGTTTAGATAAACTCAAGGTAAATAAATCGCCTGGACCTGATACGATCTCGTCTAGAGTTCTAAAGGAAGCTAAGTATGAGCTCTCCATACCACTAATTTTGCTCTTCAATAAATATCTTACAGTCTGGGACTATGCCTGATTAGTGGAATCTCGCCAACGTAACACCGATATTAAAAAAAAGGCAGCAACTCCTTTCCTAGTAACTATTGTCCAATTAGCTTAACCTCAGTTGTATGTAAAATGCTAGAAACACTCATAAGAGACAAATTCATAAATCACTTAGAGGAAAACAACATACTTAAAGATACTTAACACAGTTTGTTTAGACTTCTTCTACGATATCGTCAACCTATATGATGAGAGTAAAACTGTAGATATTATATACCTTGATTTTCAAAGGGCCTTTGACAAAGTTCCCCACAAACGTTTATTGATAAAACTAAAAGTGCATGGAATACAAGATAGTGTGTTGAAATGGATAGAAAATTGGCTCAGTGACAGAAAACAAAGAGTAGTCATAAACAGTAAAGCATCTAAATGGATCAATGTAAGTAGCGGGGTACCCCAGGGATCTGTACTGGTGCCAGTTCTCTTCCTAGTTTACATTATTGACAAAGATGAGGGTCTCACCTGTACATTATCAAAAGTTTGCTGATGATACAAAAATTGCAAATAGCATACTCTCAAAGGGGAGGTCTAAAGGGGAGGTGTGGTGGAGTGGTTTTGCCACTGGACTGGTAATTCAATGGACCCGGGTTCAAATCATCATATGTCATTGGGAAGATATTATTTTGATGGAATTTGTGCTGTGCCTAGTATCAGTGCATTACCACAAAGCCCACCGAAACGCCCCAAAAATACCCTCATTGTTCCCTGATTAAATAGCACTGTATGAATATTCCCATATTCAAAATAGGCCACAGAGGGACAATGCCTGGTGAGTTCATTGCTCAATAGGTGGCGTTCTGAGAGTGAGGGTCCGAGTTTAGGAGATGAGACAGCGAATCACTGGAGCAAGGAAGCCCGAGAGATGGGGCTGCTTCGAGCCATGAGTGAGCAACTAAGCCCCATGCATCCTGCGAAGGCAAGATGGCAGGGGCTGGTTGCAGCTAAAAAGTGCTTCACATGTCTCACTTCCTAGACTGGAACGAGACCTCACGGGCTTCACCGTTCATAACAGTTGAATGTACAGGCTCTCAGCCTATTCCTGAGAGGGAGTAGTTGGAATATAGAAAACAAAAATAAACATGTTGAAGATATGCAATATAATCGAGATAAGTTCAATGCTGACAAATGTAAAGTACTCCATATTGGAAACCGAAATGAGAAAGCAAATTATTCAGTGAATGGCACCCAGCTTAAAAGCGTAGACAGAGAAACTGGTCTGGGAATATCAATATCGAGTAACCTAAAACCGAGTTAACAATGTTCAGAAGTTGTTAAGAAGGCAAACAAAATAATTGGCTTTATAGACAAGTCATTTATTTGAGCAAAAATCCAAATAGATGTAATCCTAACTCTTTACAATTCCTTAGTCCGCCTTCTCCTGGAATATTGCGTTCAATCCTGGTGCCCTTACTACCAAAAAGATATAGACAAGCTAGAACAAGTTCAACGTAGAGTTACCAAACTGGTACCTTGCCTAAAGAATAAACCATACGAGGAGTGTCTTAGAGAATTAAATCTATTTCCTTTAACGCCGCGCAGATTAAGAGGCGACTTAATTCAAGTGTTCAAAATCATCAAAGGCATCAGCAATATGATCTGTAATAAATATTTCACTATCGACAAATCAAATTACACGCCGGGGAACGGTTGTAAAATCATTGGTAAATCTTTAATACATACGAGTCTAAGAATTTCTTCTTCAATCGAGTTGTCAACTTGTGGAATGGGCTTCCCCGAGATGTCATAGAGAGCAGCACCGTTGAATTTTGTAATCTTTGCCTAGACTAGCACCTTACCTTAAATCCACGACTGACTGCATTTGTAAATTAATAAAACAATTTTTGTTTCCCTCTTTTACATTACTAACAACTGTCCCCTACTAATATCTACTAATCCTGCCTCGGACATTTGTCCCAGGGCAATCTCCCCTTTCCATATTTCCCATACTCACTATAAACCACTGTTTGGACACTTGACCATCAGTGTTTTGGAAGACAAGCAGCCTTGAGGTGTCGTTGAACCTATTGTTGCTTGATTGCCTTTGTACTTCTTTGTACAAAAACCCAAGGCCAGAGGCCTTTAGAGGTAGAGGTGTAACTTGTGGAGTAATAGGTACAGAAGGAACAGGGGAGGAGTAATGACTTTACTGACTATGGCAGGAGTAGAATCCAAAGGCAATGGTGTATGAGTGGGAATTTGGAGGGGCTTATGAGAGGTACTGCCTTCATGGCCCAACAATACATTGATCGCCTGTTCCATCTGTGTCTCGAATTCCCATCGTGTCCGTGGCAAAGGGATATCATCCTAATTCTGTTCAATCTGTGGCAGAGTAGAAGGGTGTTCCCTGGCATCTATTCTCTGTGACACAAGGGCAGGAGGAGTGGAAGAGGGATGGATATGTGAAGCCGGAGACAGTTGCTAGGATGTATCGGCGAATTCTCCAGCGGAAGAGCTGTGGCGAGAAGCATCATCTCCTGTCACATCATCATCCTCCTGCCACTCCTGTCTGTTCACGTCAGGTGAGACATAAAATACAGGCTCTTCCATTTATACAGAGGTAGGAGACAGCTGTGTTGGCATGACTGTCGGGATATCCAACAGCAGCGGTAGGAGAGGAGGTGGATGCTAAGGAAGTTTGCCTCGAATGGTAGGTGGGAATAACGAGCTGAGGTAGGTCAATGCTGCGTGAGAGCTTCTTCTTAGCTTGGAACACAATGACTCCCTTCTGGCGATCCACTTTGGCATCGGGCTCCTGGGACGTTCAAGCTCACTTGTGGTGTGGGCCCCTGTTGCTCCCTGGAGTCACAGACCTAGCTCGCTTAGTCTTCTCAGAAGACCAATACCCATCGTCAGATCGGAACTTTTTCTTTCCTGATTTCGATGGAGGCGAGGTGGCTGTGGCCGACTTATGCCCATATTTTTCAGACTTCTTGGCTGAAGTGTCGTCCTTAGATGTTGACGGCATAGGCGTTGGTAAGGTTCAGAGGCGTGGCTGGCTGGCCGAGATTCCTCGAATAAAATAGATGGAGTAGAACCTTTCTTCACCAGCTTCGAAGATGTAGTGGAAGAAGACGGGGAGATTGATATTTTGGAAACGGGAAGATGTTGTGCGAGAGTTTCTGCGACTTGAGGATTGGCAATACGGGGCATTTTTTGAGACCCCTACAAAGTGTTGACGTACTGCAGACCATACTGCAATCATCACCTGGATAGCATGGGGAGAAGAGTCTTTCGTCAGGAGATCTGGTCAGAGAGGCTTACAGTCGTCACATGAAGAGGGAGTCCATTTGCCCTTAGACTAATGTACACACACAGAACAGCATACATAATGTGAATGTCCCGTCGTAGGCAGATGAGGAAAGCAGCCTGTAGTGCAGATTCTAATTAAGGCCGACATGGTGACAATCTCGACCACACTTGTTTGGGTGGCAGGTGGTCAATGGGTGGGGGTGCATCTGACTGTCGGTGGTTTCAATTTCTGGAATATATAATTTTCAACAAAACAATGTTGCATAAAGACAAGGTTAAGCTCTAGGCTAAACTCATCTCGCATCTTTGGATTGGAGGACCCCAACTTTTTATTTAACGCGCCGTGAAAACAGTTGAGACCCCATATCCAGATATACAGCATGCATTTATAATTAAATGTGGATATCGATACACTTAACCTATCTGCGGCGAGACTCCGATTCGTTAAACGTCGTGTGGGGCGAAGCTATTGAATTAATTTCTGACGAAAATTGTCATTATCCGATAAATATTGTTATTACTTATTCATATCTATCTATCTATCTATTGCCTGACGCCGTGATCCCCGAAGGGGTGGCCACAAACGAACCGCCCCCATGCACCTCTGTCCCCAGTCAGTCGACGCCCCTCCCCCCAACCAGCACCGCCTTCGTTCATGTAGTTCCTCACTCCATCCTTCCACCTCATATTCGGTCTACCTCTCACCCTCTGTCCCTCCACCTCGCTCTCGTACACCCTCTTAGTCATTCTCTCGCTTTCCATACGTTCCATATGGCCGAACCATCTCAAGTTGTTCCTTTTCACACTTTCCAGCACATCTACCTCCACACCACACCTCCTTCTTACTTCCTCATTAGTCTGTCTATCCCTCCATGTAACTCCGCACGCACTCCTTAAGTAATTCATTCATATATACTTATTCATATGTGCTTATTTTATGTTTAACCCATAACTAGCGGCGCGCAACATAAGTCGAGTATAATAAATCTGGACTATCTGGCGGCGCTCGACATAGGTCGTGTGGCAATTTCAGCACGTAATGTTGCTGAGAGAGAGAGACAAGTGGTGGCAGGAGAGTAGCGAGCGTATGACTGCTCCAGACCACCGCGGCGAACCTACTGACACGAATCCCACCTCCTCCCTCCCTCTCTCACTCGCTACATACGGAATTGTATGGGGAAAGTGCCGAATTACATGCTTTTTGCACTCGCGCAATGCGGTTGTTGCAAGAAAACTAGCCATCATAAAAGGATCGTTATGGTGTCATTGGAAAGCTCTGTTTATGCCCTTTCAGGGATAGATACTTGTTTTACGCTCTAGGTCCTATTTAGGCATGAAAATGATCACGTAAACAGCCCTATTTTGGGTAAAAACACCCCGCTGGTGGCTACATATTATATACCGCCTAGGCCGCTCTTAAGGTGTTAATATGAAGATAGTTACATGTTACAACAATAAAACAAGTGGGAATAGTATTTGGGGGGTGACAAACACGAAATATTGCCGAGCGGTTCATTCATGGAGTTGACAGAGAGCGAAACTGCACCCTCATTTCACGAGCTCTCAAGCGAGACTGGAGGTAGTGCGGGTTATTCTCTCTCTCTCTCCTCCCTCCACACCCCTCCCTTTCGACCTTGAAACCGGGTAGGGAGTTTTGGCGCCATAAATAAACCGATAATCACAGGAATAAGATAAAAATAGGTGATAAATGAGGGGGGGAGGGGGGAATTTGGACACATGTGGAGGAGTGATGCGATGTATGGAGAGGAATTATCTCACATATTTACATATTCCTTTGTTTTGAGTGACAGTGGGATGTTTGGAAAGGCTTTTTTTAGGCCATGGATCATATGAGGACACTCGCCCTCCTAGGGTTCAGACTCATATGAGGATGCTCGCCGTTTATGGGTTAACAACAAGTTCGTCTGATTATGTCAATCCGTTATTGGTAGTGTTATACCTCAAGTTCTAGTGTATGCTGTGACGAACATAACCATCTCAGAGAAACTGATGTCGAGCCTTACCGTCGAGAGATCGGGAATGAATTGTCAAGTGCAAGTGCCGAGAGAATTGTGATTTCTGTTGGACTCTCGGGCCCTTTCTTCCTTGTTTTGCTGTCAGAAGATATAGGACGTGTGTTGGGGTCTTAGAGCTTACCGATCTATTCAGAAGTTCATAAAGGTTAGACTATCCAGGGTGTTGGGCCCTATCATGCATGTTGCTTTGGAAAAACTGCCCTAATATTTAATCCATAGTGGAACCAGTATTTCTTTGGAATACTGTCGGATTAAAAGTTATAGTACTGCATATTTCTGTGGAGTACTATCAGATTTATAGAGAAGAGGTATCGGACTAAAATGTTGCTTTTTTAGACTCGATCACCCAATCAGCTAGTCTGAGTTCTTAAAAAAACAGTAAGAACAATACTACCGTGAACATAGTATAGTTAACCCCCAGAGTGCCAACTAATTACCGACCTTGTGTCACGCCCGGTGCCGGATGATTTACCTCTTTTATTTTTATTGGCTAGATATATCAGGTCCATTTTCGCCCAAAAATAAGTTTCCGATATTTTTGATAGAGTTCAAAATAGGCACGTAGTTACCTAAGGCTTTATCACCTTTATTTATTTATTTATTTATTTATTTATTTATTTTTTTTTGGGGGGGGGGAGTTTGGACAAGTTGCAACTGCTCCCACCACCTGGTTTCGACGAATGCAGGCATTTGACATAGTGTAATGATGAGTATGGATTACTTTTAGTATGCACACAGTTTTTTTTGTGATGTATGAATGCGCACAAGAGACGCCATGGTTTCGTAAACCACGACAAAGATGCACTTTGTAAAAATGTTTTAGAGACACTTTGAGTTATTTTTTGTTTTTCAAGCCCACTTTGAGAGTTTTAGGAATATATCAGCATTGAGTATTAACTGCTTTTTCGACACATAATTGTTCTTGGGATGTTCGCACACTCAGGAGACAATCTACGGGTATGCAAAGTACGCCGCACACACACACACACACACACATTTTGATGTCATATTATTTTATTTATTTATCAATTAAATGCAATGGGCTTGTCTTTTATCTCTTAAACACACCCTTATGATTGAGAAAAATCTTAAAATTATAATCACTGGTAAACTTTCTTAGAAACTACACTTATATTTACATGTCATATACACGGTGCTTGGGAGATGGGAGTGGGGTGAGGGGGATGGCGGGAATGTTGATGAGTAGGGTACGTGTGGTATGAATATGGAAGGTGGAGATGAAATTGTTTCGGCTCTACAGAATTTTGTTTTGAAAATCTGTATATATAATGTCTCTGCACTGGGCGTGACAACACCCCAGTCCGTATATATACAGGCATGGCACTTTCTGGGTAAACACGATAGGTTAGAACTACAGTTAACCCATCCATCCTTAGCGACATTCGCTGGCCAACGCCTACTTATGTAACGCACAACCCCAGCGACGGCTATTATCACCTTATTTTGATATTTTTAGGCATCCCAAAAGGCTCGTAGGGTTCTCAAATTTGTACACATCGTAGCTTAGGATGTTGGGCAAAGTTGGCAGCCCACAGATGCCACCTTGGGGCTTCCAATTTCGATTAATATTATAAATAAGAACAAGTATGAACAATACCTGGGACTGGGTATTACATTAAGTTACTTTTCGGATGGGGCTCAATGGGTAAATAAGCCAATACCCCGATAATAAAATTATGGATTAGAACGGAATTTTAAGATATTGAAAGCACAATACCGTGGTTCAAGTGACAACCATGGGAGAAAGACTGAGTAAAGACTCCGTGCTTCAATAAGTGTATCGATACCCTAATAGGCTAGGCCAAATGCTTAGATACTCATTTGTAACATGCATAATTATCAGGCATATCAATATTACACTCTTAATTTAGCACATTAGTTAATGCGAGAATGAATAATTAACAAATATTTCCTAAAATAAATTACAGAGGAGGCAAAACTATACAGTAGGCTACTCAAGGTTGGGGCAAGCGGTGAACATCTGCTCGAAACTTACCATGGTGCACGTATTCTTGAACTTTACCATAAAGTCACCCGTAGCCTGCACCAGTACAAAACACCTCCACAGAAGATGCAGGAGCACCTCTAGAATACGTTTGAATAAATATAACTCCCAAACTAGGTTAGGAGGGATAGGAATACTCATAAACTGAGGCTGAAGACTCCCTCGCCCACTGGCCAAAGTTTTGAAACCCTCAAAAATTGAAGACCCTGAAAAGCTAAGCTAGCACAGGCCTCCAAATCAGAAAAAAGTTAGCTGAGAAAAAAATAATACACAAATAATATGCCTGGCATATTATTTGTGTATTATTTGTACTTAATGTTACCACATGGGACCTGACTTGGGCACCTTCACTGGATACGGTCACACAAAAAATACACAATAATTGGTGGCTAACTATGCTGAAAGACATGTCTAGTAAGCCTAACCAGTGACAATTTATGCAAAAAAGACTCACTGTGTGGTAAACTGAGGCGATCAGAATACGACAGACCTGAGCTACCAAGAACACGTCTACACCCCATGACCGTCCACCAACGAAGGTCGAAATATTCCAGGGAATATAGCAGCAAGAATGAACTTCCATAACACCGAAGATTATTATCATTCTTATTTATTTATTTAAGAATATTTGTCGGTGTCATCCGATTCAATTGATGTTCCATAGGTAATTAATCATGCCTCCTGTGATGTAAAGTATTTGGAGTCTTGGTGGGCTTACCTGAACGGCAAGGCGCCAGATATGAATATTGGTAGTACATCATTGATGGAGAGGTCACTTTTTAAAATTATGGTTTGTGCGTGTACTCTAAGACACATTTGTTTAAATGTCTAAGGTACATTAGGTTGAATTGAATCTTCATACTAATATTTGGTTCAGCGTATACATTTCTAGTGTATGCAAGGTTCGCTTAACCACTTTGATGAGGCATAGAAACCAGAATCGTGTTTTACATTATTAAGTTGCAGTCATGGATACTTGTTGCATATCCTAATTATATTAAACAAAAATATATGATGTTGAACACTAACTACAACATTTCAATGAAGTCTTATTCGTGATTTTAGCGATTTATCAAGATACTTTGCGAGTGTATCAAAATTGTGCCTCCAAGTGTAGGCCAGACATTTCACTCCACGACTTTACATTCTAAAACAATAATACTCCCCTGCACTTATTTCGGGTATCTCAGACTGCATCGAATCTTTCTATTTAATGTATACCTAAAGTATTAATTTCGGAGATTTATCTAATCATTTCAAGGAGTCGGATAGGGCCAGAGTTAGTATTTAAGAGTGTACAGTACATACAAGCGCACACATACACCCCTCCTGTATGTATAGAGGCACTAAACCGCTCCCTCTACAAAATATAACTCTAGACTTTTCCTTCATAATCCTTACTTAAAATTCCTGACTCTTAACGAACCTTGGTGAACTTTAGTCGTTAGAGATGATGCCGGCTCTTTCTCATTCTCTCTCTCTCTCTCTCTCTCGCTCTCTCTCTCTCTCCTTCTGCGGATTTGAAAATGTCATTATTGGTCGTAAGCAACGAGTGGCTGTAAATGGTAGAGGTACTCCCTAGAAAAATGTCCGATAAGTTCAGGCAAGAGAAGAATAACCCTCAGAAAGACATAAAGGCAAACAGGAGTCTAAATAACAAAGGTAAAATATGTAGTAACAATAATAAGAAAATCACCAACAAAGAAATATGTAGGCCCTACACTGTTGTTCAGTGACAATCTACTGCGGGAACAAGAGCCTGCTTTTGCCTCAATGAACGGTAAGCAAAGGTCAGTGCAAGTCATCCCTGGTGGTAAACTAGAGCACATCACCAGTTACATAATTAAATCTCGCATCCCTGAAAACTCTTGGTAACGTGGGAAGTAATGTTGGTTTGATGGAGATAAGGTCCTAATAATAGATATAGTAGGAAAATACAAAACGCTGATAATGGAAATTAAAAACAAGGCCTAGAAATTATCATATTGGCACGGTAGACTCAAGACAGGATCATATAGGGTAAACCGAGCCACTGAAGTAAATTTTACAGTCCAGACTAGGTGTGCAAGCGAAAATGTGTGTTTTTTTTAAACAACTGGAAGAATTTTGAAGGGGAACCAGACCTGTACAAAAGAGATGATGCTCACGTTTCAGACAAAGGAGTATATACATGAGTTATATCTTGAACAATGTGGCGATAATATAAAGTTAATTATTTTTCCGTCTGAGTACTGACATATCCAACAGCGTCCTACCCTAACCGCCCCTCCTATATACCCAACACTCAAGAAAACCCCATTCAATTTCCCTAGATCAACAATAAAATCATCATTACCGAGGATAATGGTCCCTCACCCTCTCCTCCAAAGAAAATATTTCCTCACCCTTCCTTTCACGCGCGCCCCTTATCACCCCGGAATATAAATTCTCATTCATACCACACCAGAATAGAGACAATTGTATTTTAGTCTCCACCGAGGATAATCCTCCCATTGTCTCGAGCCTCCAAGTTCACTATTTACCACCATGGACATCCTAAACCCTTGGCCAAGCCCTCTGGTCAGGTTTTGAATCGCTGTACTTTTATATCAATGCCTGCTCTGTCAGAAATATGATTAATGAATTACGGTGTTCATTATTGATATTTTTTGGATGATGGAGGAATGACTATAGATCAGGCAAAGGAAGTGGTGATGGGCAGGAGTGGGTGGGGAATGCTTGTGAGTGGTTGAGTGAGCACGTGGTCATTTGAGGGAGGGGGTCGGGCGCAGGTTGGACTAGATAATAGTCCGTCAGGCGCCTGGCCCGGGGAGACGATTAATATGAAGGGTGCGCCTGGAAGTGTGGTGGGCGGGCTTGTGGCTTTGGCTCTGCTGCATGTCTGCCTGCCGAGATCGGAGCCTCGCCGGGTGGTTGGGGGCCGGGGGAGTGCTGGAGCGACCTTGGTGACCCTGGTCTCTGGGTGTTCTCCTGGGTGACCTAGATGTGTGTGAATTTTGTGTTTTGTCTGTGTTTGTTCGCTGTTTTGTCTTGTGTTTTGTGTTTTCCTGTTCTTGCTCTGTCTTGAGTCGGCCACCCCCAAGAAAAACAAAAACAACAAATAATAAAATAGAGGAAAATAAAATGGAAAAAATAGGAAAAGTGGGGATTGGGCCTGAGCATGTAGATAGATAGATAGATTATTGACTGAACAGGCTGATACCATAAGTATCACCAAAACACGTCTTGATAGATAGATAGATTATTGACTGAACAGGCTGATACCATAAGTATCACCAAAACACGTCTTGATTTTAGCAACAAAGACCTAATTTTGGAATATAACATTAATGGATAAACATTTATTTATAAAAATCGAAGTAATGGGAAGAAAGGAGGCGGCATAGGAATGTATATTTCATCTCACTTGCAGCTTGAAAAAATCACCCTAGCTATATATAAATAGTGTGTGCCCGAATTCATGTTACAACAGCCTACAGACCACCGAGCTACAAAGAACATAAGAAATATGAATGCGGGATTCTGCAGAAAGCCGACTGTCCCACACAAGGCAGAGCCCTCTCACACCCAACCCATCTCGTCTGTGACTATCGAATTTTATCTTGAAGCTCTCTATTGTTTTGTTATCCTACTATTTAACACTCGGTAGCTTGTTCCACATATCTACAACTCTGTTACCAAACCAATATTTGCCCACATTATTTCTTAAACGATTTGTTTTCACATTTGAAACCATATGTTCGCGTTATCTCGCTATCACTGAGCTTGCGTACATTTGTTCATGTCCACTTGATTAACCCTTATTGTACCAGCGACCTAATCTATTTAACAGAGTGCCCCTATTCCATGAGCTTATATTATTCTCAGCAATCTATCGTGGGGGACTTTATCGGATGCCTTACTGAAATTTAAATCAAATATATCATACTCTTTGTCATTGGTATTGCTTCGTATACTTGGGAAAAGAAAGTCGATAAATTAGTGAGACAGAACCGACCCATCGTGAATCCATGCTGAAAATATTTAATTGATTGTTGACGTTCTAGATGCTCTCTGATTGTGTGCGCAACAAATTATTATAAAAGTATGTCAAACTAACTGGACACTAATTTGAAGCAATACATTTATCACCTTTTTTAAATTTTGGTACCACATTTGCAAGTTTCCACTCATCAGGGTCTAGGCCCGAATTAAGAGAATTATTGAATAGTGCTGTTAAAGGGCAACTAATTTATTGTTTACATTATCTTACTACTCTAGGAAAATTATAGTCAAGACCAGGTGACTTTTGTTGTTTTAGCTTGTTTAACTGCGCAAGTCTGCATCATTTCTACTAAGATTTACATAACATTTTCTTAAATGTTCTTCACCCTTCTTTACTGTACTTTCCTATACACGACTGTCTTTAAACCTAATGCTAGATGCTATTATTCACCCATTTAGAGACGTTCGTTTTGGATCTGAAGCGCTTTATAAGGATATATTTAGCTTAGGCATCACTAGTGATCCTATTACATTTTGCTTAATGTAAATATTCATCCTGGGCTGCATGATTTTCGCCTAAATCGTAAATTTGACTACCTGCTATCCTTAATCCTCCATTTGACCCTTCATTTTTCAGGGATCCTTTTTTTCGATGTGTATGAAGGAGACAAAAGGCAGGTTTCCCGTAATGAGTGTCTTTCCTAAAGCCAAAAGAGTGACAGAGACAAATTCAATGGACGTTGGGGTCAAAATGCAAAGACACAGGAAGCTTAAAGCAGTCTAAACCATAGGATGAAGGAAAGATTGATTTAAGGAGAGAGTTCCAGAGTTCACCTGTTGAGTTGAAGAAAGACTGGGAAATTTTGTCAATTCTTGGTTTGGAGAGCTGTACAAAATAGGAGTGGGGCTGTGTTGAAAGGTGTGTGCCTCACACTCGCTTCAAAGGAGGGGGTATGCACTGAGAGAGCTCTGAAGAACACTGATTGTTGTAATAGCGATAGAAGAGTGAAAGAGGTGCAACAGCGCATACAAAGAGATTGTAGGGAACTAGTAAGAGGAAGTGAGTTGATGAGGCAAAATTCTTTTGACTCTACTCTTTCGAGAAGTGCGGTGTGGGTGGAGCCTCCCCAAACATGCGAGCAATACTCGATACATGGGGCACATTGCGCCACGATACAGAGTAAGAAGCTGTGCGGTAGTGAAGAACCCATGGAGATGGTTGAGTACACCTAACTTTTGGGAAGCTGTTTTAGCAAGAGTGGTAATATAATCTTTCCAAGAAAGGTCTGATGAAAAAGATACACCAAGAATATTGAGAGAAGATGAAGGGTTGGTCTGTGTATTGTTGAAGAGCAATTGATTGTCTTGCGGAGGATTGTGATGGGTAGATAGAGGGAGAAATTCTGTCTTGGAGGCATTGAAAATAACAAGAATTTTTCTGCCCCAATCAGAAATAATTGATAAATCAAAAGATAGGCATTCTATGGCCTCTTCATGTGACTTTTGGAGTGATTGTGTACTGGGTTGTTGTGAAAAAGTAGTTGAATAGTGTAAGGTTGAGTCATCAGCATATGAGTGGATAGGAATAGAGGTACCGTTGAGAAGATCATTAATAAATATTTAAAGAGAACTGGGGACAGAACAGAACCCTGAGAAACACCGGAGTTGATAGGTTGAAACAATGTGCGATGGCCATCCATAATTGAAGCTATGGAATGGTCAGAAAGGAAATTAAAGGTTAAAGGCAAAGAAAGAGGGATAGAAGCCGAAGGAGGGTATTTTGGAAATTAGAGATTTGTGCCAGACTCTGTCGAAGGCTTTCGATATGTCTAGCACAATAGAAAAAGTGTCACCCAAGTCCCGAAAGGAGGATGACCAAGAGTTAGTAAGATATATAAGCAAGGAGATCTCCAGTAGAGCGACCCTAATGGAAACCATACTGGAGATTTGAAAGTAGATGATGGGAAGATAAATGCTTAAGAAATTTTGAATGAAGGATAGTTTCAAAAACTTTAGAGATGCAAGAAATGAGAGCAATTGGACGATAGTTGGAGGGTTGACAGCGGTCACCCTTCTTTGGGACAGGTTGAATGAGAGCAAACTTCCAGCAAGAAGGAAAGACGTTAGAAGAAAGGCAGAGACGAAAGAATTTGTCTAGGCAGGGAGTCAGCAGAGAAGCACAATTTGTTCTACAATGGGAGGAACGTCATCCGACCCACATACCTTCTTAGTATTAAGCCTAGAGAGGGCATAAATTACATCCTTGGAAGAGATTATGATCTTAGGCATAAAAGTAAGTGAGAGGGGGGTGGAGAAGGAGGAATAGCACCAGAATCATCAAAGGTGGAATTTTGGGCAAAAGTTTGAGTGAAGAATTTAGCTTTGTCAGAGGAAGATGTAACGGTAGTGCCGTCAGATTGGAAAAGAGAAGGGAAAGAAGATAAGGAAGTAAAATTGTTTGTCAAAATGCCAGAAAACTTGAGAATAGGTAGAGTTAGAAGGGTCAGAACATTTGTTATTGATGAAAGAGTTTATGGCTAGTCGAAGAATAGATTTGGCTTGTTTCCGGGCAGAAACATAAAAAGCACGAGATTCTTCAGATTGAAGGTGATGGTACCGTTTAAATGCTTCCTCCTTATTTGCAGACAGCAGTAGAACAAGCTTTAAATGCTTCCTCCTTATTGCAGACAGCAGTAGAACAAGCGTGAGTAAACCTAGATTTCTTTTGCATTAGATTGAGAAGAAAAAAAAAAGGAATATATGCCTCCATGCCCAAGAGGATTACCTCGGTAATGCTTTCACTATCTCCAAGGGTCCCCAGCCACAGAAGCAAAAGTAATTCCAAGGGAAATCAATGAAGTACTGCCGAAGAGCCACACAGTCGGCAACGCCAAAATGCCACAAGCGCTGGTGGTGGGGCGGGTCAGAAGGCCGTACTGGAGAGATAGGACGGATAACAGAGATAAGGTTGTGATTGGAGGAGCTCAATGGAGAGAGAAGATTTACAGTGTAAGCGGAAAGATTAGAGGCTAGAAATAGGTCAAGAATGATGGGCCGATATCCAGGGCAGTCTGGGATATGGGTGGGGTGCTGAACTAACTGCTTTAGGTCATTTAGGATAGAACAAAATAATGTAGGCTTGATCACCAGGTTGGTCAGTGTAATGAAAGGAGAGCCATTGGTGGTGGTGATCATCAAACTCTCCTAAGATGGAGATTTCAGAGAAGGAAGAGATGGATAGATTGTGATCCACTTTATAAGTCACATTTAGATTATCAAAGAATTATGGATAGTCAGTAGAATTAGGGGAGAGATATACAGCACAGATATATTTAGTGAGAGAGTGACAAGATAGCTTAACCCTCAATTCGTGGTGGCCATCATGTGACGGAAGAGAGAAAATTGGCCATCTGTACGGTACCCGCCATATGATGGACGCCATTTTGAGGCTATTATGAGCGATGAGAGAGAGACCGGGCATTGCGATGTGTTGCAGGGATGACGAGAGACAGCCAGCAGAGATCAGTCAGCCAGTCACCATGCCTGATACTCCCAGTGCCACCACCAAGCTCATTGGCCACGTTAAGTGGGTCAATGTTAAAAAAGGCTTTGGTTTCATCACCTACAGTGGAGGTGACATTTTTGTCCACTCCACTGGCATCTCCAATCCCAATCCTCTCCATCTTGTGCTCTCTCTTGCTACCAATGAGAGGGTATCATTCACCATCAAGAGGAGAAGGAGAGGAGATGAGGCCATCAATGGCATGGGCCCTGATGGAGAGATCCTGAAGGGTTCAAGGCATGGTAGAAGAGGTAAGAGGAAGGACTACCACCAAGCCAAAGCAGCAGTCAGTTGCACAACACCGAATTTGGTCCAGGTTGTTGTCACAACTGCAGTGACCCTCTGTAAAGGGGATCACAAGCTGCTTCAGGAGTATCTTCCTACACTCATGAAGGCAAACAACCTCCCTCCCATCATCATTCCACCTCTTCCAGGACCATCTTCACCACCCAGCCTCATTCCCACTCAGGCTATGAGGCAAAGAAGCCACCCGAGAGGAGACTGGACATCCAGAAGCCTCTCTCAAGACCTCCACCACCACCACAAACAACAGTCTCTGCATCACCACCGCCATCACCAGTCAACGTCGCCGGACCAGCAGCAGCCTCGACTCCAGCACCTTTTTTTTTTTTTTTTTTTTTTTAAGAGACAATGAACGGAGGAAGGAAAAACACAGATAAAACAAAATGGTCCATGTGCCTAAAGGCATCCTCCATTCATAAAATGTTTGTAACAACTGGATTTAAACATTTGTTGATTGTAAGTTTGTGGAAAGCAATTCGAGGGAAGTGAATTCCAAAGAGTAGTAGCTCTGGGGATAAATGAATTCTGATAAGCAGAAGTTCTGCATTGTGGAGGAGAAAGTGTAAATTCATGGGCGCTCTCAGCTGCCCTAGTTCTACGGGGAAAGATGTGGAGAGGCGGCACAATTGAAGCAAGTTCCTCGGAACAATTGCTGTGAAAATATCTGTAGAATAATGCAAGGGATGCAACGTTTCTTCGTATGGCTAATGTAGGAAGGTCCTGTGTGATTGCAGGGTTATTGATTAATCTAATAGCTTTATTTTGAATTTTGTCCAACTGCCTCAATGCAACCACTCCACTTCCACCCCACAGAGGTGAACAGTAATCCATCTGAGAGCGCACATGACTTTTATATATTACGGCCAACTGCTCGTCAGTGAAGAATTCTCGAACTCTGTACAGGAGTCCCAGTTTTTTAGAGGCATTCTTAGCAATGCTTCTAACATAATGTGTCCAGCTCAAGTTAGTAGTTAATGTTACACCGAGAATGTCAATACTAGGGGAAGTGGGAATATTTACATCATTAAAAAATATATGGGAGTCAGTGAGATTCTGTCGGTTAGAAAATTGAATGTACTTGGTTTTCTGTGCATTAAAGGAAACTAGATTCTCTTGTCCCCATTCATTAATTCTAGAAAGGTCCTGGTTCAGAGAAATTGCAGTGTTTATTTTTGAATTTATAAGATCGGGTTGGGTGAAAGAATTGGTAAATGTGAAGGAACTGTGGAGTGTTGAGTCATCTGCGTAGGAATGTATTGGATTATGAGTGGTAGATATGAGATCATTGATATGAATGAGGAACAGAGTTGGGGCCAAAACTGATCCCTGGGGAACACCAGCATTTATTGAGTGAAATTGAGAATAAAGGCCATCTACCATTACACGTATTTTTCTGTTATGAAGATAAGAAGAAATTAGTGGAACTAATGATGCAAGGCCGTAGTGTGACATCTTCGACAATAAGGATTGATGCCAGACTCTATCAAATGCCTTTGATATATCCAGTGCTATTGTATGTGTTTCACCATGTTGGTCTGTAGCTTGGTTGATTTGATGCGTAAGAAGGCAAAGAATGTCTGCAGTTGATCGACATCGTCTAAAACCATATTGCCTATCACTGATTAATTTATTATTCTCCAGATGCTTAATTATGTGATTATTTAATATAATTTCAAAAACTTTGCCAAGAGTGGAAGTTATAGCTATTGGTCTGTAGTTTGATGGATCTGAAGAGGCACCTTTTTTCGGAACTGGATGGATGTTTGCTTCTTTCCAGGGTACTGGGAAGCATGAGGTATGAGTACACAGACGGAAAAATGTTGCCAATACAGGAGCGAGCACCAAGGAGCAATTCTTAAGTACTATTGGAGGAATTTCATCTGGACCAGGAGCCTTATCTACTGAGAGATTCTGCAAAATAGTTTTGACATGTCTGGTGTGGATCTTAAGTGAGGGAATTTCAGGTGAATTAAAATTAAGTACAGGGACATCTTGATTTATTTCATCTAAGGTTGAGTTGGTGGAGAAAATATCTGCAAGAAGGTTAGCTTTACCTCGTGGGTCACTTACAAGATTGCCAGTCGGAGATTTTAATGGTGGAATGGATGAAGCAGTAGTGAAGTTGGATTTGAATGAGTTAAGAGTAGACCAAAATATTTTGTTATTATTTGGATTATTTAGAAGTTTATTTGCCTGCTTATGGAGAAAGTTTGATTTAGTTAGGTTTAATACAGTGTTGGCATGATTTCTGATGTTTCTAAAGTAATTAAAGGCTTCATGTGTTTTTGATCTTGTGTATGCATTGTAGGCTATTGCTTTTTGTTCAGTTACTCTAGCACAATTATGGTCAAACCATTTAGGTGAATTAGATCTTTTACTGTACTTTTGATGAGGAATAAAAGTTTCCATTCCAATTTTTACAAAATCTTGTATGTGGCTCAAGGTGGAGTGTGCATCATTAGAAAAGAAAGAGGTCCAGGGAATATCAATAAAGAAACCTTGAAGACCCTCCCAGTCTGCCCTATCGTAATGCCATTTAGTCACCAAAACAGGTTCAGAGTGGGAAGGTGTGGTAGGTGATAGACAGGTGGCCTGTATCAGACAGTGATCAGAAGATCCAAGTGGGGACCTCACTGTAACATCATAATTTTCTGAATTGGTTGTTAAAAATAAGTCCAGTAGGTGGGAATTATGATTAGGATTATCTGGTACACGGGTGGGTTGGTTGACTAGTTGAATGAGATTAAATGAGTCTGCAAATAGCTCACATTCAAGACCAGCATCATCAGTCCTGGCTGAATGAGTGAGCCATTCAACATTATGGACATTAAAATCACCCAACACAGTGATTTCAGAAGAAGCATTTAAGTTGAGGACACTGAGTTGTGAGGACAGAGAATCAAAAAGACTTTGCTCTGGAGGAGTATTTGGGGAACGGTAGATACAACATATGTATTTAAATTTACCAGCAGAAATTAATTTGTATATAGAATAATCAAAATAGGGACAATTGAAACTAGTAACCTCCTCCAGGGCAATTTCAGATTTTGCGAAGCAACATACACCACCTTTAGGTGGGTTGCCACCCAAGATCCAGTGGCAACCAACTCCTCCGCATCGTCTGAGTACTCCGACTCCACCACAGGAGAAGACGTCGATGTGGAGGGGATGGAGGAGGGAGAAGAGGACATCGACCTGGGAATGACCACCAGCGAGCTGGAGAAGAACATCAGCGACTTGACTGCAGAGATCCAGCAGAATACAGCAGCAGGAAGACGTCCCCCTCTAGCAGCCCAGAAGAAGCTGACTAAGTTGCTACACTTATCATTCCAGCAAAAATAAACAATGGAGCACTCTTGGTTGAGCCCGAGAACTTTTCATCTCCTACTGTACTTCGCACTTCTCCACTTTATCTTCCTCTCTCCAAAACTCTCCAATCTCCTAATTTACTCAAGCCATCATCATCATCAGGGATGATAGGCGGGCTTCACCTGCTTGCCACAGTCCCGGGGCATAGATTGAAGTCCTGCATACACCTCCCTCACTCAGACACCCTCCCTCACACACCAATAATTGCAAAATTGCCAATAAATTACCGATTTTGCCCTTCGGTTGCACGATCGTTGCAAGACAACCAGAAGTCGTACAAGGATGATTCAAGTGTCATTGGAAAGCGCTACCATCGTCCTTTCACGGATATATAATTGTATTACGCTCTGGATCTTGCTTATGCATAAAAAAGAGCATGATATGAAGGTCATTTTTGGTAAATATAGATGCCTGGTGCTACGGTGATATACTGTAGACATGACCCCCCCGCTCTTTGAGAGTTAAGCCAGAGAGTTGAAAATTTAGAAGGTCTGTGTGGCCTGAGTAACTCTGTGCAACTCTCCCTCTCTCTCTGATCTCCAGCATTCTGGAAGGACATAGAATAATTAGAAAGGGTCCAGGTTAGGGTTATAAGCTTAGTCCGTCAATTAGTAGACTGAACTATGGACACTGGTTGAAAGAGCTTAGTCCCTTTGCGTTGGAAAGGCGTAGACTACGAAGCCTAATCAAAGTAATTAACCCTTCTTTAGCGGCCTATGCGGTTTATTTATATGTACCGCCCAGCGGGGTGTTTTTAGCCAAAATAGGGCTGTTTACGTGATCATTTTCATGCCTAAATAAGACCCAGAACGTAAAACAAGTATCTATCCCTGAAAGGGCATAAACAGAGCTTTCGAATGACACCATAACGATCCTTGTATGATGGATAGTTTTCTTGCAATAACCGTGCAACGCGAGTGCAAAAAGCATGTAATTCGGTACTTTCCCCATATAATTCAGTGTGTAGCGAGTGAGAGAGGGAGGAGGGAGCTGAGATTCGTGTCAGTAGGTTCGCCGCGGTGGTCTGGAGCAGTCATACGCTCGCTAGTCTCCTGCCACCACTTGTCTCTCTCTCTCAGCAACATTACGTGCTGAAATTGCCACTCGACCTATGTCGAGCGCCGCCACATAGTCCAGCTTTATTAACACCTTACGAGCGGCCTATGCGGTTTATTTATATGTACCGCCCAGCGGGGTGTTTTTAGCCAAAATAGGGCTGTTTACGTGATCATTTTCATGCCTAAATAAGACCCAGAACATAAAACAAGTACCTATCCCTGAAAGGGCATAAACAGAGCTTTCGAATGACACCATAACGATCCTTTTATGATGGCTAGTTTTCTTGCAATAACCGTGCAACGCGAGTGCAAAAAGCATGTAATTCGGTACTTTCCCCATATAATTCAGTATGTAGCGAGTGAGAGATGGAGGAGGGAGCTGAGATTCGTGTCAGTAGGTTCGCCGCGGTGGTCTGGAGCAGTCATACGCTCGCTAGTCTCCTGCCACCACTTGTCTCTCTCTCTCAGCAACATTACGTGCTGAAATTGCCACTCGACCTATGTCGAGCGCCGCCACATAGTCCAGCTTTATTAAATACGACTTATGTGGTGAGCCGCTAATTAAGGGTTAAAAACGACTTATGTGGTGAGCCGCTTTTTAAGGGTTAATGTACTAAATGGTATTGACAATTTAGCTTACAACAAGAGGCTTATTCCATATATGAATACAATATACATAATTGGCTGGAAGCTTGAGCGGAAAGGTTTAGCACGAGAATATAATATGGAAACCTTTTCACACATATAACCTGTCTTAACGGGAATAAGCTATCTTCAGTTGTTTAATGTAGTTCTTCAGTAGAGTATCTTCCCGGATTATACCTCAAGGTCTTTGAGATTGCAACTATTCCTTGTAACTCTCTTGATCGTATATATCTCCACTTTTCTGCTTATTCTCGACATGTCCTTCCTCTGCCTCCCTGTCGCTCACACTTTTATCATCAATCTATGTTTTCATCTCTCGCTCTCGGCAGTCAAATTTTCTCTTGACTTTCATATTTCCATTTTGCGGTATTTACTCGCTCATAGAAAGGATATTGGAAGAGATATTTGAAAGGGAGAAAACAAATGTATTTGTTTTCCGTGTTAATCTTGTTATTGTCAGTGATCCATAGAAGACAATAATGTCCTATAAACCCTCTTACATCAGGATAGTCAAGTATCTGGAACGATGAAGAAAAGTGTGTAGGACCAAGAAATATACAGTATGAAACAGCGAGTGCATGTGAATCCTTCGGTAGTATATCGTTGTAGTAAGGAAGAGGAGTAACATAGGATTAAACTGAATTGGAGAAAAATGCTAGTAAAGAGAAACAAGGGTTCGTTCCCTTCATTATACATGGCAGGCGTATATGAGACCTTCATCACACGGCGTTGTAAAAAGGAAGCTTTTTTAGTCCATGGTTAGATTGAAACTCGGTACAATCCATGAAGCCAAACAATTATGGTTTTTATATAGAAAACATTAATTATATTGGTCTGGGTGTGTTTATCCGAGTTGATAACTTTATTCAATCACGATCTATATAACTTAGTGGCCTTTGATGAAACTTACAGCATTATGAGAATGTTCCCCTCTGATGCTATCAATTCGTAATATTTATAGATTCGGCGCATGAACAATTTGTGGTTGACTGAAATATGATGTCACGGTCATATATAGTTATTTGATAACTTTAATGAATAACCGTGTCATCTTAAGGAAAACACATTGTCTTGACATTGTTCACTTTTTTTCTAATCGGCCCACACTATTGCTCTTTTTCATTACTGTTTGTGTAATCCAGTCCATATGGTTATCTCTAGGGTTTGCAAATTTTTTCTTGGAGTTGTGGGAGAATATTTGGATCCAATTGCACATATAGTTTTGATTATATTTGATTTTATCCTCACCAGATTGGTTTTGATAATGCTCTACTATTGATAATACTAGGATAAGCTAGAGTAGTTTATGTTAGACTATTATTAAAGAACATGGTGAAGGAAGAGGTCTTGGCTCTAAGGGAGGTTAATGTTAAACTTCAGAGGGAAGTGGATTTGATTAAAGACGAAAATCTAGCTTTCAAGCTTAGCCAAGAGGAAATTAAGTCGAGTAAGGGGAAAAGGGAGGAAGTTGATGACAAATTGTATTCATGGCAGGTTGTTAAAAATACGGGTGGGAAAGTCACACTCAAGAAGCAGGATAGTAGAATAGGTATGAGTGTGACAAATACATTCTCTCCTTTGCGAGACGAATGTGAGGGAAAAGATAGTCAGGATAAGGGAGGGTTAGCCGAAGTGCCTGCCGCCGACTCATCTCCAACCTCTGACGCTGTGCTACCTACCACCACCACCACCCCCACCACCACCACCACCACCAAGGGAGCTTCTGCCACCACCGGGGGTTCTCCAACTGCAGCTGCTGGATCCTCCCGAGGGAAAGGTAAGTCTGTGTCCCGAGAAGGTAAGTCTGTGTCGATTGTGGGCGACTCCATGGTAAGACATTTAGTTAGGGCTACCCGCACTAAACTTAGGAAGGTTGTGTGTCTGCCTGACCATGGAGTTGGGAGGGTTTTAGAGAAGATGGACCACATCTTGGAAGATAGTGGAGATAACCCCATTATCTGTCTCAGTGCCGGGAGTAACGATGTTGGTAAGGGTAGAAGTGAGGAACTGCTGCAGCAGTACTGGGATGTGTTAGAAAAGGTTAGGATGACGGGAGGGATCCCGGTAGTACATTGTATCCTACCCAGAAGAGGAGTTCCCAAGGAATGGACATCCAGGGCGATTGGTGTAAATTGCCGTTTGGAGAAATATTGCAAAGAAAAAGCAATACCATTCATTGATAACTGGGATAGTTTCTATGGGAGAGATGGGATGTACGCAAGGGATGGGCTTCATCTTTCACGGTTAGGGGTTTCTACATTAGCTAGTTCTTTAGATAGGGTGGTTGTGGGGTTTTGAACAGAAATATTGAGAGTGTAAATGAGAGGTTAAATGGAACAATTTTAGCGTCAGGCGAAAGCGATAAGGATATTCAGTCTCATGCTAAAAATGATGACTATAATGCAAATGATAGAGATGGTGCAACGGAAGATGGAAATGTCGTTAGAAACAAAGGTAAATTAGGTATAAAGAAAAAAGTAAATTGAGAGTATATTACACAAACTGTAGGAGTCTATGTAACAAAATGAACGAACTTAGAGCCCTTGTTAGCAAAGAAAATATAGACTTAATAGCGCTAACTGAAACGTGGATTAATACAGAAACCAGGCATTTTTTAGCAGAATTTGATATACCAGGATATAGTTTGTTTAAATATGACCGAACAAGTAAGAGGGGTGGCGGTATAGCAGTGTTTGTCAGGAGTACATTAAAAAGCTGTATTAAATCAGGTATTAGACTAAATAACGATAATGAAAGTGTTGGGGTAGAGGTTAACGAAGGTAGTGAGACCATAGTTATTGGAGTTATGTATAGACCGCCAAATATGAGTAGAAATGACGGAACGTCATAATGGGAGGAAATTAAAATGGCATCAAGGTTTAGCAATGTGTGCATTATGGGGGATTTTAATTTTCCGAATATAGATTGGCAGCATCAAATAGGAGACTCTGATTCTGAGGAGTTTATAGAGGTAGTACAAGATAGTTTTTTTATTTCAATTCATAGATACGCCGACTAGAGGTAATAATATTCTCGATTTAGTTTTCAGTAACAATGAACATATGGTAAATAATGTAGAGATAGGGGACCACCTAGGAAATAGTGACCACAATTCTGTGTATTTTAATATACAATGGAAAGGTAATACCAGAGAGAATACAACATTAATACCTGACTTCAGAAAAGCCAATTATGGTGGGTTAAGAAGAGCCCTATTAGCTGACCCTATGGTCAAAACATTAAGTCGATCCAGGTGTCCAAATGAGTGTATCCCTTCTCAGGCACCTGTCATCTTAAGTCAGGAAGAGACGTCAACCTTGGTAGATACATACGATAATTTTATCGAGTCAGTATTCAATGCACAAAATATATACATCCCCAAAAGAAAATTTAGATCAACACAGAACCAACCAAATGGATGAATAATAGACTATTAGATCTTCTAGGACAAAAGAGAGGAATATATAGAAAAATT
Organism: Paralithodes platypus; assembly: GCA_032716605.1. NCBI lineage: Eukaryota > Metazoa > Arthropoda > Malacostraca > Decapoda > Lithodidae > Paralithodes > Paralithodes platypus. Next base: position 31,907,691 of record CM064523.1, read on the forward strand.
AGGAAAGGCGAAATTCACCTACTTGCTTACTATCAGAATCTATCAAGACAGGTAAAAAAGGATATTAGGAAAGAAAAAAGAAATTATGAAATTAAGGTTGCCAATGACTCAAAAAATAATCCTAAAACTTTTTACCAACTATATAAATCGAAGGTTAGAGATGTAATTGGTCCCCTTAAAAATTCGATAGGAGAAATGACAGCAAATTATTTAGAAATGTGCAGTACATTAAATAGTCAATTTCTTTCCGTTTTCACTAATGAAAATTTGGCACAGTTTCCAGAAGTCTGTAAGGTATATAGCGATAGTATAGAAAATAGGTTAAGTACGGTTACTATAAGTAGAAATGATGTGCTTAAGGAAATTGACAGACTGAAACCTCATAAATCGCCTGGTCCTGATGAGGTATATGCTAGAGTATTAAAAGAATGTAGGGATGAGTTAAGTTACCCATTACAAAATTTTTTTAACAAGTCATTGGAGACAGGTATAGTTCCAGAAGCTTGGAAGCTTGCAAACGTAGTTCCGATCTTCAAAAAAGGTGACAAATCAATAGCATCCAATTACCGTCCCATTAGTCTTACATCAATCATAGGGAAGCTACTAGAGTCAATTATTGCTAGTAAAATTAGAAACCACTTAGATACATTTAGTGTTGAGCCTATAATTGGGCTTTGTAATTGAACTGGGGTTGTGTGGGACAGGGATCTGCCTTGCTTAGGCCAATCGGCTTTCTGCAGACTCCCATTTTCTAATGTTCTTATGTTCTTATAAGAAAATGGGAGTCTGCAGAAAGCCGATTGGCTTAAGCAAGGCAGATCCCTGTCCCACACAACCCCAATTACAAAGCCCAATTATAGGCTCAACACTCTAATACCCTGAGGATCATCTTACCAAAACGGTTAGAGATTAACGCAAGATTACGGGGGTCTGCAGAGCGCTGATTGGCCCAACCCGGCTGATCCCCCTTCACACCCAACCCTTCTCGTCTATATGCTTATCCAATTTTATCTTAAAGCTCCCTACCGTTTTTAATCCCACTATAGCACTTGGTAGTCCATTCCACCCATCTACAATTCTGTTACCAAACCAATATTTGCCTATATCTTTTCTGAAACGAAATTTATCTAATTTGAAACCATTGGTACGAGTTCTTTCGCTATCACTGAGCTTTAGTACATTTGTCATGTCCCCTTTGTTAATCCCACTAACCCACTTGAACACCTCTATCATATCCCCTCTAACTCTGCATCTCTCTAACGAATGTAAGCCTAATTTCTTCAACCTTTCTTTATACGGAAGATTTCTAATATTATGGATCATTTTTGTCATTCTACGTTGTACTCTCTCCAATTAATCTATGTCCATTCTGTAATAAGGACACCAAAATTGAACAGCATAATCCATATGGGGTCTCACTAATGACAAGTCAAGTTTAAGATAACATCAGCAGTTCTGTTACTCACACTCCTAGAGATGAACCCGAGAATCCTGTTTGCCTTGTTTTGAACGCTTATACACTGTTTTCTAGGCTTCAAATCATTGCTAACAAACACACCTAGATCTTTCTCACAATTCGAGTTTTCTAATTCCATATTAGCTAGTTTATATTTAACATTTGTATGCATCTTCCCTATCTTTAACACCTTGCATTTGTCAATGTTAAACTTCATCTGCCAATTTACTGACCATTCGTGTAAGGTATCTAGATCCCTTTGGAGGCACTCTATATCTCTATCTGAATCAATTGTTCTCCCCATTTGGTATCGTCTGCAAATTTACTTATCCTACTAGTTATACATAAATCAAGGTCATTTATGTATATAACAAACAACAGAGGACCTAATACAGATCCCTGGGGGACACCACTTTTGACTGCTCCCCATTCTGACTTCGTACCATTTATGCTGACTCTCTGCTTCCTACCAATTAGCCATGACCTAATCCATCCCAACAACGCCCCACCTATTCCATGCGCCTCAACCTTTCTCATCAATCTCTCATGGGGGACTGTATCGAAAGCTTTACTGATATCTAAATATATTATATCATATGACTTGTCATTATCTACTGCTTCATATACCTCTGAGAAAAAACTAAGCAAATTAGTAAGGCAAGAACGTCCCTGAGTGAATCCATGCTGAGAAGAATTTATTAAATTAAATGTATCTAAGTGGTTTCTAATTTTGCTAGCAATAATTGACTCTAGTAGCTTTCCTATGATTGATGTAAGACTAATGGGACGGTAATTGGATGCTATTGATTTGTCACCTTTTTTGAAGATCGGAACTACGTTTGCAAGCTTCCAAGCTTCTGGAACTATACCTGTCTCTAATGACTTCTTGTTAAATAGAAATGTTAATGGGTAACTTAACTCATCCCTACATTCTTTTAATACTCTAGCATATACCTCATCAGGACCAGGCGATTTATGAGGTTTCAGTCTGTCAATTTCCCCAAGCACATAATCTCCACCTATAGCAACCGCACTCAACCCACTTTCCATACTATCGCCATACACCCCATGGACCTCTGGAAACTGTGCCAAATTTTCATTAGTGAAGACGGAAAGAAACTGACCATTTAATGCACATTTCCAAATCATTCTCCGTCATTTCTCCCATCGAAGTTTTAAGGGGACCAACTACATCTCCAACCCTGGACCTACATAGTTGGTAAAAATATCCAGGATTATTCCCTGAGTCACTGGCAACCTCAATTTCACAACCTCCCCCCTCCCTCCCAACATCCCCTTTTACCTGTCTTGATAGATTCTGATAGTAAGCAAGTAGGTGAATTTCGCACCTCCCAACTTTTCTATATATTCCTCTCTTTCGTCCTAGAAGATCTAACAGTCCATCATTCATCCATTTGGGTTGGTTCTGCGCTGATCCAAATTTTCTCTTCGGGATGTATCCATTTTGTGCATTGAACACTGACTCGACAAAACCATCGTATGCATCTACCAAGGTTGACGTCTCTTCCTGACTTAAGATGACAGGTGCCTGAGAAGGGGTACACTCATTTGGACACCTGGATCGACTTCATTCTTTGACCATAGGGTCCGCCAACAGGGCTCCTCTTAACCCACCATAATTGGCCCTTCCGAAGTCAGGTACTAATGTTGAACTCTCTCTGGTATTACCTTTCCATTGCATATCAAAATACACAGAATCGTGGTCACCACTTCCCAGGTGATCCCCCATCTCCACACCATTTACCATATGCTCACTGTCACTGAAAACCAAATCGAGAATACCACCACCTCTAGTCGGCGTATCTATGAATTGAAATAAAAAACTATCCCGTACCACCTCCACAAACTCCTCAGAATCAGAGTCTCCCACTTGATGCTGCCAATCTATATTCGGAAAATCAAAATCCCCCACAATGCACACATTGCTAAACTTCGATGCCATTCCAACTTTGCTCCCACAATGACGTTCCGCCACCTCCACTCATATTTGGCGGCCCATACATAACTCCAACAACCATGGTCTCACCACCTTCGCCAACCTCCACCCAAACACATTCACCATCGTTATACAGTCTAATACCTGATTTAATACAGCTCCTCAATGTACTTCTGACAAACACTGCTATACCGCCACCCCTCCCACTTGCTCGGTCACACCCAAACAAACCACATCCCGGTATATCAAACTCTGCCAAAAAATGCCTGGCTTCTGCATCAATCCACGTTTCAGTCAGCGCCATTATGTCTACATTTTCCTTGATTAGGCTTGATGAAATTAACCTAATTATTTGATGACGCATTTCAACTTTGTTCTGGCTAACATCAGACAATTTTACTAAGTTTTGGAAGGCCCTCTAGGAATCAAAGAGTAAGCTAGATCTCAATTAATTTAAACCTCCGAATACCACAAATCCTTCCCAACCTACTTATAATCTTGGAATAATAGCCAATATACAGTTCTATTCAAAACACGTCTTGGTATGCTAAGATGGTTAAGCTAGAATAGGTTGGGTGTGACTGAATTAACTCAAGAAATTGTAGCAGGTGACTTTGGCCGAAATCACATGTGGGCGAAATGAGTTAAGACAAATTTGCTTTATAAGAAGTAACCCGAAAACGAATGATTAAAAACAATGTTCTCAGTCCATCTCTCCTGCCTCTTTCCTCGCTATGTTTTACCCTACAAATTAACAAGTTGGAAAAGTAAGTTATATACCAGAGATGGGCGTAACGCAGCTACTGCGTTATCACTTAACATATATATGTTTTGGTGGCGATATTAAAAATTACACTACATTTTAGAGACACGAGCTAATTCAGTGGCTAAGCTACCGTTTAGAGGATTCCCAAAAGGTACTAGATACTCACTACTTGAAAGTTATAGGTGTTGAGAATATATCGAAGAGGACATGTAGATATATAATTGTCCATACTTACAAATTCTGTGAGAACTCAACATTCTATGCTTATTTGAGTTTTATTTGCATGATTGTTGATATCACTAAGTAGAGGTAGTTGTAGCTGTAGCGGTTCAGTTCTATATTTTCTAAACAATTAACGACAGTGGCAGTGGCACCATTGTTGAAGTTGAGTATTTGTAGCTTTAGAACCACTAGTTTTAACTAGTAGTGGTCACATCAATGGTACCGATTACTTATTTTGTACTTTTTTGTTCACATACATACACACACTCTCTCTCTCTAGACGTGACTGACTTGGAACAGGATTTGTGTGTTTTGATCATCAGTGACCTATAGTTTTCCAAGCAGTGTATTGAAGTAGATACGAAAGCTCAGAAAATATTTGGTTTTATGAAGAAGCAATTTAAGTATATAAATATAGAAATAGTCCTCACACTTTACAATGCTCTGATATAGCCTCTGCTGGAGTATGCTGTTCAATTCTGGTCTCCAGCACTCATCAAAGATATAGAGCGACTGGAAAGAGTACAAGCTAAGGCTATAAAGCTTATTCCATCGATAGAAGAATGAGCTATTAGGTCCGTTTGGGAGCTCTTGATTTTCCTATGGAAACACGCTGACTACGAGGTCAGCTCAAGTTTTTAAATTGTTTAATGGGTTTGACAAAGTCGATTATAGCAAAATATTTAGCCTAAGTATGAATGCAACACGTTTCGTGTTGGCTGGAAGTTAAATTTAAAAGGTTCAGCACTAGTACATGTGGAAAGTTTTTCACAAATAAAATCTGTTCTACCTGCAACAAAGTTCCCTCAGAAGTTGTAAACAGTTCTTCAGTAGAGCAGTTCTCTCCTTCCACTTCGAGTATCTCGAGTATCTACTAACTATTCTTTTTAACTCCTCTAACTCATTCTCACTCTCACTCTCTCTCTCTCTCGCTCTCCAATTTATTTACTTGTTTTGAATTTCCTTTTAAGACCCAGGAAACAACAGGCCCCTCCAATACCACCCAAGTGGCTGCTTTCTAATGTACTCTCTAATTCACTCTCGGAATCTCTTTTAGGGTTGATGGGCTCTCTCTCTGTCTCTCTCTCTCTCTCTCTCTCTCTCTCAACCATGTCTAAAGCTCCTCCCCATCGTTATCCTTAATTCCCAGTTTCCAGTAATTAACTTTGGGTTTACATGCCATCTTCTCAGAATGTTTGCATTGATGAACAATGTAAAAAAGAAAGTAATCTATATACTGAACATAATCTAAGATGATACCATAGACTACAGTAGATCTGGACTGGACACGAAAATGGAACTTTGGAGTAAGGGACCCAAAATCGGAGAACGAACCCCCAAGTTCGACCCTCGAAACCGCGATCATTTGATATTTTCGCGGTTTCAAGGTTCGAACTCGGGGGTTCGTTCTCCGATTTCGGGTCCCTTAAGTACTGCAAAGTTCCATTTTCGTGTCCAGTCCAGATCTACTGTAGTCTATGATGATACTAATAATAAGTGTACTTCCATGAATGAACAGTCAATTTATCAGTCCATGTTTGGTATAGGATAGGGAATAATCTTCCCTCATCATGCAGAGTACGGTTGATGGTTTATTTACATACAATCGGATGTCATTTGTTGTATTTCTAATCAAATACATTATTAATGTACTTAACGATTTGTATACCATAGACAAATTCTGACTAATTATAGACTGTTAAATAAACAGGTTCTATAGTGGTTAAAACTGACAACTTTAGACAAAGTTCATTAAATGTTCATTAAACCGTCTTGGTGGTGTACTGGTTAAGGTGTCTAAAAATGTGTGTGTGATAACCCAGGTTCGAATCCCGGTGGATCACATATATGCTTTCATTAATTTAATTGGAGTTGCTTGGTGGTGTGGTGAAATTAATACAACATAGATTACTGTATATTTTCATTATGGTATCTTTCGGACCTAAGGTGCTTTTGTAATCTACAGGACACTCCCTTTGAGACATCACTCATTGAGGACCTTTATTCCCTAACCCCAAAACAAGACTGTAGTCTTGCATTACTCATTCTGTTCAGCTGGTAGCATTGGTCTTAAGGTTCCAATGTAAACAAAATGGTGATGTGGATGTGGAAATATAAACATTGATGTAAACAAACAAGTTTATAACTAGAAATGAACTAACATTTACACAAAGAGGTAGTGCTTTTTCCCAAAGATCTTGTCGTAAATTGATGCTACCTATTTACTTACTGTAGTTTCTCTTAGCAATTGATATCACTGCAACAATTCTGGTACATCCATCCACTATGAAAGCATAAAAATAATCATATTTTGGCTATTTAAATTATGTTATTCACCATAAAGGAATCACCTCAAAGAATCACAAAGTAATTTACTCCAAATCAAATACAATATATTTGATCAAACTTAAATTCAAGATAAAGATACTGTTGGAGTAAAATTAGAAGTATGATCACCATGAGTTCCACCATAATTGACCAATCAGCGAGCTGGATTAGAAGTTGCAAATCGTGATCTCAGGTGGAGATGTAAAGGTACACTCGGCTACCATAGTCTCTGGCCCACTAATAAATATTCGTGGACTTCACCTTTCTCTGATCATGGAAGTATATCTCTGGAAACTAATTTGTGATTATAATTTTCCATACATCAACTACAAAACAATATATGCTATTTATTGAGAAATAAGTTGTAGCCAAAAATCAATCCAGACAGATATAATAGCATAAAGAAAAACATAGGGAGTCCATGAATGTTTATGAGTGGGCTAGAGACTATGGCATCCGAGTGTACCAGCCTCAGCCAGGTAGTTGTGAGTGGACCTCTGCCGCACGCTGATTGGTTGGCTGCTCACTTTCTTGCAAATCCTCTCCACCAATACCTGGAGACTAATCGTTGCTCAGGCAGCTATAATAAATAACAAACAACTTCCCCGCTATGAAACTTTACCAAAAGCTGCCCTGCCGGGAAGTTATTATGGAGAGAAATGTGTAAACACGGGAAATAATGTTGAGAAAAAAAGAAAACTGGCATCCTAAAAACACCTGGTAGCTGCCAGCCAGTCCGCGCAAAGTGCCACAGAGGGTGCCGAGCATAAAAGATGCAGGGCATAAACATAACAATTTCGATTTCTCTCTACCAATTAAAAAGCTTCTTTGTAACATTTTTAGATAACAGATCAGACAAAATCAAATGTTCAAATCTCTATTCAGACTTGTTTCCACTCAATGCAGGCATACCTCAGGGCTCCGTGCTCGCACCTACACTGTACATTCTCTATACAAATGACATGCCAGATCCCATCAATAATGACTCTCTTACAATCATGTACGTTAACAACGTGACACAACTTGTTAGGGCAAGCACCATAGACGGTTTGACAAAAAAAGCCAAGAGAGAGCTTGACCGAGTAGCACAATGGGAATAGAAATGACAGATTCAGTCTCATCCAAGATAATCCTTTATTACCTACATTTCCACTGGTTACCTCCGTCCTAGACCACTATTCCTCAACTACAGCTTACCTCCTCCCGACCGTATCCCAGTAACTGTCTCGCTTACTAACAAAGTATTCGGTCTAACTTTCGACAGATAACTACGCTTTCATCGTCATTCAAGTAAAATCATCCCCATTGCTGTAAATTCCCTTCAATTAATTTTCCATTTCCGAAATGCCTCCATCAGAACCAAAATTAATTTGTATAAAGCCCTAATTAGACCCCTTACTGACCAGCTCTCTTTCGACAAACACCCACAAAATTAAACTCAAAAGAATACAAAATAAAGCACTGAGATGGATCCATGGAACTCAGTGGTATGAGTTCCAAACATCGGAACACCTACATGAACTCTCCCGCATCCCTTCATTTAATGTTTATTGTAACTTTCTGGCAAATAAACAACTTGAAAAACTTGAGACCTTTAATCACTTTGTCCAAATATTTAATAATATTACTTAACCCCTCCGCCCCTGGTCAAACCATTTACACCCAATTAGCAGAGAGGCTCCCAAAAATCACTTAAACATCTTTGATACACCATAAACTCACACTAAAATTTCACCATTTGTTTACCCACCTACTATCCAAAATTTCTCAAAAATCACAAATCACACAATGTAAGGTAAGCTCTTCATAAAACAGTGCAATCACCCCCAAACTCGGCAGTTGACAGCTATGCCTTGCCGCCCCACTTTGGACCCTAATTACCATCCAAAATTACCAGGCCACCTTTTAGACTCTTTCCATCAAAAATTGCCACTTTACCACCTAAAATGTAGTCTCCACCCCCTCTTGACATGCCATACTGAAGCCCTTCAATTTTTCTCTTAATAAAATCGACAGAGTCACAACCCCCCCCCCCCCCCCCCAACCATAATTTTACAACTTATGCACGTTGGGTCAAGCCCCAACACTCTTTATCCTCCTACTTTAACACTTTTTCTCTTACTACGCCAATAAAAACTTCCCTTTTATTCACCGTCACCCACCTTTTCTATATTCATTCATTCATTCACATAACTGTGGGAAAGGACCGAATGGCTCTTCCCTTAGGGGAGCAGTATAGAAGCTGTCGACAACCAAAACCTGCAACTTCATCCCAAACCCCGAGCTCAAACCCCGAGCTTGCATCCAAGTATCCAGTGGCCTATGAATACCGGTCAGTGATGCTTACTTTTTCTGAGGCGACTCAAGCCTAAAATGAACATTGAACGGCCTTTCGTAACCAGTTTCATAATGCAAGAAGATGATGTATTAGTCGCGTAAATGTTAGATACGAGAGTATAGCATTCGCTGAACGATTGAGTGTATTAGTAGGTGCATGTGCGTAATTGCAGTTATTATAACCAGCAATATTATAGCAAAATGTATACCTACTTGGTGCTTTGAGCTGCATAGGTTGTCCCCAGCTTCATGCAGTATTGTAATGTGATTAATGTGTGAATGTTGAAAGAGTGAAAAATTATATGCCATCATTTATAGTTGGGTATACTATACCTTATTTTTTTCCAGCTGATACTCGAGAATTGTGGATGTGGCAACTGCGCGGTAATGTCCCGTGATTGGTTGGAGTGAAGGTGTTATATTTCGTAGGTTGTTTGTGATAAACATAAAAATAACTGTTTCATTGTAATTATTTGACTCATCATATCTACACAGTATAATAGTGTCTTCTATTATAAATCTCGTTAATACCGTTTAGCATTGATATTTTGCAATACAAGCAGGCATTAACCAAACATGCATCTGTACCAAAGTCAACTGATGCCCAAACGAACACTTTCTGTTCAGTACACTAATTTTATTTGAAAATTAAATGACATTTGACTGTTTAAACATAAATATGTGTATACCCATGAATATATTTACATGAATATACCCCTGAGTGAAAAGCTTGATAACAGTCTGGTCAATAGATTTAAACTTCCCGCCTCAGGAACGGCTGTTCCAACCACTTCCCCCCTCCCCCTACACTACATTGAATACATTTCATGAACATGTAAGCTATTTAAATGTAGTACTTTCCTTATATTACATGTATTAAAGTGTTTTACTACCTTTTTATATGCGTTTAAACAGTCAAATGTCATTTAATTTTCAAATAAAATTAGTGTACTGAACTGAAAGTGTTCGTTTGGGCATCAGTTGACTTTGGTACAGATGCCAGTTTGGTTAATGCCTGCTTGTATTGCAAAATATCAATGCTAAACGGTATTTACAGGATTTATAATAGAAGACACTATTATACTTTGTAGATATGATGAGTCAAATAATTACAATGAAACAGTTATTTTAATGTTTATCACAAACAAACTACGAAATAAAACACCTTCACTCCAACCAATCACGGGACATTACAGCGCAGTTACCACATCCACAATTCTCGAGTATCAGCTGGAAAAAATTCAAGTATAGTAGGTGCTTGTGCATGTAGTAAGCATTCTGGTCGCATTGGTTGCATCCTACCAAGCATAAAAACATATGCATTGTAGATATTAGGTTCTAGTGATGTGCTTTATTTGGATATATTATATTTAGTCAGTAGATATTGAAGTATATTTCAATAGACTGTAAGATAAGAATAACAAATGCTAAATATATTTTTCTTGTGTGGTAGACTATTTTGTAGGAGTCATTGTATTTCGGTAGGATTTATTGTTATTATTGTGCATGCAGGAAAGTATTGTATAAATTAGCCCTTATGCTGCGGACATATTTCCATTATAATAGAGCTCAGTCAGGCACTCCTGATTGCTTAAGCAAGTGCCTGAATGAAATAAAATGCTTGCAGCAAAAACTTAGAAGAAAAGAGCTTTTAAATGACACCAGAATGAGCTGTGTAGTGCGTAGGGTTCACCCACAGCGTTATTACGGTCATCGGTAATATTCGCTAATAATTAGCAATGTCGCGCTACATTTGCCTTTGGCAACACTGAATATATCTTGTGAGACATTGAGTGAGAGTCTCTGTGCCGCGGCAGACGTGCCAGAGAGCGGACAGGGGCCTGCCGCACTCCTACTCTCTCGCACCCGTCTCCATAGGCTTTAATGGGCTTTAACACCTTACGAGCGGCCTATGCGGTTTATTTATATGTACCGCCCAGCGGGGTGTTTTTAGCCAAAATAGGGCTGTTTACGTGATCATTTTCATGCCTAAATAAGACCCAGAACGTAAAACAAGTACCTATCCCTGAAAGGGCATAAACAGAGCTTTCGAATGACACCATAACGATCCTTTTATGATGGCTAGTTTTCTTGCAATAACCGTGCAACGCGAGTGCAAAAAGCATGTAATTAGCCACTTTCCTGATATAATTCCTTATATAGCGAGTGAGAGAGGGAGGAGGGAGCTGGGATTCGTGTCAGTATGTTCGCCGCGGTGGTCTGGAGCAGTCATACGCTCGCTACTCTCCTGCCACCACTTGTCTCTCTCTCTCAGCAACATTACGTGCTGAAATTGCCACTCGAGTTATGTCGAGCGCCGCCACATAGTCCAGCTTTATTTAACTCGACTTATGTGGTGAGCCGCTAATTAAGGGTTAAATTGCAGGATATTACCAGGACGTACCTGTACAGTCCCAGCAGCATAAGGGTTAATGCATGCTTATTTGAGCTTGATGAGAGAATAGTAGAATTGGACTGTGATCTCTACCTACAGTATATCTTTGGACAACCTAGATTTAGGCAGTCTTTAATGGGAGTAAAATCTGAAGTAGAGTACTGCACTATTTACAGGAATTATTCATACATTCTTAGCCTACTTCATTTGCGTGGAGGAGTATCCAATTCTATGACCGCACGAGGCTAGAGATTACAAATGTTTGAATGATAAGAAGGAAGTGTTAATTTATAAGATTATGGATTGTGAATAAAGTGTTTTGTTTACAATTGGCTGTTAAATATACACCTGAAATATAGTCTTACGAAAACATATACTACAGTTACATCATCTTGTATTTTATAGAGCTCACACAAAAAAGGTGATCGAAAACTCTACATTGTTGTACCTAACACCAAGTAAACGTGGTATCAACCACATATTAACAAGATAACTTATCATATTTTGAAGTGATACAGTATATCCTAATCAAACATTTCCTGTAAATATTATATTTAGCTCCAATATTAACTGGCATTCTATATTTAGAATAATTTTACCTAAATAACATGGTTTAAGGTTACATTTGAGTGGGTTTCATCCCAAAGCAATGAGGTATTTCATTGTATTACATACGATCAAATAAATTATCATATGGCTTTAGTCACAATGTTCACTAGGCTATATCTGACTATAATAGTATATTTTGATATATTTTTAAAGATGTTTCCCAAACTGAAAAACGTCCAAAGCTCAGTTCCCGATGCCTTCACAAATCATCTTAAATCCCCCACAATCCCAGGGCTGCAGATGAAGCCAGCAGTAATCCCTGATAATCCCTTTGCCTAAAAAGAAACTGCTTAAAACTGCGAGCCGCCACATAGTGAGTCGAGTTACTGCTGTACTAGCTATCCCAACCTGGTATACAGAACCATTTATGAATCAATATATACAGTTATACATATATATATATATATATATATATATATATATATATATATATATATATATATATATATATATATCTATATATATATATATATATATATATATATATATATATATATATATATATATATATAATATATATATATATATAATATATATATATATATATATATATATATATATATATATATATATATATATATATATATATATACAAGGTATATATATGTATACTGTATATAATTATATAAATATGTTGTTATGATGTGATATAATTTTTATATCTCGTTATCAATTTTTTTTTTTTTTTTTTTTTCTATGTGATTGAGGGAGGCAAAAGGCATAACTGCCTATAGCGAGTGCCTCCCCCATAGTTGAAAGAGTGACAGGGCCAAAATCAAGGGACGTTCGACCCAAAATGCCTGGACACACGGAGTTTGAAGCAATTTAAGTCATAGGAAGAGGGAAAGACTGATTCTGGGAGAGAGTTCCAGAGCTCAGCTGTTGAGTAGAAGAAAGTTTGAGAGTAACGTTTCACTCTTGGGTTGGAGAGTTGCACAGAGTAGGGGTGGGATTGAGTTGCAAGACGGGTACCACGTGCCCTACGTAAAGGAGGTGGTATGCACTGGGATAGCTCTGAGGAACACTGATTATTATAGTAGCTATAGAATAGCGAGAGAGATGCAACATTGCGGCGGATTGCAGAGAGTTGGTGAGTGGACGGGAGTTAATTATACGAAAGGCCTTCCTTTCAACTTGGTCTAGGAGAGAGGTGTGAGAGGAACCTCCCCACACATGTGAACAATACTCAATACAAGGGCGCACTATGCCCCTGTACAGAGCAAGAAGCTGTGCAGGGGAAAAGAACCCCCTAAGGCGGTTGAGCACACCCAGCTTCTGGGAGGCTGCCTTAGCAAGACTGGTAATATGGTCCTTCCAAATGAGAGCAGAAGAAAAAGAGACACCAAAAATATTGAGAGAAGATGAAGGGTTGATTTTTGTATTGTTGAAGAATAAGGGATAGTCCGCTGGGAGATCCTGACGGGTAGATAGATGGAGAAATTGGGTTTTGGAAGCATTAAAGTTAACAGGTTTTCTCTGCCCCAATTGGAAATAGTATTTAGATCAGAATTTAAGAGTTCTATGGCTTCATTACGTTTATCGTTGAGGGATTGCTGGCTGGGGCGTTCTGAAAAACTAATGGAGTAGTGTAAGGTTGAGTCGTCTGCGTATGAATGGATGGGAATTAAGGTACAGTTAACCCCTTCAGACTCATATGACGCAGAGGTTGCCAGATTAGCAAAAAGAAATAGAGTTCTCTCACTCTTATAATTACCTCTCCAAAATTAGTTTTCTGCCCACAGCTAACTCAAAGACATCTGTAGAGGTTGAAGTAACAAAACTAAAGGTTTCTAAATACCCCTGATGGTAACAAAGGCTTTAACCCCTAAGTGTCGGGGCGCAACATAAGTCGAGTATAATAAATCTGGACTAATTGGCGGCGCTCGACATAGGTCGTGTGGCAATTTCAGCACGTAATATTGCTGAGAGAGAGAGACAAGTGGTGGCAGGAGAGTAGCGAGCGTATGACTGCTCCAGACCACCACGGCGAACCTACTGACACGAATCCCACCTCCTCCCTCCCTCTCTCACTCGCTATATACGGAATTGTATGGGGAAAGTGCCGAATTACATGCTTTTTGCACTCGCGTTGCGCGGTTGTTGCAAGAAAACTAGCCATCATAAAAGGATCGTTATGGTGTCATTGGAAAGCTCTGTTTATGCCCTTTCAGGGATAGATACTTGTTTTATGCTCTGGGTCTTATTTAGGCATGAAAATGATCACGTAAACAGCCCTATTTTGGCTAAAAACACCCCGCTGGGCGGTACATATAAATAAACCGCCTAGCCCGCTAATAAGGTGTTAAAGTATCCCTAATCGGCTCAGTCATATATCGGAGAGGGTTAAGGAGATCATTTATAAAAATTAGAAAGAGAATAGGAGATAGGACAGAGCCCTGAGGAACACCGGAGTTTATAGGGTGAGGAAGTGAACAATGGCCGTCCACAACCGCGGCTATGGAACGGCCGGAAAGGAAATTAGAGACAAAGGCACAGATGGAGGGATAGAAACCGAAGGAGGGTAGTTTAGAAATTAAAGATTTATGCCAGACTCTATAGAAGGCTTTCGATATGTCTAGTGCAATAGAAAAAGTCTCACCGAAGTCCCGAAAGGAGGATGACCAAGAGTTAGGAAGATATGAAAGAAGATCACCAGTAGAGCGACCCTTAAGGAAGCCATACTGGCGATCTGAGAGCAGATTATGAGAAGAGAAATGCTTAAGAAATTTGGAAGCAAGAATAGTTTCAAAAACTTTAGAAAGACAAGAGATGAGAGCAATTGGACGATAGTTGGAGGGTTGAGAGCGGTCACCCTTCTTTGGGACAGGTTGAATGTGAGCAAACTTCCAGCATGAAGGGAAGACGTTAGAGGATAGACAGAGACGAAAGAGTTTGCCTAGGCAGGGAGTCAGCACGGAAGCACAGTTTTTGAGAACAATAGGAGGAACACCGTCCGGACCGTACGCCTTATTAGTGTTAAGCCCAGAGAGGGTAGAAAGTACATCTTTAGAAGAGATTAGGATATTAGGCATAAGTAAGAGAGAGGAGGCCGGAGAGGGAGGAATAGCACCAGAATCATCCAAGGTGGAGTTTCTAGCAAAAGTTTGAGCGAAGAGTTTAGCTTTGTCAGAGGAAGAAGTGATGGTTGTGCCATCAGAGTGGGAAAGGGGAGGGAAAGACGAGGAAGAGAAATTGTTGGAGAGGTTTTTGGCTAGATGCCAGAAAGCTTGGGAAGAGCTAGAGTTGGATAGTTCAGTGCATTTATTATTGATGAAAGAGTGTTTGGCAAATCGAAGAGCAGATTTGGCTTGATTCAGGGCAGAAACATAGGAAGAATGAGAGTCTTGAGTTTTAAGGTGTCGTTACCGTTTGAGTGCTTCCTCCTTATTGCGGACAGCAGTAGAACAGGCGTGAGTAAACCAAGATATTTTAGCATTAATCTGAGAGAAAGAGATTGGAAGGTATGCTTCCATGTCCAGGTATAGACTTATAGACTGTAAATTTCCTCAACAGGAACACATCGAACACGTTGTTAATCACAGAAATAGGTATTCAATCAGGTGCTACAAAGCTCAATAATAACACGCAGATAATTGTACACATATAATTTATTCAATTGGCAAAAGGGTTGATGTATTTATTGTTTCTGATCATATACTCCTAAACTCTCAATATATTGCACAAATTATTTCTATGTTGAGATCATTGATGTATTAAGCACAATAAAGACTGAGGGTTACCTTCGCTATTATAAAGAACAGGAAGTAACACAAGGAATACATAAATATTCAGTCTTGAATCAGGAGCACAAAATATAACCTATTGTGGTAATATAGTCATAGGAAATATACTCTTAATTATAAAGAACATGTAACATACAGAGTCAACCCTTGATAATAATATATATGTGAGTCGAGTGTCTTAACGTATTCTTATTCTTTTAGAACGCAGATATTCCCCGAGTAAGAGAGGATCAGGGGAATTGAGATTTCAAACAAGTGCAGAAGCGGTTGGTTCAAGAAACGCTCACAGGGGTGGGAGGCGCTCGTGGGCAGGTAGATCAGCCCGGGTAGGGGTGGCTAATGACCAGGTCAACAGCTCAGGTCATTCGAGTTACTGCAGTCTTGGGAATTTTATTTATTATTAATGCGACTATGCACTTAATATTTGAAAGAGGAAGTTGAAATTACGGGGAATGAGGTGCGCAATTAATTTTACAATTCACCTTTTAATTAACTTACTTTGACAAAATATGATCTGATCGTATGTCTCTTCAATCAATATATGCAATAATATTAAATCGAATGGAGGAATTCAGATGTAATATTTACTCTATGATTATAAATAAATCAAGGATCAATATCTCTTGAGTAAAAATGGATAAATAGTACAGTCAACAAAACTAACGTAGTTAGACAATACTGAATAACGCCTTCTATAAAATAAGCGTATACGAATAATTAATTATGCTATTAATTATAGGTAAAATGGCGTACACGACAAAGTTGTACTAATTGAAATACCCGAAAAGGTATAATAAGATATCTGAACGAGTTAACAGAGTCTTGTAAAGAATTCACACAAAAGCGGTGTATTCGGATTAATGAATAATTAGATAATCGATCTATGCAAGACTAGAATTCCTAGATGATAAGAATCAAAATTATCTACATCAATAATCAAGTGAACAGATATACAGTTCATACAATAAGGGGAATAACGCTTAAACAAACGAGCGTGGATTTAGGATCTCGGGAAGAAAGTATATATGATAATTGATAACAATTCTTCACAACGAGGGGGGACTGAGATAAACAAAATGTGAAATGGAGCGTAGGTTCTAGGTCACAGGTTCTTATTTAAAGAAGGGAATAATTACACGTTATACACTTCGACATCAACTTGTAACATACATAAATAGAATTAGACATATACAAAGAAAGTCTGTGAGTATTGAGCTAAGTGCGTTTTATGAACACAAGTATGTAGCGTATGCGCAGGACGTTATAGGAGGTAATTATCAAAGTTGAACACTTAGACCTTAGGCACAGATCAATATGACAGTTACTACAAATTCTGAGGAGGGATTAACACATACGCAAGGAACAAGGATCTTGGACACAGATCTCTAGATAATTAAGCACTGTAATATTCACATACTTTAACCTTATCTTCACATTAATAATCACAACGTGAGATGCTCAGAAACACTTAGGGTAATTAAAGAGGGTAGAGGGTTGAGAGAAAGTCTGGCCGACGTTGAACGTAGGTCCACAGGGCAGCACTTCCGGAAGACGTAGGTCCACAGGGCAGCACTTCAGGATGAACTGGTCCTCACAATCAGGACTTCAGGAGGCACACAGCAGGTTCGACGAGCTCTCAGGGCAGGGGGGAAGGCAAGACAATTTTTCCACTGCTGTCATATATCCCGTTCTTATTCAGAGTTAAGAATATTACCCTAGTGGTTGTTTGCTTACTTTTCCTATATTTCGTTGAGGCCATGTTTGGCTTAATTCTCGTCTCTTGCTTATAGGACTTCAAGGTAAAAGGGATATTGTAATACGTTGTGATCAAGTTGTGATGATTAATACTGAACTAATACATACATAGACATGATTATTAGGTACATACATATAATGGCTATTTTATTGAACACTTAGGGGTTCGTTAGGTGGCCTAGTATACATGCGAAAATGATTATACTGATTACTTCATAATTGGAGCTCTTTGGTCAATGTGATAATGATTCGCCTAGGCTGGCTTCTATTATTAGGTTAGATAGTTCTCCATGCCCATCATAATCTATAGGCCTCCCTGGTTCCATTTGTTCCGGTAGCATTCAGGCCTTTGGTGTTTCATTTGCATGAACATTTCTTCGTTATACTGCAAGTCTGGGGTTGGAACAAATGGGGGCTGGTGATTGGTGAGTGTGTTTTGAAACCTCGGCCCTGATAGGACATCAGGATTTCCCTTTAACTGGGGTGCCTGTCCTAGGTATTCCGTGTCCCATAGAATCTGGGAAGCTCCCGAGGTCATAGGGTGCTTAGGTAAACTTGGCTTCCTTCGCTCCCTGCTTGTTTTGATGCTTGCGATCTTATATGCACTGGAGCCCGTTCTTGCCAACCCTGTCATTTCATATATATATATATATATATATATATATATATATATATATATATATATACACACTGTATATATTAAGTATATCTCACAAATACACATGAGTTTCTAAATGTATAATATACAGTATCCTCCCCGCTGGACTCCAATCTCCGTCATTCAGGACGAGTGTCCAAGCTTTATCTCCACTACGCCATGGCGTGATAAAGAAATCTTTACCTTTTCCTATTTGTATTTAGAATAAACTAATTACTGACACACGTATGTTAGCAGGTGTACAAATTCCCTTGAAATCAGATACAATACATACTTCATTCTTTAGAGCTGACTTTCCACTGCATCGTTGCATAAATATTGAATATTCCTTCATCGGCTTATGCACTGTCATTCACTGTCTGTCATATATATATATATATATATATATATATATATATTTTTTTTTTTTTTTTTTTTTTTTAAGAGACAATGAACGGAGGAAGGAAAAACACAGATAAAACAAAAAGGTCAATGTGCCTAAAGGCATCCTCCATTCATAAAATGTTTGTAACAACTGGATTTAAACATTTGTAGATTGTAAGTTTGTGGAAAGCAATTCGAGGGAAGTGAATTCCAAAGAGTAGTAGCTCTGGGGATAAATGAATTCTGATAAGCAGAAGTCCTGCATTGTGGAGGAGAAAGTGTAAATTCATGGGCGCTCTCAGCTGCCCTAGTTCTACGGGGAAAGATGTGGAGAGGCGGCACAATTGAAGCAAGTTCCTCGGAACAATTGCTGTGAAAATATCTGTAGAATAATCCAAGGGATGCAACGTTTCTTCGTATGGATAATGTAGGAAGGTCCTGTGTGATTGCAGGGTTATTGATTAATCTAATAGCTTTATTTTGAATTTTGTCCAACTGCCTCAATGCAACCACTCCACTTCCACCCCACAGAGGTGAACAGTAATCCATCTGAGAACGCACATGACTTTTATATATCACGGCCAACTGCTCGTCAGTGAAGAATTCTCGAACTCTGTACAGGAGTCCCAGTTTTTTAGAGGCATTCTTAGCAATGCTTCTAACATAATGTGTCCAGCTCAAGTTAGTAGTTAAAGTTACACCGAGAATGTCAATACTAGGGGAAGTGGGAATATTTACATCATTAACAAATATATGGGAGTCAGTGAGATTCTGTCGGTTAGAAAATTTAATGTACTTGGTTTTCTGTGCATTAAAGGAAACTAGATTCTTTTGTCCCCATCCATTAATTCTAGAAAGGTCCTGGTTCAGAGAAATTGCAGTGTTTATTTTTGAATTTATAAGATCGGGTTGGGTGAAAGAATTGGTAAATGTGAAGGAACTGTGGAGTGTTGAGTCATCTGCGTAGGAATGTATTGGATTATGAGTGGTAGATATGAGATCATTGATATGAATGAGGAACAGAATTGGGGCCAAAACTGATCCCTGGGGAACACCAGCATTTATTGAGTGAAATTGAGAATAAAGGCCATCTACCATTACACATATTTTTCTGTTATGAAGATAAGAAGAAATTAGTGGAACTAATGATGCAAGGCCGTAGTGTGACATCTTCGACAATAAGGATTGATGCCAGACTCTATCAAATGCCTTTGATATATCCAGTGCTATTGTATGTGTTTCACCATGTTGGTCTGTAGCTTGGTTGATTTGATGCGTAAGAAGGCAAAGCATGTCTGCAGTTGATCGACATCGTCTAAAACCATATTGCCTATCACTGATTAATTTATTATTCTCAAGATGCTTAATTATGTGATTATTTAATATAATTTCAAAGACTTTACCAAGAGTGGAAGTTATAGCTATTGGTCTGTAGTTTGATGGATCTGAAGAGGCACCTTTTTTAGGAACTGGATGGATGTTTGCTTCTTTCCAGGGTACTGGGAAGCATGAGGTATGAGTACACAGACGGAAATTTTTTGCCAATACAGGAGCGAGCACCAAGGAGCAATTCTTAAGTACTATTGGAGGAATTTCATCTGGACCAGGAGCCTTATCTACCGAGAGATTCTGCAAAATAGTTTTGACATGTCTGGTGTGGATCTTAAGTGAGGGAATTTCAGGCGAATTAAAATTAAGTACAGGGACATCTTGATTTATTTCATCTAAGGTTGACTTGGTGGAGAAAATATCCGCAAGAAGGTTAGCTTTACCTCGTGGGTCACTTACAAGATTGCCAGTCGGAGATTTTAATGGTGGAATGGATGAAGCAGTAGTGAAGTTGGATTTAAATGAGTTAAGAGTAGACCAAAATATTTTGTTATCATTTGGATTATTTAGAAGTTTATTTGCCTGCTTGTGGAGAAAGTTTGATTTAGTTAGGTTTAATACAGTTTTGGCATGATTTCTGATGTTTCTAAAGTAATTAAAGTCTTCATGTGTTTTTTATCTTGTGTATGCATTGTAGGCTATTGCTTTTTGTTCAGTTACTCTAGCACAATTATGGTCAAACCATTTAGGTGAATTAGATCTTTTACTGTACTTTTGATGAGGAATAAAAGTATACGGTATATATATATATATATATATATATATATATATATATATATATATATATATATATATATATATATATATATATATATATATATATATATATGTATTATGCTCAGGTACATACAGACCCAATAGCTGGGGGTGGCCTACTCGAGACAGAGCCTGAACCGAAACAATTTAAAAGTGCCACTTCTTAGGGTCCGGGACCACTTTAGCGTTCCTCCGCCCCTTTCTCTGTCTCGTCTAATAGGTGAATTTTATAATGGTAGGACGACTCCTAGTCTCCCGCCCCCGAAGTAGGAATACTAGTACTGTACAGGAAAAGAGACAGACAGTAACGTCTAAGGATGGGTAGAGGATGCCAAACCTCACTCTAGACAGGACCAGCCTTCACCTGAATGTTATAAATACGTCACATACAGTATATGTCACGATATGTCATAGTATAGAATCCTCTTACTAAATCCATATTGGTGGAAGGAAGGTACACAGACATAATATGATAGTGCAATTCTAGTATTTGGCGAGACCTACTAACGGAGGGAGGGGGGGGGGCGGATTAAATGTGCTATGTATAACTATTAACAAATACAAAGGCAAGATATAAAACAGGTATAGAACAACACTTTTATTTATACAAAAATCGATATAGGCTCACATAAAATAATATGAATCATAAACATAAAATGGAACATACCAAATTCTCAAGGTAAATATAGAATCGAGGTTTACTTGAGTTAGTGATGAAAAGGTATTTGTAATCTAAACGCGTGCGAAATCTCTTGATGCAATTATCTCTCGGAATGGGTTCTTATATCAAATCAAACATTTGATTTATATATATTGAAGTACATAGTTTACATACACATGGAAATGGTGAATTTGTGTTTTATGTAATCAAGTTATAAGTATTGAGTTTAGCGAAGTCAGTCTTTCTCATTGTCACAAAGGCACTTTTTTTCTACTTGTTCGACTATAGTTTTAATCAATTGACATATGACATGAATAATTAACTACATGGGAATCGCTAAAACAAAGTGTGCGTGATCAGTTGTTGAGGTGTCTTCAAAATTCAATTTCTACTATTTATTATCTCATATTACGTTGATGCAGGAATGCTCAATCGTAAGTTTAGGATGTTTTAAATAGGGAAATAACAATTATAGAATAATTGTTTTGTTTTCCTGAAAGGTTGCATTACTGTTTATCAAGAATGGACTTTAACAGTTAGAGACGCACTACTACTATTTAAGTTAGTGATTTCCCTGGCATCAGAGGGAGAAATGTTCGTGAACTTGGCGTGTTGGGCTCTTGTTGCTGCACTCGTCTTTCTTGGTCGTCTGGTTAGGCCTAGATTTCTTAGGGATGCAACTTGCGGATTCTCTCTTCTCTCCTCGCAGGTGCTAGGTCACGAACTGCAAGCTGTGCGAGGTTTTGGACCACATACACATGAAAGAGTAGAGGTGATTTTCTGCTTAGGCAACTCAAGTAGATGACCTGGAGAGTGAGCACTGAGTCTCACTATTACATTAGGTTACACTTTTGTTGGTGTCATACACAACAAGTTAGTCTTATGATCTGATTTAATATTTCTAGTATTGAACCTAGCTGGTTGACCAGAACACACGTAGTGTATTCAGTCTTTAGACCTGAAGAGATACTTTCGTACTTAGCAAGTTTGCTATAACACTTGGTAATATCACTCTTAGGACGTGATTTGCTAGTATCGAAACCTAGTTTTCTCAGTCTCGTACCTAGGAATAGACCAATTTTTAGACCTGGACAAGCAAGTATCGAACCTAGCGGAATTAATTCTGCAAGGTTGGTTGACATGGTCTGTCCTATTTCTGCGTATTCTGGTTTCTGCTAGGTGCGGACTAGAAGGGCACGATCTGCTGTTGTGGTTGTCTCAGTAGCTTCCGGTGGCATGGCTGATTGATGTAGATACATGTGGGGACATCTGTGCGCTTAAAGGATGCGCAGGTACTCTCTCCTAGTGCTCCGTAAGTCCTTTTGTTGCAAGTAGTTGCGGTGGTCTGTACGGCTGCAGTTCATACTATTAGCATAACAAGACACCTAATTGGTTTTACGTCACGTACAGTTGTAACCAGAGATTATATAAGCTAAGACAGTTAGGAGACACATATATCTAACAGCTACACTCAAGACAGTCACATCCCCAGCGAGCCGTAGTCCTCACACGCGACATATACATGAGCACCTCATAATCAACACCTCATACTAAGCTTGTAATCTGTTTCTATACTCCAACGGACATATAATTTACGTTGCTGTATATTCATCGTTCCTGTATCAAGACAAACTTGTTCCTGAACCTCTATTTAAATAAATGGTTGGCTGGTTTATGATACATTTGTTCATTTTTCCCACAATTATTGGGTAATTGATTGGTGGCAGCATTATCAAGAATATACTAAATACACTACTAAAAGACAGTGTAACATATATAAATGTATACAGATATACAGTATACCGTATATATATATATACAGTATATATATATACAGTATATATATATATATATATATATATATATATATATATATATATGCAGCTTTGCCTTTTGTCTCCTTCTTCGTTCACATAGGACAACATAAACACACACACACACACACACATACCTATGCACACACAGACAAGTAATTGCAGACCCTTGTGTGTTGCATTCCTGTATCGTAGGTTATACGCAATTAATATATTCGACACCAAACGGTCATTCTTGAGCTGAATATAATCACCTATGGAAGTTAGAATACAAAATTAAGTTGCCATATGACTGACAGAGTCAACAGGACGATATGAGGAACAGTTACCCGGTATTTGGGATATAAATGATCTATACCGAGCTATAATGACTCAATAATACTCAAATACCCCTTCTATTTTTCATTGTGTAAGCATAGTGAAAACTGAGTTGCGATTAGTATTTTACATGTATTACTTATATGCAGTTCATGCAAAGCAAAACACTAAACAATATATTTGTGTATGATGAAATAAAAATAAAGGTCTACATATGTTCACAAGTGACTGTTTCGTTTTCTGTTGGGTAAGTGTTTTATTGGACTAACATGCTTATTGTTTTTGTGGAGTGCTATACAAATATTGTCCACAGTCACGCAGGCAGATTACGATGATGGGTGGTAACTGTTTTCTGATATACATTTGTTTATGCAAATAATATTAATGCGTAATGACTTGCCACAGTTGAGCTGCCTGTTCCTTCCCCTACCCACACCCCTTTCACTCTCACTCTAATGTTCACTCTCACTCGCACTCTCTCACACTCTCTCAAATACATAGCAAGTTTTATAGTAGTTTCGAGAGAAGTTGCTTTATACATGAACATTAACTAGAATAAGGCTCACTATATAAGATACAATAATCAAGAACTTGACAGTCTATATTTGAGTAATCCATGGTAAATACGGTGTTGGTCTTTGTAGAGGTATTATCTTTGCTACCACACAAGGACTGATATAAACCTGATCACTTAGTTCTTGTGTATTTATTGTTGGTTATATGTTCCCCATGTAGTCCGTAGACAGAGTAACACAGAATAGGATTGTTCGTGAGAGAGGAGTAGTTTGTGTTTCTTTGGTGTCTGGATATTATCTGACCTTAGCTGTCACTTCTGGCGGTAGATGAAGGGGCCGAGCTAGAGAAAGTCTACATTGTTAACCCTCTAATTGGGGATAAACACGAAGGTCAGGACAGTGAATTAAGGCTTATTAACAATCAGTAATGAAATGAAGAGACATTACAAAGTTAAGCTGCCTGATATATTTCGCCAGAGTCTTATAAGGCTTATACTTAACCCCTCTTTGGCGACGCCCGCCTTAAGGCGGTTAGAGAGCCAAGGCCTAAAAAGCGGGGACCGCCTTATGTCGTATGCGATTTTTTGCACATAATCGGCTCTGAGAGAGAGTCCGAGTGGTGGGAGGAGCGCGGGTGGGCTCTGACCGTTCGGCATGGACCCAGTCCCACCACTGACGGTTACATCACATCCCACCACATCCCTTGGTCGTACAAGGATGGTTCAGGTGTCATTGGAAAGCTCAATTATCGCCCTTTCACAGATACATAATTGTATTACGCTCTGGCTCTTCTTTATGCATGAAAAAGAGCATGGAATGAAGCTCGTTTAGGGTAAAACTACCCGCTGGGCAGGTAGTAGCGTTACAAAACTAGCCGCTTGTTGAGTGTTAAGATTTAAATATTAACACCTAAGTATCACATTTTATTGGGAACACGACATATTGCTCCTGAACTGGTAACCCAAGGTTCCTCATTGATATCCCGATATATAAATGGGAAATTATAATTGAGATGACATTTGCGTATTACTTAGATTCAATAAATTACCACAATGCTCATCAACACATCAACAATTATACAAATATAGAAACATAAAATGAAAATATACAAATATAATATAATACCCATGCTGCTTTGAATACATTACTATTGTATAAACATTACCATATTTCATATATACTGTACAGTATATGCACTAAGATTCGTTACTAAGTGAGCGAAAAACTCAATAGGTGATGTGAACGGTGAGTGTAGTCCGAGGGATCAGTCAACGTTGACGAGACAGATGCAGTGCGAATTTGTAACTTTGAAGCCGCAACGAGCCAGGATGATACAAATAGGCGCCGTTGGCCTGAGTTAACACTTAAAGAGCGTGGCCCGACTTAAGTCTGTATCTAAAAAGCAGCAAGATAGGAGCATTATTAAGGCTTTTAAAGGGTTAAAATCGAGTGCAAATGGCCGGGAGCGCAGCAGGCCACACGGCCAACACCCAGGGCTAACCGGCGCCCACTGACTCACGCTCCCTCTGTTCTTGAGAGGCCGGCAGTGTAGCCAGTAGTGAGCGTAGCTGGAAAAAGTATGCCGCTATACGCTAAACTCCCATGTTGGTGGTACCACTGCATCAAAACGACGAGTGCTACGTAGCTCGTTCTGGTCTCATTTTGAAGCTTCTAGCGCCTATGTTTTTGCTGAATACATTTCTTTGCATGCAGATACTTGATTGATCATTCAGGAGGGCCTGAATATGCCCAAAATAGCCTAAAACCCCCCGCAAGACGAGGGTTAACCTGGACTACTTCCACCCATTGCAATACCCATAGGGCTCGCTCTCTCGACTCCTCACGTGGGATAAGGCCTCATGACTTCATTGTGCTTAACGATCGAATTTACGCTGTAGAAGGCTTACTTCTGATGTGAGATTTAGGACTTATAAAACAAAATTAGATTTCTCGTTCAATCGATCATTTCTCTCCCACTTATATAGGGATTTTGGCCTCAAGATTGAAAGATTACAGAAGGGTGATGTAAACCAATTTGACTATGCCAATGTTAACAATACAGTGATGGAGAGCAAATAAACTTCCAAAGAAATATGAACTGAAGGTCCGTGTTGCGATATACTCAGTGTACTTTTTTTTTCCGGACGAGAAACTTCATCCCAAAACAGCTGATTCCCGAACACTTACAATTAATAGTTTGTTTTCGTAACTGGCAATATAGTCATCAAAATCTAGTAGCAGTTTCTCGTCTGGTTAAGATGAAGAGAGTAGAGTAATATTAATATCAGCTTGTATCACAGTCTGATACCCCAATCCAGTACCGTATATTATATTACTTCGATTTTGTGACACCACTAACTTTGCTCATAATTATATCACCTTCCAAAGTCCGGAAGACTGATATGGGAACCCATATATTACTATTTCTTTTCACTTATAAAACTGTCAAATTTACAAGTGCGTGTCTCTCGATTTTACATAATATAATGTCAATGTTGTGGCTAAACTGATCAATCCTACTGCTGGTTATATATATATATTATATACATTACAGTACATTTTACACAATGACCTGGATAACAAGCACTTGGCAATTTATAAGATAGTATTCGTAAATATAGATTGTTTAGTTCACTGTTTTTGTAGAATACATTATTAATGACGTCACGAATAAGAAATGTGTCTGTTTTGGTGTTAGATTTGATGGGTTAGCTTTTGGATCAAGTAATACATAATAAAGCACGTCATAGCCATATCCTGGTATTTCTTCAATAACATGAAATCATCATGCTTTCCGAGAATATCCCTCTCCGAGTCCGCACACTTAGAGGTATCGAACTACATTAACCCCTTCAGCAGAGTGACGCCTTTTTACCTTTGAATCTTGCTAAAATTAGATGATGTTAAGCAGTTTAAGAAGGACCTATGCTATTAAGAGTGTTTATTATTGAGATCGTATTTACACATTTTAGTTGTAGAGGTAGATTATAAATTAAAGAAAATCGTTTAAGGGAATCCATAACATAATGAAAATTACGTAATGGTGGTGAAGGGCTTAATGGTGGTGAAGGGCTTAATGGTGGTGAAGGGCTTAATGGTGGTGAAGGGCTTAATGGTGGTGAAGGGCTTAATGGTGGTGAAGGGCTTAATGGTGGTGAAGGGCTTAATGGTGGTGAAGGGCTTAATGGTGGTGAAGGGCTTAATGGTGGTGAAGGGCTTAATGGTGGTGAAGGGCTTAATGGTGGTGAAGGTCTTAATCTTAGTTTGAGGTGAGGCAAAATGTATTGAAGTGCAATACAATGCCATACCAGTTAATTTAATCCTGGCGGATACCCATTTCTGTGAAGATAAGGATGTTAAACATTTCTGTATCGCATGAAGCATACTTTCACTATGTTTTGGTCATAATAGGAGGATTGTATTAAACTAAGGAAGGGTCTGTGACAGTCAAGGGTTAACTTAAATAGTTAACCCTTCGATTATTAGACTTCCTCACAAAGCTGAGTAAAATCGTGTAATGTTAGCTAAGATATGGCTTACAGGCGACATAGTGCTGAAGGAGTTAACTGCCTCTTCAATGAGGATAGTATTGGCAAGTTTTACATAGCAACAAGAACGGCATGTACCCACTGCACCATTGCCTCTCACACAGCAACCTGCAGTCACTGAGGGCCAGGAGTTATTATAAACTGTAAGCCAGCCTGCAACTTGCTCCACGATTACCTTAAGGGGGGTCACCTGCTTTTTTTCTCTTCTTTTCTATCTTTATCTGGCTTGTATCTATTCGGCCCCATTCAGCCTACTGTTTAAAGACGTTTATCACCATTCAGGTGTTGATTTCTTCCTGGCGAGCGATAGCGAGCCAGAAGTGTATGGAGAAATCCGTTTTCGTCTGAGACATTTTTTCTATCGAAAAAAATTATAAATTTAGCCTGCTGTCAAAAACATTTTAAATAATATGCTGGCTCGCCAGAAAAAACTCGACGCCTGGATGGGGATAAACGTCTTAAAACAGTAGGCTGCATGGGGCCAAATGAATACAACCTAGGGAGAGAGGAAGAGAGAGAGAAATAAACGGTGGGCCCACTTAAGGCCAATAACAGTGTCTCTATTATTGGTTTGCTAATTAGTGGTACACACGACAAGGGAAAAAGTGTTAAAAGTCCCATGGTTATTAAAATACTGCATATGGTTTGTGCACGCTCACAGATAATTATGGAAGTGCAGACGATTGACGATTGTGTATTATAACTGAATATGGAATAATAGTGGGGCAATCAGTTATAGAAAACTCTCGATTGTTTGGAAAGAGTCCAGGAACTATGCAACAACCAGATACTTCGTGGACCCATAACATTATCATTAATGCAAATATATCCAATTAAACACATTTGCGACTGTAATGTTCCACCCTATGATAATGATATCATATGAATAATTCAATATATAGCAAACTGTATCTATAAACTATTCCTGATGGATATAGTACCATAAAACAACCCTAAGAATTTCGTGAATATTTATGAATGATATATTAGGTTCATATACTTCAGATGTTTAAATAAAGTGAATCGAGTTGATAAATTGTACAAGGATATATTGAAGGAAAATTAACCTTACAACGCATTAGTCACCACATAGTCAGAATGATATCCTAACACAAATTATGGCCGCATCTACTGCCTTGTATTACCTCATAATAACAAATCAATAGTAATACAAACATTATCTTGTAAACTAGGATGGTCCTGATAAAAGAAAACTAAGACTAGTGTATGCATTCCTTTAAAGTGCAACCCGGTTGTATAAAATAAAGTAGCGTCTCCGTGCCCTATAATCACGCACCCGACCTTCTCCTTTGCCTGTCACGGATGGTCCCAGTTCCGCCCCATGACGGACAGTAATACCCACCCGGCCGCCCACTATGACCTTTACCAAACCGCCCTATCCTTCTTCAAACCTTGGAGAGAGATGCTAAATCAGTGGAATAGTTAAGTCGGTGTCACGTAAGACCTTAAGACCAAGTCTTACAACCAAGTATATCGGCAAATTGTATCAGTGTCTGGCATCCGCTACAGATTATCCTATTATTTCTCAGGCTTTGTTACCAAATCTTGAAATATATTTGACTGTAGAAGATTATCATCAACAAGGTTCAAATTACTTATATAATATATGATTAAAGGCCATATAAAAGGTATTATTATAATATATGATTAAAGGCCATATAAAAGGTATTATTATAATATATGATTAAAGGCCATATAAAAGGTATTATTATAATATATGATTAAAGGATTAAAGAAAGGTATATAAAGGCCATATAAAAGGTTATAATATATGATTAAAGGCCATATAAAAGGTATTATTATAATATATGATTAAAGGCCATATAAAAGGTATTATTTCAGTACATAATTGACTCCAATACATACCCAGCTACAGTGCTCATGTGATGCCGGCATTGTAACGATGGGTCTGTTTTGGAGTCTGGTATCCGTTAGGACTTACCAAATAGTTTTAAGGTTTAGGGGTACTTATTATGGTTTTTATTTGTGAACCAAGTATGATGTACAAAATTCAAACTACCGAATAAACCGAGTTAAACAATGATAAACTTACTATGGTATGTTCTTGATTTACATACTGAGACTCCGAGGATATCTGTCGATAAAGGCCGCGTCATACAGAGGCCGAACGTACTAGGACAAAGTCCCGAATAGGATGACTTGCAAAAAATATTCAAATTTCAGGCGGGTCGGGTATATTCTGCACAATTCGGCATACGTTCCTGACTATTCGTGGGTTGGTCTGATGTTGGTCTGATCTTGTTCATGTATGTTGCCGACATTCCGGAGAGTCGGGAAAAAATTAGTGGCTACACTAAATTTCCACGAACATTCGGGTAAAAAAAACGTTACAAAATGGTCGGATGTTGGTCGGGAGTTATTCGTAACTCGTTCGGTAGTTGTTCTGATTAATTCGTAGTTCGGTCTTCTGTTTCGGTACTTGTTTGGTACTTTTTTCAATTGCCGAATTTGTTAGGAACTACCCGAACAAATCCCGAACAAATCCCGAACAATTCCCGACAAAACTTCGATAAAATTACGATGATTCCCTCGTATTCCCGACTAAACCCCGTACGAGTTACGAATTATCAGAACAAGTTACGATCAAATTAAGACAAATATACGACAAATATACGATTAATTTACGATGAATGCTCGATTAATCTTGTTTAATTAAGAATTAATTCCGAATTGATTACGAACTAGTAGAATTAGCTACGAGTAACAACGGAACTTTCCACGAATAACTGCCTACGTGTCGGGATGCTAGTTTCGGTCCCACGTGGGTCTGCGTGGGTACGCACACCTTCCACAATTTGCACACGACACAGCTGAATCA
Organism: Paralithodes platypus; assembly: GCA_032716605.1. Lineage (NCBI taxonomy): Eukaryota > Metazoa > Arthropoda > Malacostraca > Decapoda > Lithodidae > Paralithodes > Paralithodes platypus. The sequence goes on from CM064523.1 coordinate 31,938,141, forward strand.
CTGGAGCGCGGGACCGAGGCAAGGGACAAGTGCACACGACACCCTGAGTGAACGCGACTGATCGTACGTTGGCAGCCGCCCGCACGGACCCCTATATATAGCTGCCGGGAGATGCATCAATCACAGTATTCAGTGATTCACCACTCTCTCCAGCCACCCACAACGACTCTACTCTACACACCTTCACCAGGCCCAAGGGATCCAAACTCAATTTTAAAGGGAAGAAGGCTGCCAAGACCCCAGCTCCTACTACAGCCCCTGACAACGCGTCCGTCGACCTGTTCCTCACCCAGGATTCCGTGAATGTTATGTCATCAGCCTCGGAGGAGGAGACAGAACACACACAGTATGAGGCTGGCCAACACATCTCCGATGAAGACGTCTCCGTCAGCAGCAATGCAGATGATGATGTAACTACCCTACCCATAAAACGCCGCTTCTTTCCAAAGAATTTCCCGGAACTAGGTGAGAGCCCGATGCACGAGCCGGACATTGATGAGGACCAGACGCAAATGTCTACCCAGCAAACGACATCAACTGGCTTGACGACCCACTCACAGGACTCCCAAGACACACCGGCTTCTACAACACCTCGAAAACAGCGGCCAGCCGATAAAAGGAAGCGTGTCTACGCCATCCTGCCGGAGGCACAGGAGGTGGCTGTCGCGGAGTGGTACCGCGAGAATGAGTTCCTCTACAACAGGAAGCTGAGGGCATTCCGTGACAGGAGCATGAAGGACAGCATGCTCAACAAAAAAGCCACGGAGTTGGGTGTTACAGGTGAGATATAATGGAATTCTTTTTAATAATTTGTGTTCAGAAATGTATGGAGTGTACAGGTAATGATGTACATTTATTATTTTGCAGTTCAAGTCCTGTTTAAATGGTTGGAGGGGATGCGGATGCGCTATGGGAAGCGGGTAGAGGTCAAGTCGGGTTCTGGTACCAAGTCCCTGACGGAGCGAGAGCAATGGATAAAGGCGACGTTCTTCTTTCTCCAACCATACCTGGTCAAACGTGCGACCAGGAAGAGCAAGGTACGTGAAAAATAATTAACAACGTTAAAATGTTGGTTAAATACTATTTACATATGGACAATGGAAACAAGTCGTGCACTTTGATATTGAAAAGATTTTTTTTAATTTATCCAAAAAAATACAATACAATTTGGCAAATGGACACAAAATTCACATGTTGTTATGCATCATAAAAAAGTTCTTTACAAGTTTACATTGTATATTAATAATATAAGTAATAATATAAGTAATGTTCATGAGTCAATTATACAATACAATAATTGGTCAAATGTTTAAAAAAATAACATGTTGTTATATGCATCATAAAGTCCCTTTACAAGTTTACATATATTCCTGATCTAGGTTATGTTCATGAGTACATTATTCAATACTAGTGAAATATACATTACATGTACATGCTGTTACGGCATCATAGAGTGTCCTACAAGTTAATATTGATATTCATGTTATAAATTATGTGAATGTGTTGTGTGAATGTATCATAATGATAAATGTTGTGACAATATGTATTTATATGTTATATATATTTCACAGAAGTATAAAAAACCTGCTGCTGCCACAGTCCCGGATGCTGCCGAGGAGAGTCTCGACAACCCGGAGGTAGAGGATGTGGCTGAGGTGTCTCCAGCCGCTGAAGGTGTTGCCTCCACGTCCACGTCCACGGCCGTGCCCACGGTACCCCGGCCCCGCACCAAAGCAGCTGCTACTCCAGAGGACCCCATTGAGAGGGACCTGTATGATAAGGTAATAATGTTATAATGTTATTAATAATGTTATTATTATATTTATGTAATTTTAATGTATATCTTGCTCATGTTCTAATGTACAACTTTTCTGCCAACAGGTACGTCAGGGGGAGGAGAACCTGTAATACCTGGCTACAGTGTATGAATGTTTATGTAATTTTAATGTATATCTTGCTCATGTTCTAATGTACAACTTTTCTGCCAACAGGTACGTCAGGGGGAGGATAACCTGTAATACCTGGCTACATTGTATGAATGTTTATGTCATTTCAATTTTTATCTTGTTCATGATATAAAGTTCAACCTTTCTGCCCACAGCTACGTCAGGGGGAGGAGAACCTCAACGAACTCTACCGCCGCTGGGACACCAAGAAGGCGGAAACCCCAGCACAGCAGGCGATTAAGCTGTTCCACGGCTATGTCCAGAACAGCCTGTTGGATCTGGAGCCGCCTCTCGTGGACCACTACTTAGGGGAGGTGATGCGGTTCACCAATGCTATGCGGTGCCATAGCCGTGGCACAGGGAGCCTCCCACGGTTTGGCCCTATGGACTCGGATGCCCAACCAACTCGTACTTATCCACCACAACCCTACTACAAGAATCTGCTAACCCCCGGGCCTTCCTACTACCATGGTGGGAAACAAATGGGCGACCCTAACACACCAAGATCTTGGAGGTCTCAGCAACCAAGCATGGGACGACCTGAGGCCACACCAGTGGACTCTCCCAGGGCCCACACACCACGCATGGCTGATATTTCCCCGGGGTTTGTGGATCGTATAATTAATGATGGATTCCAGTAAGCCCAAACTGTGTACCTGCCTGGCTGTGATGCTCTTCAACCGTGTACCTGCTATCATTCTATTTTAATATAAAATATATCTCAAACGTTATAAATAAAGTATTACAATGTTTATAATTGTGTCGTAATTTCTCCTAAAAATAAGGCTTTGTAACAACAGATAATTCACATGCCACATAATTGGAAAATATTTAATATGGGGAACTATTATGATTGAAAATAGAATTTATATAAATGATTTATCTTAGTAATTTTCACAATTAATAATACTAGAACAAATTACTTGGTATCACTAAAGTATTACAATGTTTATAATTGTTTCGTAATTTCTCCTAAAAAAAGGCTTTGTAACAACAGATAATTCACACGCCACATAATTGGAAAAGATTAATATGGGAAACTATAATGAATGAAAAAATTAATTTATATAAATTATTTATCTTAGTAATTTTCACAATGAATAATACTAGAACAATTGACTTGGATAACTGTTTAGTAACAACAGCTTGGTTATATTTATAGTAAAAATAATTGATTTACACAGTTGACTAGTAAACATTAATAAAGACAAGCTTCATATTAAATAATAAGAAAAATAGAACTTTGAATACTTGGTTATATTGATAGTCAAAACAATTAGTTGACTATTAAACATTAACAATAAAATAACTGGTGTCAATGCAATCTCAGTAATAAAGAAATGATAGACCGATGGAAATCAAATTAGGCAATATCAATTTAATATACAAAATTAACATGGAAAATGTAGAGCATATTAAAATTTAATGAACGCTTGAATGACTTTTGAGTGGATAAACAATACTAATTAGATTAAAAAAAAGTACTTACCGGTTTACTGGCGAGGCACCTGCCAGGACAGGCGCTGTTGTGGCCTGCTGTAGTAGTCTGTCAAGTATTCCCTCACAAGTTTGGCAGCGGCTGGCCCACTCTGGCATTGCAATGGCTCCAGTCCATCCAAGGGGTCCCTGTTCCAGTCACCTTGTGGCTCGTTGGTTGCACAATGTTGGTGTTGTCGTTGTAGTTCTGGGCGTCTGTCAATGAGCTTGTTATGGAGTATGCAGGCTGCGAGGACTACCTTCTCCACGGTGCTGGGGTGAATATTCAGACTGGTGAGAAGACACCGGAAGCGGTTCGCCAGCATACCAAAGGCATTTTCAACCTGCCTCCTGGCCCGAGAAAGTCTGTAGTTGAAATTCCTCTTTGGTTGATCGAGTCCTCGGTAAGGGTGTGGCTTCTGCAACCACTCCCTCATGGGGAATGCGTCGTCACCCACAAGGAAGTAGGGCACTGGCTTGTCATCCCCTGGGAATGGCTCAGGTGCCGGCAGTCCTGCTGCACCGTCCTCCAGCGCCTTCCGGATGTCGGTCACCTGGAAAATGCCCCCATCAGATGCGGACCTGTTCGCTCCAACATCCACATACATAAATTTCCCCAGGTGATCAACAACTGCCAGGAGCACAATGGAGTTGTAGTGCTTGTAGTTGAAGTAAATGGACCCAGTGTTTGCAGGAGGCTGTATGTCAATGTGCTTTCCGTCGATTGCTCCCACGGTGTGCCGGAAGTTCCACCTGTCATTGAACCCCTTGGCAACCTCCTTCCAGCCCTCCGGTGTTGATGGGCAGACAATGACCTCCTCCATGTACTCTTGGATTATGGCCTCGCACGTCTCACGTACCACCAGGGAAATTGTGTTGGCACCAACAAGAAAATTGAGTGCCATACTCTTGTATGCCTCGCCCGTTGCCAAGAAACGTAGAGTCATGGCAACTCGCAAACCAGGCTCCAGGGGCTTCTTCCAATTGGTTTCCTCCTTCTTGATCCGGGGTGTCACACGGCTTACGATCTCATTGTAGAGCTCCTCGTCCATACGGAGATAGTACTTGCAGGTGGGCTTGTCGATTGCCATTAGCGTCTTCATCAATTGGTGGTAGTGTCCGTAGGATAATCTCTGTCTATACAATGGCTTGACGCTGCAGCTTCGTGGTGTCCTGGCACGTACACAGCGGGCCCGCTTTAATTTCAGGAGGGTGTGGCACATCAGCTGATGATTGAGGGTGGCAACGACAAGCTCCTGGAAGTGTATGGCCCTCTCCAAATCATCGCACAGGTCATCAGGGGGTGCTGCCATGTTGCCGTGTCGATCGCTGGGTTGAGACTGGTGGGGTGTGAGCCAACCCATTTCTTTTATATAGGGCAGGTACAAATGTTCTTGCTACAGTACGAATGTTCGTAAAGCAGTCTGATGTTGTTCTGATGTTGTTCTTCTCTATCGGTTGTTTGTCGGCATCTCATCGGTTTTAGTTCGGTTAAGTTCGGTCAAGTTCGGTTCATTATCGTAAATCATTCCAATGTCATTCGGAACTGTGTCTGATGATTCGGGTATGTTCGTAACTCATTCTTTGCATAACGAGCTTATGTTCGGTTCTTGTTCGGTAGTTGTTCGGGAGTTTGTCGTAGGTCGTTCTTGACTATCGTATATTATTCTTAACTCGTTCGGGCCATGTTCGTAAACTTCACCATTCGGGAGGGTCTCGGCTTAATTCGGTAAAAATTTGCAAGTCATCCTATTCGGGACCTTGTCGCACATCGGTCGGCACTCTGTATGACGCGGCCTTTAACCCCTAAGTGTCGGGGCGCAACATAAGTCGAGTATAATAAATCTGGACTATCTGGCGGCGCTCGACATAGGTCGTGTGGCAATTTCAGCACGTAATGTTGCTGAGAGAGAGAGACAAGTAGTGGCAGGAGACTAGCGAGCGTATGACTGCTCCAGACCACCGCGGCGAACCTACTGACACGAATCCCACCTCCTCCCTCCCTCTCTCACTCGCTATATATGGAATTGTATGGGGAAAGTGCCGAATTACATGCTTTTTGCACTCGTGTTGCGCGGTTGTTGCAAGAAAACTAGCCATCATAAAAGGATCGTTATGGTGTCATTGGAAAGCTCTCTTTATGCCCTTTCAGGGATAGATACTTGTTTTACGCTCTGGGTCTTATTTAGGCATGAAAATGATCACGTAAACAGCCCTATTTTGGCTAAAAACACCCCGCTGGGCGGTACATATAAATAAACCGCCTAGCCCGCTAATAAGGTGTTAAGCTTCTTGTGTGATACCAGTTTAAATCGATGGAATAGGAAAGCCGTCTTTTGGTATAAATCATGCTATGGAAGAATGTAGTGCTTCGTTTAACTTCGTTTCGTTTCGTTTCTAGTGAGTCTTTGGACGTTGATGATTTCGTAGAAACAGTAGCTTCTTTTCATTTTCCAATGTTCTGCTTGTGAGCTTGCTGTATTTTCAGGAAATGTTTTTGTATCGGCACTTCATTCCGTTCAAATTAACTTGACAGCTTGGTCCACCCTTCTATTCACATGTGTACCTGATTCGTTTAAGCTATTTATCTTATTTTAACCCTTAAAAAGCGGCTCACCACTTAAGTCGAGTTAAATAAAGCTGGACTATGTGGCGGCGCTCGACATAACTCGAGTGGCAATTTCAGCACGTAATGTGGCTGAGAGAGAGAGACAAGTGGTGGCAGGAGACTAGCGAGCGTATGACTGCTCCAGACCACCGCGGCGAACCTACTGACACAAATCTCAGCTCCCTCCTCCCTCTCTCACTCGCTACATACTCAATTATGTACCGAAAGTACCGAATTACCTGCTTTTTGCACTCGCGTTGCACGGTTATTGCAAGAAAACTATCCATCATACAAGGATCGTTATGGTGTCATTCGAAAGCTCTGTTTATGCCCTTTCAGGGATAGATACTTGTTTTACGTTCTGGGTCTTATTTAGGCATGAAAATGATCACGTAAACAGCCCTATTTTGGCTAAAAACACCCCGCTGGGCGGTACACATAAATAAACCGCATAGGCCGCTCGTAAGGTGTTAAGCTTAGTAAAGGTATTTCATTATTATCTTCAAGAACTATTGCACATATAATTGACACCCAATTATCTTCATTCATAGTCATGTTTAAGGGGTTAAGGATTTCATGCAATGCTAATTTGAATACATTATTCAGTATAGATCAGGGCATTATTAAAAGGGGAAAGTTGGTAAGAGAAGACAGCCATGGTACAGTGCCCTATGCAAAGGCAATATAGGCAGGATTAGCTTACTGTGATCGTATATTTGGGGGTCCACATCTCAGCGGACATGAGGTGGACCACTCACGTTAGCAGCGTCAGAGCAAAAACTAATAAGGCCCTGGGCTTCCTGCGTAGGAATCTCACCAAGTGCACAACGCAAACATTAAAATTCTAGCATTTAAAACACTTGTTCGGCCACACTTAGAATACTGCGACATCGTCTGGGATCCACACACTCATAACAATATAAATAAACTAGAGGCCATACAAAACAAAGCTGCAAGATGGATCAGACGTGATTACAGACACACTACATCTGTCACTTTGCTCAAACAAGGCATTAAACTCGACCCACTTGCAACAAGAAGACAAATGCACAGACAACAGATGTTATATATAATCACTAACAACTTAGTAGACATAAACAAAGATATATATTTACACCCTACAAGTATACGATTTACAAGACGCAGCCACAACCTAAAATACCACACGTATCAGGCAAGCACGGATATATTTAGACAATCATTTTTTCCCCGCAGCATCCAAGAGTGAAATCGCCTCCCATCTCATGTAGTTAATAGCCCCACCCTTGATTAATTTAGAACTAGGATCACCAATCATTACATCCCTAATCCTGATCCTGTCCCTAACCATTAGTCCTAAAAGCACAACCCCCGCATATCATGCCGCTCGTGAGCGGCCCTCTGCGGTTCCCTCAACGTAAACGTAAATGTCCTGGTATAATGTTATGAACACAACAATATTTTAGGAATACTTCCACACTTGGGCAGTATGCAAATCCGATCTGATACACTGATTAAGCAAACTTCCAAAATGTAAAACCTGGTAAAGAATCGACAAGGCCCAATAAGAATTAATTGGAGCAACATAAACATCTGATAATTTCACGAGTGAAATCCATGAGCAACAATTATATAGTGATTGAAACTAAAAACTAAGAAATTGCGGTGTCATGGTTGCATGTGAACAATTGAATCCGGCTTTATATAATTGACATCACCTCTATTGTAAACCATTTAGGATACGAGGATACATTTCTGTTCTGTTTCCTGACTAATATTTATCGATATTATCCGGATTAGGAAGGGTCTATGGAAGTCAGAAAATATGTTGATATAGGCCTTACCTTTTTATTTTCCACAGATTATTCCTTAGCTGTTTACAATTGCCTAATGATAGCGAAAATAGATTGTCAAAACGAGTCATAACCTACAAGGGGTCAACTGGCTTTATAGTCATACATAGTAAAACTTGATGTCCTTTATATACTCTGCCTTGTTACATTTACATAAGTAAGGAAGATATTAAGGAGCATAAGACTTGGGTAAGTTATATTAGCTTAAGGTAGGCCTGGATAACTAATAAATGTACAGTCGTTTGCATATATTTATAATGTGACACCCAAGTCCAATCTTCGAACCTATAAAGCCAAGTTCTGAAGTATTTTGGCTATAATAAAGCATTGCATAGTATCGTTGTGATTATTTGTATTTTATGTTTTTTCAGAGAGAGAGAAAGCACGATGTGGGGCGTGGAAAAGGGCAAAAGAAAGTACAAAAGGGTACAAAGGAATGCGATCAGCAACTGATGTACAGTATTGATCCATCGGTGGATGCTTGTAGCCTTTCTCTCAAGGCAAAATATATAGTGAAAGAAACCAGAATAGAAACGAAAAGTACCGCATATAATCCTCTAATCATCTGTTGTTTTATCAGGCGTTTTGGTTAATTTTATTGTGGCTATCAGTATAAAATTGTTTTCATCTTAGTACAGATAAAGATTATATTTATCCGCTAGACATATTAGGACACCTTCGTAAGCTAAATAAAATTGAATGTTAGCCAAAATTGTATTGACAAAGTTGAATAACGTGTTAAAACATTGCAAAATATGTCATATTCTATGTTGTTACTACTACTACTAAGAAAACAAATTACAATAAGACAAAAAGGAACATAATTTGTCAGCAACATGGATTCAATTATGATTAAACGTGGTTTCAACCTAGATATATGTCAATGCAGTTACTGAATGTCAAAATTACACTAATCTTCCCTAGGAAATATATTTCAAAAAATGCCTAACTTTGTTAAAGAAAAACAGTTTCCGTCATAGTTTTTTAGACGACTCACCAATAATATTTAAACAATACTTATTGTAAATCTCGTACTTCTTCGTCAATCATTATATATTTAATTATACTAAAGCGGGATATTTTCAAATATGTTGCACTCATAACTGTCTTCGTGGTGCGATGCATAAGGTGTTGATTTTCGGTGTGAGCATCCTGGATTTGAATCCACGGACTGCCACATGTGTTTGTAAATTTCATTAATCGATTTTAGGAGTATAGTTGGTTGTTGGAAGGAACATAATAATAGCTATATTGTCCTATTATTCTGTGGATCGTTATACACATTATAGTGTGACAATACGCACAATAGCAGGCGAAAGTCAATGATTGGAGCAGTTCGTCATATATATAAGAAGGGAGAGAACTAAAACGGAAAGAATTTGGGATATATTTAATCCAGGCAGATAGCCATACCTGGAGATGTATAGGTAGCAAATTGTATACCAACAAGGAGAGTTAGTGAACAAGTAGGACTCTAAGAGAGAGAGAGAGAGAGAGAGAGAGAGAGAGAGAGAGAGAGAGAGAGAGAGAGAGAATAGATGAGCTAACAAACTAAACCATACTCCTATCCTTCTCTCCTACTGATTTAAGTTTCACCCGTTCATTATTCTCTACCTAACCCCTTCCTTCCCTGTTAACTTACAAACTTATAATAATAATATTAAGAATAATCAACAGGCATAAATGGAGTTGTGTCAGCATATTGTAATATCAGGAAGTCAGTCAAGTACAGTCGCGTTTATTAATTTTGATACACATTGAATTTTCAGACTGATTAAGCGATCCGGCGAATATTTCAGATATCGTTGACAAAATAATAATGTGATTAATTTCAACCCGAGAGAGCATCGAAAATAAATAGATATAATTAATGACCACGACCGTCCATGAGTTACTTAGACAAGGGACTGGAGTTCTCGCAAAGGGGCTCCAGTCCTGACGCTATTCTTGACTTTTTGTGTTTTTGTTTTTTGTTTCTATGTGAGTGAGGGAGACAAAAGGCAGAACTGCCTGTATCGAGTGCCTCCCCCAGAGTTGAAAGATTGACAGGGTCAAAATCAAGGGACGTTCGAGCCAAAATGAATGGACACAAGGAGTTTGAAGCAATTTAAGTCATATTAAGAGGGAAAGATTGATTCTGGGAGAGAGTTCCAGAGCTCAGCAGTTGAATAGAAGAAAGTCTGAGAATAACGTTTCACTCTTGGGTTGGAGAGTTTTACAGACTAGGGGTGGCATTGTGTTGCAAGACGGGCACTATGTACCCTACATAGAGGAGGTGGTATTCACTGGGAAAGCTCTGAGGAACAATGATTATTATAGTAGCGATAGAATAGTGAGAAAGATGCAACATTGCGGCGAAAGAGAGAGAGATTGCAGAGAGTTGGTGAGAGGGCGGGAGTTAATTATACGAAAGGCTTTCCTTTCTACTTTGTCTATGAGTGAGGTGTGAGAGGATCCTCCCCACACATGTGAACAATACTCAATACAAGGATGCACAGTGTCCCTGTACAGAGCAAGAAGCTGTACAGGAGTAAAGAACCCCTTGAGGCAATTGGGCACACCCAGCTTCTGGGAGGCTGCCTTAGGAAGACTGGTAATATGGCTCTTCCAAGTGAGAGGAGAAGAAAAAGAGACACCGAGAATATTGAGAGAAGATGAAGGTTTAATTTTTGTATTGTTGAAATGTCAGGGATAGTCCTCTGGGATTTCTGAACGGCTAGTAAGATGCTGAAATTGGGTTTTGGAAGCATAAACACTCAACGAGCGGCTAGGTTAATAACTTCTACTACCTGCCAAGCGGGCATATTTACCCTAAACGAGCTTCATTCCATGCTCTTTTTCATGCATAAAGAAGAGCCAGAGCATAATACAATTATGTATCCGTGAAAGGGCGTTAATTGAGCTTTCCAATGACACCTGAACCATCCTTCTACGATCACGGGTTGTTTTGGAACGATCGTGCAACACGAAGGAAAAATCCCTAAAATACGGTAATTTCCTTACATATTTCTCTGTCTAGGGAGGCAGTGGGTGTGGATGTGTGTGGAGGTGGGGCTAGTCGCGGTGCGGGAGCCGTGCCAAACGGTCAGAGCCAACCTACGCTCCTCCCACCGCTCGGACTCTCTCTGAGAGCCAATTATGTGCTCAACATCGCATACGACTTAAGGCGGTCCCCGCTCATTAGGTCTGGATTCTCTTGACCGCCTTAAGTCGGTCCCCGCCAAAGAGGCGTTAAAGTTAACAAGGTTTTCTCTGCCCCAATTGGAAATAGTAGTTAGATCAGAAGATAAGTGTTGCATGGCTTCATTACTTTTGTCTTTGAGACATTGCTGGCTGGAGCGTTCAGGAAAACTATTTGAGGAGTCTAAGGTACAGCTGTCTGCGTATGAATGGATAGGACTGGAGGTACAGTTGGGAAGATCATTTATGAAAATTAGAAAGAGAATGGGAGCTAGGACAGAGCCCTGAGGAACACCGGAGTTGATAGGATGAGGAAGTGAGCAATGGCTGTCCACAACCGAAGCTATGGAATGGCCGGAAAGGAAATTAGAGACAAAGGTACAGATGGAAGGATAGAAACCGAAGGAGTGTAGTTTATATATTAAAGATTTGTGCCAGACTATCGAAGGCCTTTGATATGTCTAGTGCAATAGAAAAGGTCTCACCGAAGTCCCGAAAGGAGGATGACCAAGAGTTAGTAGGTATATGAAAAAGATCACCAGTAGAGCGACCTTTATGGAAGCCATACTGGCGAACTGAGAGTAGATTATGGGAAGAGAAATGCTTAAGAAATATGGAAGCATGAATAGTTTAAAAAACTTTAGAGATACAAGAGATGAGAGCAATTGGACGAAAGTTGGAGGGTTGAGAGCGGTCACCCTTCTTTGGGACAGGTTGAATGAGAGCAAACTTCCAGCAAGAAGGGAAGACGTTAGAGGAGAGACAGAGACGAAAGAGTTTGCCTAGGCAGTGAGTCAGCACGGTAGCACAGTTTTTGAGTACAACAGGAGGAACACCGTCTGTGCCGTACGCCTTCTTAGTATTAAGCCCAGAGAGGGTAGTAAATACATCTTTAGAAGAGATTAGGTAATTAGGTATAAGTAGGAGATAGGAGGGTGGCAAGGGAGAAATAGCACCGGAATCATTCAAGGTGGAGTTTCTAGCAAAACTTTGAGCGAAGAGTTCAGCTTTGTCAGAGAAAGAAGTGATGCTTGTGCCATCAGAGTGGAAAAGGGGAGGGAAAGACGAGGAAGAAAAATTGTTGGAGAGGTTTTTGGCTAGATGCCAGAAAGCTTGAGAAAAGCTTTAGTTAGATAGTTCAGTGCATTTACACTTACAGTGTACTGGCTTAATAATCCAGAATGGTTAACAGCCACTGAAATCCTATTGTTAATAACTCTGGCACGAGATTGGTTGAGGTTAGGGAAATAAAGAGATCCTGTTGTAAGGAAGAGTGGCCATCTATTTCTGTGGACGTCATTTTGATGTCTGAATGATGAAATAACAAGGTTTATATATTTATTTTTGTATGTACATATTTTATAGTCAACGACAAAACTATATATCCTGCACCTAAAAATCCCGAATGTTGAGTATGGTTATACAGATATTTAATAGCAAAGAGAACAAAATAAAAACCAGTGGCACCAAGATGGTGGAGTTTGGTCGATTTCTGTTCCAATAAGATCTCTTAGGAAATCAACATCTTGAATAATTCTTGCAATCAGCAGTAGGAGAACATGGATAATAAAAGCTTATAAATATACTCTCATGAACCAGTCAAGGCTACAATTACCCTGCTCTCTCGCTTGTGCTTAGCAGTCAATGCACCAAAACATTTTTTTAGGAATATTATTATTGATAGAATATTTAGGTCCAGTCAATAAACATCTATCGGCAGTAGCAGCAGAATATATCAGTCAGCACGATTCTGTCAGTAAACAGAGATGACACTGATCCACCAAGTATCAGTGTAACACGCTAACTTATACATAACACACATGAATGGAAATACTAAAGATCTTATATAATATGAACAATCTATAAGCTCGTCTTAAGCGTGTGATTTTGTTTGCCAACGCCGATAACTGTAGGCTTTTACTTGGTTGTAACTTTAACGAATCCCCGAAAATTTCAAATGAAGATTTTTCAGATCTTGGAGAAAACTTTCAAGATTTTGGTTGCTTCATTTGTTTTCGACACACAAGATGATGACACCTGTTGACACGTCATTTATGTTGCCAGAATAGTGATCCAATATCGTCAGCACAGTAACTTCGAAGAATAATATCGGACATCTTCAATGCTGTGAGTTGAGATGATATAGGGGGTATTTTCATGACATGTCAGTTTAGCCAGGTTATCTTAAGACTGCAAGAACGCCGAGATCACCTTAAAAAAACTGGCAGCTTGGTGTGGACTGGAATTCAGGTGAAATTGGCTAGCAAGACATGTATTATATGCTTGAATAAAAAAGAGAGACAGTTACAAGGCGGATTAGTTAGCATCTCAAAGACTTACCAGTCCATTCTAGAGCGATACTCATGGTGGAAAGGAAGAGCTAATGTAAAGCATACTTCAATTATTGCAAAATGTGCAAAGTGTACTCTACTCTCTTGAATTATTCTGCTGAGGAACTATTTACAATTTCTGATGGAAGTTTTTTCCATGAAACACAGATCTTATATGTGAACAAATTCCACATATCCTAGTGCTTAATCGCTTCAACTCTATTTGTAGCCTGATTGCGTGTTCTATTCATATTGAGGTTATAAACATGTTGGTATAATCTACATTGTACAATTCGTATAGTATTGTAAATACTTCACTGACTTTACCTCGCATACTATGCGTTTCCAGCCAAAATAGCTTAGCCTTCTAATCGATAGAATTGTCACGAAATTATAGAGATTAGTGTATATGTAAGACAAGACGAAACAGTGATTCAGTTGGTTCAGATGCATAGTGACATGAACACTAGATTCATGGTCGGCTTAAAGTGTTTCAAGTACAAAGATTATTATTCATTGTAGCATTAGAGTTCCAAAGATCTTTATTATTGTTTCGATCTGTTCATCCATTTTTTTCTTTAACCTTAGTTAAGTGTTTTATGCAAAGTAGCTGACGTAGATCAAATAGTTTCTGATTGGTCATTTTATATCTTTGTGTTTTCTTCCAGCAAAGGAGGGATTTGAGAAGCAGTTTAGGGTCGGACATCACTTGCAGTGGAGGTGGTTGGGAGCTGCCGCCATTACCCTGGGGTCACAGGGTCAATTGGATTTACTACCCGTCCAAGCTACCGCGCCAGTGGTTCTACAGTGTTTATCGGTGTTCTTACGGTCAAGTTTAATGGAACCTATGTAACTGTAGTTCGGTATAGCGTTATTGTGGTAACTTGTGGCTCATTTACCATTGAAGTTAAAGTAACTGTAGAGTTGCATAACGCTATTGTGGTAACTTGATGATAATTGTGATAGCATAATTTAGTTAATCTTGGCCGGTATTTGAAGCTTGGATTGGTGACTGTGACAGGGTGATGCGGTTCCCGGCCATGCCCAACGTAAGTGGTGTCTGTTTTTTTTAGCTAGGTTAGCATAGGAATATTATCTCCATTAATTTAGTATTCATAAGTCAACTATTCAAGTATTGGACTGACGTTAATGTATTTATGTGATCCTAATAGATTAACTTTGCTTTAACTATTAATTTGTCAGTGTACATTAATAGAAAGGATCAAGGACTTCCAAACTCTTACTAGCTTGATGTCCTATGTTATGAGTAGTGAAAAGATCAGTGAATATTTGAATGGTTGATGGTTTGACTTTGAATTGATTCACTTGATTGCTTAAGTAAATCAAGTTTAAGTAAATTAAGTAAAAAAGTTTAACTGGGACTCCTGTACAGAGTTCGAGAATTCTTCACTGACGAGCAGTTGGCCGTAATATATAAAAGTCATGTGCGCTCTCAGATGGATTACTGTTCACCTCTGTGGGGTGGAAGTGGAGTGGTTGCATTGAGGCAGTTGGACAAAATTCAAAATAAAGCTATTAGATTAATCAATAACCCTGCAATCACACAGGACCTTCCTACATTAGCCATACGAAGAAACGTTGCATCCCTTGCATTATTCTACAGATATTTTCACAGCAATTGTTCCGAGGAACTTGCTTCAATTGTGCCGCCTCTCCACATCTTTCCCCGTAGAACTAGGGCAGCTGAGAGCGCCCATGAATTTACACTTTCTCCTCCACAATGCAGAACTTCTGCTTATCAGAATTCATTTATCCCCAGAGCTACTACTCTTTGGAATTCACTTCCCTCGAATTGCTTTCCACAAACTTACAATCAACAAATGTTTAAATCCAGTTGTTACAAACATTTTATGAATGGAGGATGCCTTTAGGCACATGGACCTTTTTGTTTTATCTGTGTTTTTCCTTCCTCCATTCATTGTCTCTTAAAAACAAAAAAAAAAAAAAAAAAAATCGGTAAAAACTTGTTTAACTTCATATATTAGAATGGTTGATGGTTTGACTTTGAATTGATTCACTTGATTGCTTAAGTAAATCGGTAAAAACTTGTTTAACTTTATATATTAGATTGAGGGTTTGTAATTGATACTTTAAAGGTTGAAGTAGGGGTAAACTTTTACAAGCTTAACTTCATACATATATAAAGCATAGCTAGATTCTTAAATATTTGTTTGTTTGTATATACATTGCTTGTTCATTAAAATAAGAAGTGTTTCTGGTGTATCACTCTCCTGTCAAATGATTTGGGTCTGGTATTCTAAGAATTTTATTTGTATAAAGGTAAAAGAACCTGGATCCTAGTTTATTAGTAGTGATTATTGCAAAAATAGAACTGAGATCGTGACAATGGCGACCGTGCCAGGACCCAAATCATTTACAAGAGAGTGAGCTTTGACTTAAAGTTTTAATAGTTCTTGACAATGACTTCCACTAAAGAATTATGCGAGTTAGGCAAAGAGCTAGGTTTTGAGGGTGAACAACTCTTGACTTTTATCAAAAATGAGCAGACTAGGGAGAGAGACCTTAGACATGAGGAAAGGGAAAAACGACAAGAAGAGAGTCGCATGTTAGAGCTTCAGCTATAGGTACACCAGGCTAGAAGTGAGACCCATCAGGAAAATGTTTTGGTTAAGGCCAAAGGGCCATCACTTCCTCCATTCGATGAAAATAAGGATGACTGCGATGCATATCTACGTCGTTTTGAATTATTTGCTCATTCCGCTAGATGGCCAAGGGAAAGCTGGGGTGTTGTTCTAAGGTCTTATTTATGTGGATCTGCACTAGAAACTTATGCTAGACTCTCAGAGGAAGATGTAGTACAGTATAACAGCATAAAATTAGCTTTAATGAAAAGATTTGAGTGTACTAGTGAGGGGTTTCGAAAGAGGTTTCGTCACTGTAAGCCACAACGAGGAGAGAGGGTGGAGCAGTTCATAGGTCGGTTGAAGAATCATTTGAAGCGCTGGGTTGAGCTGTCAGATTGTGAGGAAACTTTTGAGTCTCTGGTTGACTTGTTACTTATGGAGCAATTTCTACAAACTTGTGGGAGAAATTTACAGGTGTATTTAAGAGAGCGATACCCCTTGACTTTACCTAGAATGGTGGAACTTGCAGAAGGCTATGTAATGGCACATGGAGGACTGACTAACAATGCAAAAACTTACACTGTAGGGAGTACAGAGAAAGAGGTTGATCCAGGAAAGACTAGTGGGGATAGGTCAGAAAAGTCTAGAGTGAAGTTCGCTGGGAAGTGTTATAATTGCGGAAAATCTGGGCATAAATCGGTTCAGTGTCGCGAACCTAAGAAAAGACAAAATTTAGGAAATGCATGCCAGAAAATTTCAAGTCTTAAGTTTGCGGCAAATGCACATAATCCAGATGAAGTTTTGGGAGGTGGTAAGTCTGTTGAAGTGGTTAGTGCCTTGGCCAGTATGCCAGTGGAAAAAGGAACACTGTGTGGGAGAACTGTAGAGGTACTACGTGATACAGGGTGCAGTACAGTGGTGGTGAGGAAGGACCTGGTTTCCGAAGATTGCTTTACTGGAAAGGACAGCTTAGTTAAACTCATCAACGGGGAAGTATATAATTATCCTCTAGCAGAAGTAGAAATAAACTCTCCTTTTTATTCAGGCAGAATTTCTGCAGTGTGCATGGACAATCCAGTGTATGAGGTTATAATTGGAAATATTGATAGGGCTACAACCTTGAGACAACCTAAGGAGACGGTGGGAGTTAATGCAGTGATGACCAGAGCCGCAGCCAAGAAGATAAACTATCCTATACGTAAGTTGAAGGTACCAGACACAGGGGAAAGCCTTAATATGGATTCTAAACACATGAAAGCTGCTCAACAGGAAGACGTCAGCCTGGAGAAATGGAGATAATTTGCAGAGGAGGGAAAACTGGTGTCTGGAGGTATAGGTAGACTTTTCTATGACAATAATCTACTCTACAGAGAATTTAAATCACAGAATCAGCTTGTACTCCCCAATCAGGTACGTGAGGTGGTAATGAAGATAGCCCATGAGAGCCCCATGGGAGGACATCAAGGAATTGGTAGGACTACAGTTAAGGTATCTGCACACTTCGCGTGGCCGGGAATGATGGCAGATGTCAAGCGATATTGTCAATCTTGTGATATTTGCCAGAAGACGGTCCAAAAGGGTAAGGTGAGTAGGGTACCACTGGGAGAAACCCCCATAATAGACACTCCCTTCCAACGAGTGGCCGTTGACCTGATCGGACCCATAGAACCCAGGAGTGAAAACAAAAACAGGTACATATTAACCCTTGTAGATTATGCTACTAGGTATCCAGAAGCCATTGCCTTGCCATATATAGACACCGAGAGAGTAGCGGAGGCACTAATGGATATCTTTTCTAGAGTGGGAGTTCCGGCAGAAATGATAACAGACAGGGGTGGCCAATTTACAGCTAACATGATGGCTGAGGTAAGGCGTTTACTGTCTATCAAACATTTACCCACAACACCCTACCACGCTATGGGAAATGGTTTGGTAGAGAAGTTCAACGGGACGCTTAAATCTATGTTAAAAATAATGTGTGCTGAACAACCCAAGCTTTGGGATCGCTTTCTACCCGCTGTATTATTCGCTTATCGTGAAACTCCACAGGCCAGCATGGGATTCAGCCCCTTTGAGTTGCTGTACGGACGGACGGTGAGGGGACCCCTGAGCATCCTACGCGAGGTCTGGGACAGAGAGAAGATAGACGAGGTACAGACCACCTACCAGTATGTGTTTGACCTGAGGGAGAAGCTGGAGGAGACCTGTAAGTTGGCTAGAGATCAGTTAAGTAAATCCAAGGAAAAGTATAAACACCATTATGATAAGCGAGCAAAGGACCGGAAGTTCTCTGTAGGAGATCAGGTCTTACTATTGTTACCAACATCAAACAACAAGTTACTGCTTCAATGGAGAGGACCCTATACAGTGAAAGCTCAGAAGGGAACCATGGACTATGGGATTGAAGTTAAAGGTGAAGTTAAGATTTTCCATGCAAACATGATTAAACTATACCATCTTCGAACAGAAACAACAGCTACACTGGAGGGGGTTGCAGCGGCAGCAGTGATAGAAGAGACTCCGGAGGATGAAGAGAACCCCTTGAACCTGCCCAACGTACAGCAGAAGGAGACTTGGAGACAGGTAAACATCAATACAGATCTGTCTGCAGAACAACAACAGGAGCTGAAAGACTTGCTACAGAAATTTGAGAAGGTATGGTCGGATGTTCCCGGAAAAACCTCAGCAGTAGAGCACAAGATCAAGCTTAGAGAGGAACAGGTGGTACGTATTAGACCATATAAAATCCCATATGCAATGAGATCAGAAGTAAAGAAGGAAATAGACTCTATGAAAAAAATGGGAATTATAGAACATTCGGACTCTCCCTTTTCAGCACCCATGGTCATTGTAAGTAAACCAGACAAAACTCATAGGATCTGTTTGGATTTCCGTAAGTTGAATAATCTAACTGTGTTTGATAGTGAGCCCATGAGTGACCCTGAAACGATTTTTAGTGGTCTGCAACCAAGTAAGTATTTCAGTAAAATGGACTTGAGCAAAGGATATTGGCAGGTTCCCTTAGAGAACAATTCCAGACAATACACCGCTTTCCAAACTGATCAGGGTCTATACCAATTTACAGTCTTGCCATTTGGACTTGTTAATGCCCCAGCCACCTTCAATAAATTAATGAGGAAACTTGTTGGTGATCTAGAGGGAGTGGAATACTTTATGGATGACATTCTTATTCACACAGAAACCTGGAACGATCATCTTATTCTCATTAAGGAAGTTATGCAGCGGCTGTTAGACGCAGGAATGACAGCCCGTCCAACAAAGTGCTACATGGCGATGCAGTCTTTACAGTATTTAGGACACAGGTTGGGAATGGAAGGACTCTCGCCTCTCAAGGATAAGGTGGAGAAGATAGAAAAGGCACCCCAACCTCGAACCAAGAAGGAGCTAAGGTCATTTCTGGGACTTAGTGGTTTCTACCGTAAATATATTCCTCATTATTCCACCATTGCTGCTCCCCTGACAGACCTAGTGAGGAAGAACCAACCGAACCAGTTGAAGTGGGAAGAACATCACAGCAGGTCCTTCCTACAGCTGAAGTCCAGTCTCTTAAGGGAACCTGTGCTGATGTTGCCTAACCTGGACCAAGAATTTCTGCTACGTACAGATGCGTCCAATACTGGGATTGGGGCAGTGCTTATGCAGGAGCAGGATGGTGAGAAGAAGCCTGTGGCCTACGCAAGCAGAAAACTTCTACCCAGGGAGCAACGGTACTCGGTGGTTGAGAAAGAGTGTCTAGGAATAGTTTGGGGAATACAAAAGTTTTCAGTGTACCTATATGGGAAGCCTTTTGTCTTGGTGGAGACTGATCACAAACCTCTTGCTTATCTTCAATCAGCTAAAACTGAGAATGGGAGATTAATGAGATGGGCGCTTTTACTTCAGCCATATTTGATGAACATTAGAGTCATTAAGGGTTCTCTGAATGTTGGTGCTGATTATCTTAGTAGGGCCTAAGGAAGAAAATTAGATTTTCATATTAAGAAGGGAGGTTTGTCACGAAATTATAGAGATTAGTGTATATGTAAGACGAGACGAAACAGTGATTCAGTTGGTTCAGATGCATAGTGACATGAACACTAGATTCATGGTCGGCTTAAAGTGTTTCAAGTACAAAGATTATTATTCATTGTAGCATTAGAGTTCCAAAGATCTTTATTATTGTTTCGATCTGTTAATCCATTTTTTTCTTTAATCTTAGTTAAGTGTTTTATGCAAAGTAGCTGACGTAGGTCAAATAGTTTCTGATTGGTCATTTTATATCTTTGTGTTTTCTTCCAGCAAAGGAGGGATTTGAGAGGCAGTTTAGGGTCGAACATCACTTGCAGTGGAGGTGGTTGGGAGCTGCCGCCATTACCCTGGGGTCACAGGGTCAGTTGGATTTACTACCCGTCCAAGCTACCGCGCCAGTGGTTCTACAGTGTTTATCGGTGTTCTTACGGTCAAGTTTAATGGAACCTATGTAACTGTAGTTCGGTATAGCGTTATTGTGGTAACTTGTGGCTCATTTACCATTGAAGTTAAAGTAACTGTAGAGTTGCGTAAAGCTATTGTGGTAACTTGATGATAATTGTGATAGCATAATTTAGTTAATCTTGGCCGGTATTTGAAGCCTGGATTGGTGACTGTGACAGGGTGATGCGGTTCCCGGCCATGCCCAACGTAAGTGGTGTCTGTTTTTTTTAGCTAGGTTAGCAAAGGAATATTATCTCCATTAATTTAGTATTCATAAGTCAACTATTCAAGTATTGGACTGACGTTAATGTATATATGTGATCCAAATAGATTAACTTTGCTTTAACTATTAATTTGCCAGTGTACATTAAAGAAAGGATCAAGGACTTCCAAACTCTTACTAGCTTGATCTCCTATGTTATGAGTAGTGAAAAGATCAGTGCATATTTGAATGGTTGATGGTTTGACTTTGAATTGATTCACTTGATTGCTTAAGTAAATCGGTAAAAACTTGTTTAACTTCATATATTAGAATAGTTGATGGTTTGACTTTGAATTGATTCACTTGATTGCTTAAGTAAATCGGTAGAAACTTGTTTAACTTTATATATTAGATTGAGGGTTTGTAATTGATACTTTAAAGGTTGAAGTAGGGGTAAACTTTTACAAGCTTAACTTCATACATATATAAAGTATAGCTAGATTCTTAAATATTTGTTTGTTTGTATATACATTGCTTGTTCATTAAAATAAGAAGTGTTTCTGGTGTATTACTCTCCTGTCAAATGATTTGGGTCTGGTATTCTAAGAATGTTATTTGTATAAAGGTAAAAGAACCTGGATCCTAGTTTATTAGTAGTGATTATTGCAAAAATAGAACTGAGATCGTGACAGGAATAAGCTTTTTACCTCTAGCTTGGATGCCTCTCGTCGCCATTTTAAATTTTCTGAATGCTAGAGACAAGAAATGAACTACATATACTAGAAGAGGCTGTATCAGGGCACTGTAGAGTGTGAGGACTCTTCGTATGTCTGCATTGAACGTGTTTAAAGATACTGCAATAATTTATAGGTTTTATGGAGGTGTGGCGGAGTGTTCTTGCCACTGGACTGGTAATCCAATGGACCCGGGTTCGAATCCCAATATGTCAATGGGAAGATATTGTTGGGATGAAATTTGTGCTGTACCTAGAGTATCAATGCATTACTACAGCACACCGAAATTCCAAAAAATACCCTCATTGTTCCCTTATTAAAATAGCATTGTATGAATATTCCCATATTAAAAAATATGCTACAGGGGGGCAATGCCTAGTGAGTTAATTGCTCAATAGGTGGCGTTCTGAGAGTGAGGGTCCGAGTGTGGGGAATGAGACTGTGAAGCGCAGAGGCGAGGCGGCTTCAGAGCCGGGGTGCATCGCATGTCTCACTCCCTAGACTGGAACAAGACCTCACGGGCCTCACCGTGTTCAGCGGTAGAGTGTAAAGGCTATCAGCCTATGTTCGAGAGGGAGTAGTTAGAATATAGAAAAAAAAAATAAATCCAATGCAATGCTTAGTAACTTTAGGTCACTGCTAATCAGAACTCTCAAATCCTTTTCCAAGCCAGTCACTTCTAGATTCTTTCTAAATAATGTTTACTCTGATTTGGGATTTTCGTCACCACTATTAACAGCCTTTTATTTCTCCAAGTTCAGTATCATCTGACATGTCTTAGGGCATTCACCTAGTTTGTTAAGGTCCATGCCGAGTTGTTCAGCTCCATTACAATTATTCACATTCAATCCAAGTTTCATGACATCTACAGTACATACTTGGAAATCACATTCAATAAACCAATATCGATGTCATTCACTATCTATCTATCTATATGCTCAGGCCCAATCCCCATTTTGGGGGTAGCCGACTCAAGACAGAGCAAGAACAGGGAAAACACAAAAACAACATAAAACAAAAAATAAACACAGATAAAAAACACAAACTCACACACATCCAGGTCACCCAGGAGAAGACCCAGAGACCAGGGTTACCAAGGTCGCTCCAGCACTCCCCCGGCCCCTGACCACCCGGAGAGGTTCCGATCTCGGCAGGCAGACATGCAGCGGAGCCAAAGCCACAAGCCCTCCCACCACACTTCCAGTTACACCCTTCATATTAATCGTCCCCCCGGGCCAGGCGCCTGATGGACTATTATCTAGTCGAACTTGCGCCCGACCCCTTACTCCAAATGACCACATGTTCACTCAACTATTCACAAGCATTCTCCATTCACTCCTGTCCACCACCACTTCCCCTGCCTGATCTATAGTCATTCCTCTATCATCCAAAGCCTTTCTTACACAGTCTCTCCATCTCAATGGGGGTCTTCCTGCCCTTCTATCTCCCCTTGTACCTGACTCACATATTCTCTTTGTAAGCCTTTCATCTCCCATTCGTTCAACATGACCATACCAGCTCAGCACCCTTCTGTCCACTCTGGCTGACAAATGTTCCTGCTGCCCAACTCTCCTACGTATCTCTTCATTCCTCAATCTGTCTCTACGAGTAACTCCACACATACTCCTCAAGCAGCTCATCTCCATCACATCCAGCCCTCTTTTCTCCTTTTTCTTCAGAGCCCATGTCTCAGCCCCATACATCACTGTTGGCACAACAATTCCTTGATACAGTGCACTTTTTACTTTCACTCCGAGATTTCTCGTCTTCCACATACTTCCCATTGCTCCGAAAACCTTCCTTCCTTCACACACTCTCTGTTTTACCTCCACTTCCATACCTCCACTCCTGCTTATCGTTCCTCCTAGATATTTAAAACACTCTATTTGTTCCAATATTTCCCCATCCAGCCTCACATCTAGATTCACCCTATGCTCTCCCCTATTACACACCATTACTTTACTTTTATTGACGTACACCTTCAGTTTCCTCCTTCCACAAACCACACCAAACTCTTTGACTACCCGCTGCAGTTTCTCATCAGAATCCGCCACCAATGCTGTGTCATCAGCGAACAGCAACTGATTCAACTCCCAATCTCTACCATTCTTTCCTACTAAACCCAATCCTCTTCCCATAGTTCTCCTTTTCACCTCCCTCACCACACCATCCATAAACATATTAAACAGCCATGGTGACATTACACAACCCTGTCGCAAACCTACCTTTACCTCAAATCATTCACTCAACTCACCATTTCCTACTCTCACACATGCTCTGCTCCCTTCATAAAAACTCTTAACGGCTTCTAACAAATTTCCTCCTATTTCATAAATCCTTAACACCTTCCACATTGCTTCACGGTCCACACGATCATACGCTTTTTCCAAGTCCATAAAAGCCCAAAATATCTCCATATGCTTCTCTAAATACTTCTCGCATAACTGTCTTACTGCAAACATCTGATCCACGCACCCTCTTCCCCTCCTAAAACCGCACTGCTCTTCTCCTATTGCAACTTCCGTACACTTTATTATCCTCTCTATCAAAACCCTGCCATACAGCTTTCCAACCACTGACAATAAACTAATATCTCTATAACTTGAACACTCCTGCCGATCTCCCTTCCCCTTGTACAACGGCACAATACATGCACTCTTCCAGTCTATTGGTACCATTGACACAACAAAGCACACATTCACATAAATGATAATCAACAGTGAGTCAAAGACAGGTCCTTGTGGAACTCCAGAACTGACAGGAAGTCAGTCAGAAGAAATATTGTTGTTGATTAAAATTAATTGCTATCTTTGTATCCAATCATTTACCTCAGTAATGACACCTAGTACATTCACTTTTATCATTAGCCTACAACACAGCATTTTGTCAAAAAGCTTTTTGATAATCTAAGTAAATGATGTAAATGACTCCAAGTTAGATATAATCACTCACCATTTCACGGGCACATTTCCGCAAGTTAGTAATACCTGATCGGTGTCGCCTGAAGTCATGTGAGAATCCGTAGTCAAATTTTAGGTTTATAGGTAATCAATTATCTCATCTATTAATATACCTTCCAACATTATAAGTATGATAGATGTCAAGCTAAGTGGCCAATAATTCCTGGGACACTAGTTCAAGATCCCCTTTCTTAAATTATATTTGACACATTGTACCGCCTCCATCCAGCCTTCGAGTTGAGAGAGAGAGAGAGAGAGAGAGAGAGAGAGAGAGAGAGAGAGAGAGAAGCACAGCCCAGGAGAGACAGATAGGTAACTTATCTGTACGTCGTGTCCCTCCAACTCCCTCCATCTTTAATGCCACTGGCTCTTACTCACTCTCTTACTATACTGTATATCTCTCTTTCTTGTAAGCGGATTTCTTTAGCGCTTCTCATTCTCTCTCTCTCTCTCTCTCTCTCTCTCTCTCTCTCTCTCTCTCTCTCTCTCTCTCTCTCTCTCTCTCATTCCATTGTATGTTCCCTTCATCACAAACGTACAGTACCTTCCAATACTATTATCGTTTGGCAGAAGCTATACATTTAGATAACTACACATGGAAAGAATATATAAATGTTTATTGTGATAGTCAATCTCAACCTCTTGGTCAGACGAGCGCCATTACAAGTGGTATCACACCAGCAATTATAGTGGGTGTAGTGTTCCGGAGTCTGATTTTGAACTGTACAGAATACATAGAGCATAGATCATGGAATACAATACATATCGATAACACTCATTTGGGTTTAAAATTGTAATAGTAAACTAAAAGACATTGTATTTTTTGGCAGGTGTTATATTTAGTTAATAATATTTGGCAATGAGTATCTTATACATTTGTTGCCGTTCTTTTATAGCTTAGGATGAAACAATTGTAAACCCAAGTCAATGGCATGGATTCGTGACCTTTCTGGATCTGGCCCATGGACTATCAAGCATTGTCGTACAGCTGGTTTATAGTTTGGGTAGTGGCGAGAACCAGACTAGATTTGATGCTTATCTATTCACTGTAAGTAAGCAACAAATAAAAGAAAAAAATATTCCGTAATAAATGCAGAACTGTGACACGAGTTGGGTAACGAATACTATCTATCTATCTATTGCCTGACGCCGTGATCCCCGAAGGGGTGGCCACGAACGAACCGCCCCCATGCACCTCTGTCCCCAGTCAGTCGACGCCCCTCCCCCCAACCAGCACCGCCTTCGTTCATGTAGTTCCTCACTCCATCCTTCCACCTCATATTCGGTCTACCTCTCCCCCTCTGTCCCTCCACCTCGCTCTCGTACACCCTCTTAGTCATTCTCTCGCTTTCCATACGTTCCATATGGCCGAACCATCTCAAGTTGTTCCTTTTCACACTTTCCAGCACATCTACCTCCACACCACACCTCCTTCTTACTTCCTCATTAGTCTGTCTATCCCTCCATGTAACTCCGCACGCACTCCTTAAGTAATTAATTTCCACTGATCTCACTCTTGGTCTGAGTCTCTCAACCAACGTCCATGCTTCGCTTCCGTAAGTCAGTGTCGGGATTACCACACTGTCATGCAAGGACTTCTTCACTTCCATACTGACCACCCTATTTCTTGTTACTGCTTTTAGCGTTCCTACAACCCTCTTCCCCTGTTGTACCCTCTCCCGCACCTCTTCATCCATAGTCCCATCTTTACTCAACACACTGCCCAGATACTTAAAAGAGTTGACGATCTCCATAGCCTGACCGTTCAGCTTCACCTCACACTCTGTGACTTCACCCCTTTCGAAGACCATAACCTTGCTCTTCCCCGTATTTACCTTCAAATTCCGTTTTTCGCACACTGTTCCAAACTCATTTACCAGACCCTGCAACTCCCATTCATTATCACTCATCAGAACTGTATCATCCGCAAACAGCAAAATAGGTAGCTTCCACTCAATTCCCTCCTTTTTCAGCGATACACCAACATCCACTGCTCTTGATAGTATTTCTTTCATAACTCCATCCATATATACAGTAAACAACCACCGGGACATCACACACCCCTGTTTCAAACCAACATTCAGGTCAAAGACCTCGCTCTGCTCACTCTCCACACGTACTGCCGCCTTTGCACCCTCATACATGCTCTTCACTGCTTTCAGCAACTTGCCCTCTACTCCGTATATTCTAAGTACTTTCCACAAACCTTCTCTATCCACTCTGTCATAGGCCTTCTCCAAGTCCATAAAGGCAACATACACTTTGTGTTTCTTCTCCAGATATTTCTCCACAACACAATTCAGGGTAAAAATCTGATCTACACATCCTCTTCCCTTCCTAAAACCTCCCTGCTCGTCGCCTATCCATTTCTCCGTTCTCACTCTCACTCTCTCAATCACTACCCTACTGTATACCTTCCCTACTACGCTTAGAAGACATATTCCTCGGTGGTTACCACACATTCCTCTTTCCCCTTTGCCCTTATATAGGGGGACTATTATGCCAGTCTTCCAGTCATCGGGTGCACTCCCCTTCTCCCATGCTAGTTTGCACATTTTCCATACCCATTCTATCACTATCTCACCACCATACCTCAACATTTCCCCACACACTCCATCTGTTCCTGGTGCTTTCCCCAACTTCACTCTTTTCATGGCTTCCCACACTTCTGACCTCCTGATCCCCATCTCCTCCACTACTTCTCTTCTTCTCCCTCCCATACCATATCCAGCTATGTTTGCTGGCTCTTCATTCCTAACATTTAGCAACTCACTGAAGTACTCCTTCCATCTTTCGACTCTCTCTTACTTCTCGGCTAGCATTCTCCCATTCTTATCTTTCACACCCTTACTGTTTCCCTTGCTACCTTCCCTAACTTTCTTGACTTCTTTCCAGAACAGTTTCTTACTCTCCCTCCATTTTACACTCAGATTCCTTCCAAATTCCTCATCTACTATTCTCTTACTTTCCTTCACTACTCTCTTCACCACCCTCTTACTCTACACGTACCTCGCTCGTTTCTGTCTCTCGGAATCTTCATTCCCTCTACTACCCAACCACTCTCTATATGCTTTCTTCTTTTCTTCCACAGCTATTCTTACCTCTTCTGTCCACCATGCTGTACCTTTCACTCCCCTCCCTCTTCTCCTCACTCCACACACATCCTCACATGCTGCACAGATCTCATCCTTAAACACCTTGCTCATCTCCTCCACTTCCTCCATAACTTCCAGGTCGAACCCTCCTAGTCGTCTTTCCACTGCTCTCCTGTACTCCTCCCTGACTTCCTCCTCCTGCAACCTCTCCACCCTCCTCAGCATTCCACCCTCCTCTCGCCTCCCTCCCGCTCTCCTCACCCACTTCTTTTGTATCCTAACCTTAGCTACCACTACATAATGATCAGACAGACCCCCTCCAATACCCCTATACACCCTAGCATCCATCACAGATTTCTTCATTCGTTCATCCACACATACATAAGCAATCAATGACTTTCGTTCCACCACTGTCTTATCCTTCATCGTCAACATCCGTTTCCACGTGTACCTGTGGATCATTCTGTGTCGGAAGAAGGTATTGGCTATCCACAGCCTCCTCCCCACACATACGTCCACAAGTGCACTACCATTCCCATTCACCTCTGATGGTACCCCCCACCCTCCCACCACTCCCTCAACTTTCCTATCACCCACCTTACCATTCATATCCCCAATCAGAAATATTCTTTCGTTCTTGTCAAACTTCTCCAGGCACGCCTCCACATTCATCCAGAACTCCTCTTTCTTTCTTTCAAGTATATCCTCTGTCGGGGCATACACGCATACAATCACCCACGTTTGTATTCCTACTTTCATTCTCACCCACACAATCCTTGAACCCACAGACCCATACTCTCTTACGCATTCCTTCCATTTGCTACTTACAAACAAACATGCACCTTCTCTCGCTGTTCCTTCACTCACTCCAGCACACACACCCATTCCACACTCCCCCTCTCTCACATCTGAACCTTTCCATTTGGTCTCTGTCATTCCACATACATCCAGCCTGGCATTCACTAACACTTCCAGAACCTCTCTCTCTTTTGTGCCATCATTCATGCCACTAACATTCCACGTAGCCATTCTCAGAATGTCCGAAGGCATGTCCTTAGTCGGTCGTGGTTCGTCAATGTTGGTTCCGTCCGCATCCGAGGCTGTTCGTTCGTTTTTCTTTGCTTAGATATTTTTTCTGGGTGGGGGTCGCAAGCCCACCGACCCCACCTCTTTAGTCGCCTCTTACGACACGCAGAAGGCACGTGGGGCATATTCTATTCCCTAACCCCCAGGGGGAACGAATAATACATTAATAAAATAATAATAATAATATACACACACATAACTAATGAAAGCGGGATACTTAAATACTATTTTTATTCTGGCTTTCAGTATCAAGCAATCAGCTGCAATGGAAGGGCAAAAGTTCTACTTATAGTTCCTCTGGACTGCGGCCAGACTCTTAAGAGGTTCTACTGGGCGAATGTGGCCAGACTCTTAAGATCCAAGGCCTAAAAATAACCTTTTTAAACATCCCAGGGGCACTCAAAACAAAGTGATGTGTGATTAGGTGAGATCATTCTCCTCCATTACTTGCTACCACTCCTACACATGTGTCGCCCCCCCTTCCCCTTTTTACCCCCCTTCTCAATTATCCGGTACTTTCCCTATTATTCCCGATATTATCAAGTATTTTCGTGCGGGGACGGGTGGGAGAGAAGGAGTAGGGTGGAGGAATGTATCTCCAACCCTCTAAGACAGTCTGAGAGCTCTCCTTGTCTTTCAGTACCATGCTAAACACCAGAGAGGGAGGGTGTCTTACTCTCGCCGGTCAAGGTAAGATTACGACAACGGGGCTAAAATATATGATTTTCACCAGCCATTTGCTGTTACCACTTGTTTTATTGCTTTCCAATGTTATATATGTTCATATCAAAAGTAAAATAGGCGCATATGGATAAGTATTAATTATATATAAGGTAAATTGACGATTCTACTAAGGAATGAATCAGAATACCTTCGCATGGCTGGCGGGCACTTTCAATACCATAGCTGTACAGCTGATGAGTTAAGAGACAATGGCTTTCATTTAGCCTATCTGAACTATACCACATTTAGACTAATGTGAACTGAACTTGTGAAACTTCCTACAGATATCCTCTCCCACAATTTAATATTATTTAAAAAACAAATATACAAAAGTTAATATATAATACTTGTTGCATGAAATGTAAAATAACTACCATTATTTGTATTAAACTTACACAGTATTAGTGGCGAATTGTAATAGCAGTAGAAGAGTGAGAGATATGCAACATTGCCACGTGTAGAGAGGGATTGTAGAGAATTAGTAAGAATAGGCGAATTGCTGAGATGAAACGCTTTTGACTCTACTCTTTCGAGAAATGCGGTATGGTTTGAACCTCCCCACACATATCAACAATATTCGTTACAATGGCGCACTGTGCCCCTATACAAGGCAAGAAGCTGTGCGGGAGTGAAGACCCATGGAGACGGTTGAATAAACCTAACTTTGGGGAAGCTGTTTTAGCAAGGGTGGTAATATGATCTTTCCAAGAATGGTCAGAAGAAAAAGAAACACCAAGAATACTGAGAGAAGATGAAGGGTTGATATGTGTATTGTTGAAATATTAAGGATAAATGTGTGGGAGTTCTTGACGGGTAGATGAATGGAGAAATTGGGTTTCGGAAGCATTGAAAGTAACAAGATTTGATATGCCCCAATCGGAAATAGTTGATAGATCAGAAGATATGCGTGTTATAGCCTCATCACATGAGTTTTTGAGTGATTGCATGCTGGGTCGTTGTGGAAAATTAGTAATTATAAGTTATTAAACTTATTAACCTTTACCCTGCGGGAGACGTTCCATAACGCCATGGCAATTTACAGCAATTTAAAGGCTTTTAAAGCCTCTTAAAGCCTGTAAAATTGAGTGCGAGGGAGCTGGAGAGTGTCAGGCCACACGTCTTTCTCCCAGCTAGGCGGCCGCAGCACTAAAGGCTTTGAGTCAGAGTCTCGCGAGATATACAGTGCTGCCAAAGGCAAATGTAGTGAGAATTGCTAATTTTAGCGAATGGCTATGGTAGCGCTGCGGGTGAAACCCGCGAACTACGAAGCTTGTTTCGGTGTAATTTTGAAGTTATTTTCTTCTAGTTTTAGGCTGAATACATTTCATATCATTCAGACACTTGCCTAATAAATCAGGAGCGCCTAAATGAGCCCTAATTAGACGGAGATATACCCGCAGAGAAAGGGTTAAAGTTTATTGCCATTAAAATACTTGCATATACAGTAAGTTAAAAAACACAATAATTATTATGATAATAATATGGCCTATTCTGTGGAACCACAAAGTCCCTAAGCAGACATGAATGTATCAAGCATAATTTTAAGCAAAAACACATTAATTATATAATAATATATGTTTAATTTTTTTTTTCTAAGTGGATGAGGGAGACAAAAGGCAAAAATGCCTGTGACGAGTGCCTCCCCCAGAGTTAAAAGAGTGACAGGGCCAAAATCATGGAACATTCGAGCCAAAATGTCTGGACACACAGAGTTTGAAGCAATATAAATCATAGGATGAGGGAAAGAGGGATTCAGGGAGAAAGTTCCAGAGCTCAGCTGTTTAATAGAAGAAATATTGGGAGTAGCGTTTCACTCTTGAGTTCGAGAGTTGTAAAGAGTATGGGTGGGATTGTGTTGCAAGACGGGTACTATGTACCCTACATAGAAAAGGTGGTATGCACTGAGAGAGCTCTGAGGAACACAGATTATCATAGTAGCGATAGAATAGCGAGAGAGATGCAACATTGCGGCGAAGAGAGAGATTGCAAAGAGTCGGTGAGTGGGCGGGAGTTAATGATATGAAAGGCTTTCGTTTCTACTTTGTCTAGAAGTGCTGAATGAGAGGATCCTCCCCACACATGTGAACAATACTCAATACAAGGACGCACTGTTCCCCTGTACAGAGCAAGAAGCTGAGCAGGGGTAAAGAACCCCTTGGGCCAGTTGAGCACACCCAGCTTTTTGAGGCCGCCTTAGCAAGACTGGTAATATGGTCCTTCCAAGAGAGAGCAGAAGAAAAGGAGACACCAAGATTGCTGAGAGAAGATGAAGAGTTGATTTTTGTATTGTTGAGGAATAAGGGAAAGTCCTCTGGGAGTTCAAGGCAGGTAGATTGATGGAGAAATTGGGTTTTGGAAACATTAAAGGTAACAATGTTTTCTCTGCCCCAATTGGAAATGGTAGTTATACCAGAAGATAAGACTTAGTGTTGTATGGCTTCATTACGTTTGCTTCTGATGGATTGCTGCCTGGGGCGTTCTGGGAAACTAATTGAATAGTGTAAGGTAGAGTCGTCTGCATATGAATGGATAGGACTGGAGGTACAGTTGAGAAGATAATTTATGAAATTTAGAAAGAGAATAGGAGATAGGACAGATCCCTGAGGGTCACCGGAGTTGATAGGATGAGGAAGTGAACGATGGCTGTCCACAACCGCAGATATGGAACGGCCGGAAGTTTTTTTAGAGACAAAGGCACAGATGGAGGGATAGAAACTGAAGGAGGGTAGTTTAGAATTTAGAGATTTGTGCCAGACTCTATCGAAGGCTTTCGATTTGTCTAGCGCAATAGAAAAGGTCTCACCGAAGTCCTGAAAGGAGGATGACCAAGAGCTAGTAAGATATGAAAGAAGATCACCAGTAGAGCGACCCTTAACTCATTGAGTACCGTAGGATACAGTAATAAAAGTCCCCAGCAGTCCCATGTACTGTGGCGAAAATGGCAGGAGAGACCACCTTTTCACCTCAAGAGATGAGGCAAGACTGGATCTCTCACTTTTTTTTTCTTGTTTACAATGCTTTAAACAAAAAAATAGGCCTTGTACAGGCAGTTACAAGAAAAATACATTACTAACGGCTATAACAGTCGCTGGGACTGTGAAGTGACTTATCATTTGACGGCTATAGTCGTCGCTGGGACTGGAGGGGTTAAGGAAGCCATTCTGGCGATCTGAGAGCAGATTATGAGAAGAGAAATGCTTAAGAAATTTGGAAGTAAAAATAGTTTATAAAACTTAGACATACAAGAGATGAGACCAATTGGACGATAGATGGAGGGTTGAGAGTGGTCACCCTTCTTTGGGACAGGTTGAATGAGAGCAAACTTCCAGCAAGAAGGGAAGACATTAGAGGAGAGACAGAGACAAAAGAGTTTGCCTAGGCAAGCATGGAAGCACAGTTTTTTAGTACAACAGGAGGAACACCATCCGGACCGTACGCCTTCTTAGTATCAAGCCCAGAGAGGGTAGAAAGTACATCTTTAGAAGATATTAGGATATTAGGCATAAGTAGGGTAGAGAGGGGTGGAGAGGCAGGAATAGCACCAAAACCATCCAAGGTTGAGTTTCTAGCAAATGCTTAAGCGAAGAATTAAGCTTTGTCAGAGGAAGAAGTGATGGTTGTGCCATTAAAGTGGAAAAAGGGGAGGGAAAGACGCTGAAGAAAAATTGTTGGAGAGGTTTTTGGCTAGATGCCAGAAAGGTTGGGCAGAGCTAGAGTTGGATAGTTCAGTGCAATTATTATTGATGAAAGAGTGTTTGGCAAGTCGAAGAACAAATTTGGCTTGATTCCGGGCAGAAACATAGGTAGAATGAGATTCTTGAGTTTGAAGGCATCAGTACTGTTTGAATGCTTCATCTTTATTGCGGATAACAGTAGAGCAAGTGTGAGTAAACCAAGTGTTATGCCGGGTTGTAATCCAACTCACTTCAGTATTATCTATTATTATCAATCCGGGTTTCGGATATTTAGACTTGGAATATGCTCAACAGGAACACATCGAGCTTAGTGAATATGATAAGTATTTACTCAATCAGGCAACGATAACACAATAAACACACAGGTTAGATTACACTTTTATTTATTCAGTGGCATCGAATACAGGTTATGTAGTACTATACTCCACTATTATATTCAATAGCAAATAAGTACATTAGTGACTGAGAGAGTTAACTAGTTTTACTCTATAATGAAGGTCAGTTTGTCACTTACATAGTAGTTGAAGAATGAAAATACGCAATGATAGACCGATACATAATTATATACACAAACAAAAATCATTGACAATAATACATATGCGAGTAAAGTGTTTAACGCGAAGAATTCTGACAAAGACAAGGTACAATATGGAACTTATCGCTCAGCTGCACGTGAGTCTGTGTGGTGGGCAAAGGGGACTTTGGCTGCGCTCAGGTGACCATCAAAGGTGCCCGCCCTGGACTCTAGTTTGGATTGACTGGGGACTCAGGAAATAACAATTTCCTTTAGCGCGATATAAAATCAGGGACTATAGATATGAATTATATTTGAGTCTAGGGGGAAAGATAGTTTAAATCTGAATTCAACTATCTAAGAGTTTATTGCGAATAATCTCTCACACGAGACACGAAAAATACTATTCGATCATAGATGAGGTCAAATCACACGGGTTGAGGAACTCAGATGCACAGTAAATGTAGTGACTGAATCGGAATAGATAAAATATAATTCTATATAGATTGGGATAAATTAACCAACTAATTAAGAAACGCAAATGAAAGAGCGTGACAATATAGCTTAACAAATAGCTATTTTGAATGGGCGTAAACGACGAAGTTGCACTTATGAAATACCAAATATGGCATGAAAGGAGTTCTGAATAAACTAAAAAATTCCTAAAAGAACGCAGAACTACTGCAGCGTTGTATCATAACGTAAATACAATTTTAATCAATGGATTACTAGATAAAGTAATAAATAGAATCAATGGCCAAATAGTAGGCGGAATGGATAAAGGAATATACAATCTGAATTCCTAGATTGGTGTGGAAAGAATTACATGACCCGAGTAACGTATATCATCAGATTATTCACAAGAACTAATAGAGATCAGATATCTTGATAAAGAATTAATTCTAACTCAACGGAAAGGGTTCTTGACTTTCAAATAAGGGAAATGATATTACAAGTATTCTCTGGCGATAATTTGGCGGTTATATGGATCCTGAATTGGGCGTAGGTTTTAGGTATATATTGGATTAAAGAAGGGAATTGGTTCACGTTATACACTTTGACTTTGACTTGGATACACAAAGAATAATAAACACATACAAATAAAATCTGAGAGTATTCTGCCTAAGTAACACGTGCAAAAATGACTATGTAACATACGTACAATTAAGGGTCTGAAGGATTAACACACTTTCTCATAGCAATATCTCGTACTTAATGAATCACTGTACGGATCAAAGTTATAGGAATCTTACACGGGAATCAAAGATTCAAAATAGATGTTAGGCACAGATCTATAATTAAATGTAATAGAATACTCTCATATTTTATCTTACCTTCACAATAATAGCCACAACTTATAACACTCAGAGACACTTAGGATAAAGGGTAGAGGTAGCCATGAACGAGAATCTGGACGACGTAGGACTCGTGGTTCTGCTGGGCTGGACATCAGGGGGATCTGCTTCTCTCTCAGGTACAGGGAAGTTGGTTCCGGGCTCCTTTACACACTCTCGTTCAGGTTGAGACTCAATACCAATCCTTTCCCACAACTGGCTTAACCAGTGGAAGGAAGCAATAGTATTTGCTATCCTTCAGTTTCAGTCAGACTATAGTCGGTTTATTTTTAGAACTCAGGTTGATCTATCTCAATAGCATAGGGACATGTGGACATCATTGTTTTGGCTATGGTGAAGGCAATTCTTAATCTAAAAATACACTAAAGTTATTTATCTAAACCTACGGAGATTCTCGATCTCTCGATATCGCCCTCCTATTTTTAAAAGGTGACATGGTTGCGTAATGAATGATTTTGTTCATCGTGATATCTGGCTTTTCCTAGTTTGCAGGCCATAGGTTCTTTATTTATCACTCTGGTTGCACTATTCTCAGTCTTTCCGGGAGGTGCTGTAGAAGGGGTGCTGGGATTCCCCTCGATGTCGATATTGCAACGGTTCTTGGTGGGGAACTTGCATAAATAGTTCCTCACTATATTGGAAATCGGGCTGGAGCTGGTTATATGCCTTGGGCGTTTGTCTCTGTCCTTGCCATTGGAGGAGCAGGGGTCCCTGTGATTGGTCTGGGCTGGAACTCCTTTCTCGGGCAGACCGACCTAGACTCCCGGAGATTAGAGCATGGGTAGGTCTGGGAAAAGGGGTAGACTGACCTATTCCGGCCAGTATTAAAACTTGGGAAACAGGTCGGGTCCTATTTCCTCTCTCCTTCTCTTGGTGTTGTCTTCTCCTGCTCCTCCTCGTTTCTTTGATGACAGCTATTCTGGTGTTGTTAGGCTGCTCAAGGCCATGGTTTCCCAACCCCGTCATCTCACCAAGAAATGATTGTATTAAACTGAGAGAAAGAAAATGGAATGTAGGCCTCCATATCCGAGAAGATTACCTCAGTTATAAGCACGGCTCACTCTGAGGGTCCCTTGCCACAGAAGCAATATTCATTCCATGGGAAATCATATGAGTACTGCCGAAGAGCCTCCCAGTCAGCAGCACCAAAGTGCCACAAGTGCATCCGGGTGGGAGGGTCGAATGGCCGCACTGGAGAGATAGGAGGAGCCCAAAGGAGAACACAGGTTTACAGCGTAAGTAGAAGGATTACAGTAGAAGTTAGAAATAAGTAAAACATGTTGGACCAATCTCCAAGGCGGTCAGGATTGCTAGTAGGGTGCTGGACTAACTGCTCTATACGTCAATTAGGGTAGATGTATATTTAGAATGTCCCAAGCAACTGACAGAATGACTATACAAAGTGTTAGAGAGGTATTATTGCAAATGTAAGCTAAATCAGCCTGGACGGGAAATAATCAGCTTATTATGTCTCGTTTGTTGTCTGGATTGTTGATATTTCCATGGTTTGTTGTCTGGATTGTTGATATTTCCATGGTTTGTTGTCTGGATTGTTGATATTTCCATGGTTTGTTGTCTGGATTGTTGATATTTCCATGGTTTGTTGTCTGGATTGTTGATATTTCCATGGTTTGTTGTCTGGATTGTTGATATTTCCATGGTTTGTTGTCTGGATTGTTGATATTTCCATGGTTTGTTGTCTGGATTGTTGATATTTCCATGGTTTGTTGTCTGGATTGTTGATATTTCCATGGTTTGTTGTCTGGATTGTTGATATTTCCATGGTTTGTTGTCTGGATTGTTGATATTTCCATGGTTTGTTGTCTGGATTGTTGATATTTCCATGGTTTGTTGTCTGGATTGTTGATATTTCCATGGTTTGTTGTCTGGATTGTTGATATTTCCATGGTTTGTTGTCTGGATTGTTGATATTTCCATGGTTTGTTGTCTGGATTGTTGATATTTCCATGGTTTGTTGTCTGGATTGTTGATATTTCCATGGTTTGTTGTCTGGATTGTTGATATTTCCATGGTTTGTTGTCTGGATTGTTGATATTTCCATGGTTTGTTGTCTGGATTGTTGATATTTCCATGGTTTGTTGTCTGGATTGTTGATATTTCCATGGTTTGTTGTCTGGATTGTTGATATTTCCATGGTTTGTTGTCTGGATTGTTGATATTTCCATGGTTTGTTGTCTGGATTGTTGATATTTCCATGG
The DNA here is from genome assembly GCA_032716605.1 of Paralithodes platypus. NCBI lineage: Eukaryota > Metazoa > Arthropoda > Malacostraca > Decapoda > Lithodidae > Paralithodes > Paralithodes platypus. The sequence continues at coordinate 31,975,175 of CM064523.1, forward strand.
TTTGTTCTCTGGATTGTTGATATTTCCATGGTTTGTTGTCTGGATTGTTGATATTTCCATGGTTTGTTGTCTGGATTGTTGATATTTCCATGGTTTGTTGTCTGGATTGTTGATATTTCCATGGTTTGTTGTCTGGATTGTTGATATTTCCATGGTTTGTTGTCTGGATTGTTGATATTTCCATGGTTTGTTGTCTGGATTGTTGATATTTCCATGGTTTGTTGTCTGGATTGTTGATATTTCCATGGTTTGTTGTCTGGATTGTTGATATTTCCATGGTTTGTTGTCTGGATTGTTGATATTTCCATGGTTTGTTGTCTGGATTGTTGATATTTCCATGGTTTGTTGTCTGGATTGTTGATATTTCCATGGTTTGTTGTCTGGATTGTTGATATTTCCATGGTTTGTTGTCTGGATTGTTGATATTTCCATGGTTTGTTGTCTGGATTGTTGATATTTCCATGGTTTGTTGTCTGGATTGTTGATATTTCCATGGTTTGTTGTCTGGATTGTTGATATTTCCATGGTTTGTTGTCTGGATTGTTGATATTTCCATGGTTTGTTGTCTGGATTGTTGATATTTCCATGGTTTGTTGTCTGGATTGTTGATATTTCCATGGTTTGTTGTCTGGATTGTTGATATTTCCATGGTTTGTTGTCTGGATTGTTGATATTTCCATGGTTTGTTGTCTGGATTGTTGATATTTCCATGGTTTTCAACTTTTCTATGCCCACAAAATAATTGAATGAAGCTTCAAGAGTTCTTCTGTGTCATGTATTCTATACACATTTATGCACACCATATTTTGTCTGATTAATCAGTTTTAGTCTGTTTACTGATACTTTAACAAAGTTATCTCGGTGGACAAACTCTTGAGACTGGCCAAATATTTGTTTCTTGTCAACATATACTCAGATATCTTTGAATGGTATCATTCTTATTATTCACTGCATGACAACCATATGCAGAAATGTTTGGCAGTATAGTCTGCTTGGTTTCAGCTGGCGGTATAGTCAATGCCTTAGCAGCTGATTCGTCGATACTTACAGCAGATAAACATGAAACTGCTGTTTGTGCGTTATAATAACAAGTTTTCACATATATCAACTTATTTAGCTACAGAGTCTTTGTAATGCCCGAGTAATCAAAATGAGGACATGACATGTTAATGCCATCTGAATATAAACAAACTGTAGTTATTACACGTTTATACAACATTCTATTATATACTCGGATTATGTAGCTTTCCTAGTCCTCTTTAAAGTTATAAGAAACTGACACCCATCCCCCCCCCCCCATCCCTTCAATCTAAATGTGTACACTTTTCAATAATACAAAACAGATAAATAAATACAAATGTCCTGGACAAAGGCAGCTTTGTTTTAAACTGTAGGCTTGCTATCGCTTAGTAGGGACAAACATGGCACTTGGGTGAGGGAGAGGCAGCAAATATTCGCTTAACCCCTGCTGTACCGACGACGTCTTTTATATTTTATGCTAACCATATTTAAGCGGTGTTGTGCAGTTCAAGAAGATTATGTGGTAGTAAAAAGGGTTAAGCGAGATAGTTTGAAGCCTGTTGATTGTTGGAAGCCCTTAATATACTGAATGAAATCGTCTAATAGTAGCCAAAATATAGCTCAAAAAATGTCATCGGTACAGAAGGGGTTAACAAATAGGGAGAAACGTCTTAAAATCGCCAATTGAATGAGGCGAAAAAGGGGTCCAAAAGGATCAACCTTGGAGGATATACAGTTAATTATGTTTGGTGTACGAACAGGTCGTTCTTCATTTATATAATTTGTCGTCAATAGAATATTTTATCCAGCTTAGGAAAAACCTGGGGGAAATAGATGATTTTTAGGCCAATGTTTCCTAGGGGTCCTTCCTAAACTGCATTACATCGCCTAATGTTAATCATATATACAATAAAATATAGCGTCAGAGTTACTCAAGAAAGGCATCTATTTTCCATATTTTGAATACTAATGGTCTCTGAGGGTTAACTGAAACAGTCTATAGACGTTCACTCCCAGATGCTTTTTCATTGCTTTGTAAAATAACAGGATGTAATATATATAGGTGTTGTATGTATATTATAAAATAATACCAAATATTGTTAAGTTGATTTAACGACAACGGACATTGCATTAATTGAACTGTGGTAGCAGCAGCCAGGTATATAAACATAAACATACACACATCAATGATACTATACACAAACAAACAAACGCTGTGCTGGTACAAAACGCCTTCGGACAGTGTCACATCTCTCCGAGTTCGGTGGGTCGAAGTACGATAGTTGAAAATAGAAATGTTAAATAAGACTTTGGAAAAAAACAATTTGGCTGTCAAGTAAAACTCAGAGTTTGGAAACTTTACCCCAAGTGTAAATTTAAGATTCCGACATTAAAAATAAATATCCCTTCGGTGTCTATAAGTCTCTCTTTGATTCTTGGCTCTGACAGTGATTTGGTTCGGGTAAAACGGTTGAAACGTTAAAAATGAGGCAAGTAAAAGTTCATTCGCATCTGTGATGACGAACAATACGTCGTAACTCTGAGTATCATAACCCTAGCTTGAATACTCAATACGGTCGTAAGCTGTGACGTGGCTGGCGAGAGTCATAAAGGATTTATAATGAAGTAATATACTGTATAGCACACTAACTCGCTCTATGATTCAATAACTTGCCTCTACTCAGAAACCCTTGGTAGACATGAGACACAGTTATGGAATGTTGTACATATTGGCGAGTCTAAAACTACGAGCTCAACTAACGACATATGCAAAGCCGTAATTGTTATATCCAGGCTACAAACTATATTTGCCAAATATATCTAGTTAATAGCAGTGGATGAGATGGTGTACGTTTGTGTGAAAATTCGTGTTTGTCTACTGAAAATTGACTCATTATGAGCAATGTTAAGCCTCTAAGATTACTAAGTCATCATAAGTAAGTAAGTTTACTATAAAACCCCATTAGGATTACTAGATTTCATTCTACATCCACAATTTTTCTCATTAAGCTCCGCACATTATGCGAGCTGTAGCATAGTCAGAACAGCGTCGGCTGCAGATCAAAGGGTCGGCGGATCGAGCCCGCACCGTCAAAATGTTTTTGGTAGATATCAAGCCCAGGCAACTTGACCTAGGATTCGTGACAACGCCTAATGTTCATCACTACCCCATTTTGAGAAGAACGGCTTCTGGCATTAACAAAAAACAAACCATGCTATCAATAATGGAGTGTTGATGTTATTATTCCTGTCCAGTTACTGGTTGAAAACTTTCAATATTTTCTATATTGAGATAGAGAGCTTGTGCGTGTGTGTGTGTGTGTGTGTGTGTGTATGTGTGTGAGAGAGTGAGGATGAGTGAGTGAAAGTGAGAAAGAGAGCGAGTTACAAGGAATAGTATCTTAATGAACTTGAGGTTCATTGGGGAGATCCTCAAGTGGAAAGGGAGAGTGTCTATAGTTATTGGAGAGTGTACAAAATATTATCTACTCTCTTCTTTAACTGAACTATTGAAGAACTATTTACAACTTCTGAGCGAAGTGAGTTCCAGGTAGATCTGATCATTATTATGTTAAAATATTTCCATAATTATTAGTGCTGAACTATTTAAATTCTAAGTTTCAGCCATGGTCCGTGTTGTACTCATAATGAGGCTAAACAATTTCCTGTAATCCACATTGTCAAACTCATCAAATATATTAAAAACTTCATCGAACTGACCTCGTAGCCTGCATGTTTCCAACGAAAAGAGATCACAAGCTTTTAACTGGTCCTCATAGCTCAGCCTTCGAATTGATGGAATAACTTGTGTACCCTTAGTTTATATTCTTTCCTGTCACATTATATCTTTCCTGAGTGCTGGATATCAGAATTGGACAGCAATATCCAGGAAAAGCTGCATCAGAGCATCGTAGGGTGTGAGCACTTTATTTGTTGTTGTACTTAAATTGCCTCTTAATTTAGCCCAATAAATTCTGAGTTTTCTTCTCTACTTCAATGCACTGCTCGGAAAACTTTAGGTCACTGCTAATCAAAACACACAACTCCTTTTTCAAGTCAATCACTTCCAGGCTTTCCCAATAGTGAGTAGCTTAACCCGTAGAAGGGAGCCCCCTATATTGGACACCATATCCCCTGGCGAGCATATGACCATTTGGGCGACTAATCCAAATCGCGAAGAAAACTACATCAGCGTGTAGGAAATGTTCGCGCGCACCCGGCAATATATATCTTTATATCAAAAACAATTGTGGGGGGGGGGGGCGGCCCGTAGTTGAAAAATGTGGCGCAAACGGCATCGCGCGGCTAGATTGTCATCAGGCGGCGAGATTTACCCGCGCATATATTCTGGCGTGCACGGGGGTAGAACGAAGGGGATTGGAGGGTGGGGTGATCGTAATATCGCTTATATATCGTATTGTGAGCACTTTCATGCTATATAAAGTGCATGTGCGTAACTGCGTATATAGGCGACCCATCTGCATAATTATCAATTAGCAAGAAATAAGGCGCACATAGACAATACATGCGATATATAGGCAAAAATCATACGTGAGAAACGGGATTGAAAGGGAGAGAGCGAAGGAGGGAAGAGAGGAGTGATAATTGTCATCGATTGGCGAAATTTGCCCTCGCATATATTCGGGCGTACAGGGGATAGGGGGTACAACCAAAGGGATGGGAGGGTGGGATGAGCGAAATATCGCTTATATATGGTATTGTGAGCACTTTCATGCCATATAATGTACATGTACGTATATAGGCGACCCATCTGCCTGTCATATAGCAAGAAATAAGACGCACATAGACAATACATGCGATATATAGGCGAAAATTATATGTGAGATGGTGAGGGAAAGACGTTGGGAAGAAAGAGGTATAGAGGAAGGATGATATGACAGTCACCTGAAGGTAGAGAAGCCACGGGACTCTCACTCTTATAGCCGGGCCAGGCACACGTGTGTGGGTTGTTTGTGTGAGAGATAGGGGAAGGAGGAGGAGGGAGGGAGGTGGGTTGATAGGAAATATTGCTTTATAGTGCGCGTATTGATCACTGTCATGCTTTCATATATGCATGCAGACATTGCAGTAGTCCCATGTGAAGAGTGGACACCACTAATTTGGCCGTAGACAGCATAAAAAGAACAGAATCAGGGTAGGTGTGAGGGAGGGAGGTAGTCGAGAGCATAGAAAGAGGGGGGGTAGCCTAAATAAACAGTGTGCCCAAAATAGACTAGTGTCGTCTTACACACGATAATGGCGAGGGAATTTGGATAGACGCACAGGTCTATTGTATGGTCACAACTCATATACAATAGAAATGTATTTTTGAGTGGTATTCCATGTTACTTTGCGTATGATATGACAGACAATTTCATTGATCTCCGAGCATATCGACGTAATAAAATGTGACGGTAATTTTGATATTTCAATGATTATATTTTTATAGGGGCATTATGTTATTTCCCATGTAGTGAACAAAACATTCATCGATATACAATAGTATATCGATATAATATTTTTGTTTTGTCGGGGGTATTAGGTTGAGTCTACAAACCAAGTTTTCCCTGCCTTATAGTAAGAGCCGCGGTGGCCTGGTTGGTAAGGTCATGGAAAGGGAAACTGGAGGGAGACCAGGTGAGTGGGTTCGAGTCCAGGAAAGGTTTATGGGGAGATTTTTCTGACGCTTAGAATTTTTTTGGCAAATTTGTTTATTTACAAGCTCAAGTAAATGTATTCAAGCAATATAAAATATTCATAAAATAATTCATATTGCAAGAATACAATTACATGAGATTGTATTTTTCATTTTTGTATTTTTATTTAACTATGGGAAGAGGATTGGGTTTAGTAGGAAAGAATGGTAGAAATTGGGAGTTGAATCAGTTGCTGTTCGCTGATGACACAGCATTGGTGGCGGATTCTGATGAGAAACTGCAGCGGGTAGTCAAAGAGTTTGGTGTGGTTTGTGGAAGGAGGAAACTGAAGGTGAACGTCAATAAAAGTAAAGTAATGGTGTGTAATAGGGGAGAGCATAGGGTGAATCTAGATGTGAGGCTGGATGGGGAAATATTGGAACAAGTAGAGTGTTTTAAATATCTAGGAGGAACGATAAGCAGGAGTGGAGGTATGGAAGTGGAGGTAAAACAGAGAGTGTGTGAAGGAAGGAAGGTTTTCGGAGCAATATGAAGTATGTGGAAGACGAGAAATCTCGGAGTGAAAGTAAAAAGTGCACTGTATCAAGGAATTGTTGTGCCAACAGTGATGTATGGGGCTGAGACATGGGCTCTGAAGAAAAAGGAGAAAAGAGGGCTGGATATGATGGAGATGAGCTGCTTGAGGAGTATGTGTGGAGTTACTCGTAGAGACAGATTGAGGAATGAAGAGATACGTAGGAGAGTGGGGCAGCAGGAACATTTGTCAGCCAGAGTGGACAGAAGGGTGCTGAGCTGGTATGGTCATGTTGAACGAATGGGAGATGAAAGGCTTACAAAGAGAATATGTGAGTCAGGTACAAGGGGAGATAGAAGGGCAGGAAGACCCCCATTGAGATGGAGAGACTGTGTAAGAAAGGCTTTGGATGATAGAGGAATGACTATAGATCAGGCAGGGGAAGTGGTGGTGGACAGGAGTGAATGGAGAATGCTTGTGAATAGTTGAGTGAACACGTGGTCATTTGGAGTAAGGGGTCGGGCGCAAGTTCGACTAGATAATAGTCCATCAGGCGCCTGGCCCGGGGGACGATTAATATGAAGGGTGTGCCTGGAAGTGTGGTGGGAGGGCTTGTGGCTTTGGCTCCGCTGCATGTCTGCCTGCCGAGATCGGAACCTCTCCGGGTGGTCAGGGGCCGGGGGAGTGCTGGAGCGACCTTGGTAACCCTGGTCTCTGGGTCTTCTCCTGGGTGACCTGGATGTGTGTGAGTTTGTGTTTTTTATCTGTGTTTATTTTTTGTTTTATGTTGTTTTGTGTTTTCCCTGTTCTTGCTCTGTCTTGAGTCGGCTACCCCCAAAATGGGGATTGGGCCTGAGCATATAGATAGATAGATAGATAGATTTGTATTTATGTATTTATTTATTTTTGTTATATTATATAAGGTATACATACATAGGAACATTCTGTACAAATTATTATTATTATTACATTACATAAAAATATGTATCAGATATAAAATAGGTACATGAAATCACAGGAAATATATCATGAGGTACTGAGAGTGACCTACAAATAACTTCTACATATATAACTGAATATATAACAAATACAATTACAAAATATATATACAATAAAAATAGCTATCACAGGATAGAGATCATGAGTGAGAATGACATAATTATAGGCGTGGTCAGGTAGGTCAAGTCAGGTGAGGTGAGGTAGGGCAGGAGTCAAGGGCAAGGTGGCAACACTCAGAAATTCTTCAAGGTGTGGAAGTCCCTGAAGCAATCGCCGAGGCAAAGTGGAACCTTGCACTCTTGGCACTTTGTGGTGACCTGGGGTTTGGTCCTGGGCCTCTTGGTGGTGGTGGTGGTGCAGACGTAACACACCAGCTGTCTTCGCCGACTGCCAACAAATTCGGTGTGGACTGGGTAATATCTCAAAAGAGCTACCTGGATACGGTAAGGGACGTGGGCACCACACCCAGCCCACTCTAGTTTTAGTGGGCTCACCGAACTTTTCCAGGGGCTGGTACGAGACATTATAAACAAACTCTCGAAACTTCAGCTTCTTGTTCGGGGCCATGTCTTTTTTCACCAGCCACATATTGTAGGCGTTGAGCATCGTGATATTCACAAGATAGTGAAATAGTTTGTGGTACCACTTGACAGTTTTTCTGAGACACTCCACGCCTGCGAGTTGAGTCGGATTTGTTCACCAGGCGCATATTCTTGGTATATTCCACAACCCTATCAGGTTTTTCGATGATTTTCATTGTTTGGTAGTGGATTTTACCTGAGTCGACCTGGGCACCTGTGTGGACAGTTGACAGCAGGTGAACATCACGTCTGTCCTACCACTTCATGGCCAACACTTTGCCAGACTTTTCCATCATCTTGAACTTGCCTTGCCCCCTTTGTCGCCTTCTTCGTTCTTTTCTCTCCCGGTGTTCCTGAGCAAGGTCGTCCTCCGAAGGTGTGTCACTGGATGATGGATCCTGAAGTGGAATTACTCGATCGACGAACTTTGGCATGAACTTTCTTGTCTTTCTGACAGTCCCACATGACCCCGTTTGGTTGTCATGAAGAAACTGGCAGAGAGAAGGAGAAGTATACCAATTGTCGGTCTACAATGTGTGCCCCTTTCCCATATAAGGTTCCATAATTTTCTTCACGATGGCCCCAGACAAGCACAAGGGGTCATTGGAAGCGACTCTTGGCACGTCTATATCAGTGCCTGTATAGACGATCATGTCAAGCACTATGCCGGTCTCACAGTCACACAAGACAAACAACTTGATTCCGAACCTGTGCCTCTTCAAGGGGATAGACTGCTTGAAAACAAGACGACCTTTGAAGAGCACGAGCGACTCATCAATCACCAAGTTGTGGAAAGGGGTGAAGTATTTTTTTATACCTCGCCATCAACATGGTGAACACCTCCCGAACTTTCCATATTCTGTCATCCCTGTTAGGATTGTCATTGTCTGAGAAGTGCATGAATCTCAGCAGAAACGAAAATCTGTCACAAGTCATGTACTTATTGAAAATTTGAGTGGCTCGTGTTTCCAGTAATGTTGCAGCACATGCCTCTTGCAAAGAGGCATGAGCACCAACAGAGCAAAGAACGTCATGAATTCGTTAGCAGTAGTATCCACCCAGGCTCGTATTCTCGCCCTTGGAGATATCACGTCCATTCTGTCCCTCACCCACCTGTAGTAGGCGTTGGTTCGGGCAACAATGAACTCCATGATCTCCAAGTTGAAGAATGCAAGGAAGAAATCCATTTCGCTTGCATTGTCATTACAGGGCCAATCTGCTGTTGAACCAGATTGATTTGCATCAAACTGGTGCAAGTCAGGTACGAAATCGGCCCCGTCTGACCATGCAAACGCATGAATGTTGGCATCACGTACGGGTAAGTTGTCGTCTTCATCATCGTCAGCGCCACCTTCAGACAAATCACTGTCATGGTCACGGTACAAAATATCATCGTCGCCCTCCTCTGACGACGAACGCCCTTCCTCATTCACAGCATCTGGCTCAGACTCACTGTCACTATCAACGCCCCACCCTAACGCCCTCTAATCGCCATCAAATTCATCATCACTATCACCATCCTGGGTGTCGGCGAATAGCAGGGCGTCATATTTTGAGGGAGTCAGGGGAGTCCTCTTCCTTACTCTCGCAGGCGTCTTCTGGGCAGGGGTGGAACGGCCGACAGAGGTGGAAGGGCCGGCAGAGGTGAAAGGGCCTGCAGAGGCGGGTGAGGCAGGCACTTTTCCACTCACCTTGCCCTTCCCTTTCTTCCCTGCAGCTGCAGGGTCGGCGGCGGCGGCGGCAGGGGCGGCGGCGGTGGCGGCAGGGGCGGCGGCAGCGGCGGCGGAAGGGGCGGCGGCGGCGGCGGCAGGGGCGGCTCGTGGTGGCACGATGCTGGTAGAGGCAGGTGGTGTTTTCTTGGTGCTTTTACCTTTGCCCTTCCCTTTCTGCCCAGTCGCCCCCGCAGGTCCTGCAGCCCTAGGGCGGCCTCATCCCGACGTAGAAGGCCCACCTGTAGAGGCGGCGCGGGTGGTAGTGGTGGTACTGGTGGTAGAAGTTCTGTCCCGGGCGTCTGCAGAGGACAGTGACCTTTGGGCACGTGCCGTGGCACTTGCACGTGCCTTCCGTGCCTCTTTGGTGCAGGGACTTTTTCGTCAGAGCTGCTCTCGTACATATAAAGGTACGAGGGATTTATGGCAGCCACTCTCTGCCTTCCGCGGGCACTGACACCGCCCGAAGTAGGGCTGGTCGTGTCATCAGGCCGCGCAGGAGAGGGAAGGTGTAGGCTCCATGACAAAAATTTGATAACTGACTGTACGCACGCGATTGGGGTGTCTGTGGGGGTGGTATCGAGAGTTGGCATGTAGTATTACTCACACATCAATTTGTAGCTGCCTGGGTTAAAGCCTGCAGTTTTGGTGCACATTTTAAAACCAGGATCTTAAGAGGTTTCTCGCCGTCGCCCACCAAAACCTCTTAAGAGTGTTCTCGCCGTTCCCGGGTCAACTTGGGATTTGCTTGGCCGATATGCATCACCTTGCATTTGTTCAGGCTTAGTGGGATTTGCCATGTCACATCATAAGGTTAGATTTGAGAGTAAACAGAGAACTAACTCAGGTACTTTAACAGCTATTAGACTTCAATCAAGCTCTATTAAACTCCCCTTCCAAGCACACAATAAGGAAGACACCCATACGGTAGTTCAAGATATCGGTGCTGGTACTCCGATCAATATTTTTTGCGCTAGGGCGAGTTATAAAGAGCGCATATATGCGTAATATGCCCAGAGAGAGAGAGCATGGAGAGAGAGAGAAGGGAGGGAGATATGTAGTGAAATGATGTAGGCAACAAAATGGATTCTCTCTCTCTCGCTAGCGCAGATATTTATACCTACCATTTGTGCAAAACTTATATTTTAGCTTTCCGAAAGCAAATAAGTAATTCTGATGAATATCTAGTCTTGTATTTAAATCATGAATCCTGTTAAATTTCATTACGTAATAAAGACACGTGTAAGGGTAACATTTATACACAGGATAATATAAGCAAATACGAACTATAGACCGTAATTAATTATTCGGAGGAGGTGGATTACTTTGAAGTGCTGCCAATTTTACTGCTAGATCTAGAGGTATTTACTTCAATTTTGCAGCCATTTTATTATATCTAGATATTTGCTAGGGATAATTTGAAAATTTCAGATATTCTAGTCATATTACATTGTAAAACTTGTAAAAAACCAAACCAAAACTCTTTAGAGATTGCAACATTATTCTAGAATTTTTTGACTATGTAAGTGACATACTAGCGACTTGTTGAGAATGGAGCTAGCAGTATTTTGTGGTAACACTTGACTTAGGATTGAGGGAGGAGCGCTAAAATACAAGGCACACAAAAAATTGTCAAAACAATTGAAGGTCCACATCCATCTTATTAAAGTAAGCATTTGACAAAGTAAAGAATTACTAAAAACCTTAGGCAATACTCTGCTATTCACAAAAAATACATTTTCATTATTATTATTATTAACCCTCTCGCTATCCTGTGGACTCGGTGGTTGCCGTTTAGCATTCAGAAATAGAGTTATATATCTCAATTTCATGCTTACTTCTCCAACATTTGTTTTCTGCCCACGGCTAACTCATAGACAACTGCAGAGGATGAAGTAACTAAACTAAAGGTTTCTAAACACCCCTGATGGTCACAAAGGCTGTTAAGTATCCCAGAAAAGGCGCAAATCGCGTCCTGTGCGTGAAAGGGTTAATTGGTAAAGTAGGTATGTATAGGTAGGTTGGATAAATAATTGGTGGAATTCGTAGGGACTTGAACTTTTTTGAGAGAGTGAAAGTAAAAAAATGCATGGATCTGAATGATGAGGCTAAGGAATATTAAGTAAAACTAAGGGATAAGGGGAAGACGAGACTGAAGACTGAAAAAGTTGTGTGCGATACAGAGTACGATTTTAAATTCATTTTTTATTAGAGAGTTTTTCAATACTACACCCAAACTATTCCATCAATTTCTATTCTTTTGGTAACAAAACGTTCGGGATTGCGAGCCTCACCCAACTACGCAAAAATGGCTTTGATCATCCACCTAGTTTTCAAGATATGGATTTTCAAGTGAATTCGAGGTTTTTTCAAGATGGCCGTCAAAAAACCCATGTGCAGGGCAAAACCTTTTCTATAACATTTGTGGAGCATTAGTAGTGAAGTCCATATACCAAAGTACAATAATTTGCTATAAGTGGGAGAAACAGTATTAACATCTGAATTTTTTAGGGAACCCGGCTGCCACGGACGTGTCTGGCTGCCATTTTGGATGTTTAGCATACCAAAAGTTGCCCAATACAAAAACGCACCTTGTATCAAAGTTTGGTCCCGATCTGACATGCTGTTCCGGATTTATTGCGTAAGAAACAGTGTACAACAATAATTTGGAAGAATATTAAGAATGGATAAAAAACACCAACTGAGGAAGAGCACTTTTTTGAAAACGTTTTGCAGATAGCTTCATCAGGTTAGGTTAGTGACCTGATGAAGCTATCTGCGAAATTATATGAATAATTATATTTTTAACGATTACAGTAGGGTCCGCCAGGGCTTGAACCCCTAATAATAATAATAATAATAATAATTAAAGTTGCAAGCAACGTTGTCAGGGGTTCGAAAGGTTTTGCAAGCAGGGTATTGTGTTGGATACAAAAGCTGTGTCATAGATATCAAAAGATTATTTAACTTATCGGGCATGGAGAAACTACAGACGGAACAGATTGTGCAAACAAACAAGAGTGAGACAGGGAGAGGTTGGCTGTGTAAGGGATCTGCCTATATTCGTTTAGTAACAGAGTTGTAGATATGTGGAATAGGCTACCGAGTGCTATAATGAGATCAAGAACAATAGAGCTTCAACTTGAAATTAGATAGAACAAGATGGGTTGGGTGTAAAAGGGATATGCCATGTGTAGGTCAATCGGCTCTCTGCAGACTCCCGTTTTCCTATTTTTTTATGTTTTCATTTGTGAGGAAGAGAGAGAGTATGGCAAGAGAGCATAGGATGTCGTAAACATAAGGATGATAGCGATAAGTATGAGAGAGAGAGAGAGAGAGAGAGCGCGGGATGTGTTGGGTGTGAAAGGGATCTGACATGTGTGGGCCAATCGGCTCTCTGCAGACTCCGGTTTTCCTATGTTCTCATTTGTGAGAGAGAGAGAGAGAGACTAGGATGTCATAAATGTAAGGAAGACAGAGATAAATGAGAGAGAGAGAGAGAGTTTTTATGAGATTGGTTGGGTGTGAAAAGGATCTGTTTTGTGTGGGTCAATTGGCTCTCTACAGACTCCCATTTTCTTATGCTCCTATTTCTTACAATTGTGTTTTGGTTGCAGGTATATGATAACATGGGTGTATAGTAAGTAGTGTAAATAACAGGTAACGTTTATGAGATGGGTTGGGTGTGAAAGGGGTCTGCCTTATGTGGGCCACTTGGCTCTCTGCAGACTCCCATTTTCATCTTGGTTGCACGTGTAAGGGATCTGCCTCATTTGTACCGGTGTGCAAACAAACAAGAGCGAGAGAAAAAGAGATTGGCTGTGTAAGGGATCTGCCTCTATTCGCTTGGTAAAAGAGTTGTAGATATATGGAATAGGCTACCGAGTGCTATAGTGGGATCAATAACAATAGAGCTTCAACATAAAATTTGATAGGACGAGATGGGATGGGTGTGAATGGGATCTGCCGTGTGTGGGCCAATCGGCTCTCTGCAGACTCCGTTTTCTTATGTTCTAATTTGTGTGTGTGTGTGAGAGAGAAAGAGAGAGAGAGTTTATGAGATGAGTTGGGTTTGAAAGGGAATTGTTTTGTGTGGGCCAATTAGCTCTTTGCAGACTCCCATTTTCTTATGTTCCTATTTCCTGCAATTATATCTTGGTTGCAGGTACACTGGAACCTCCATTCACCGGACCTCCCTTTAACGGATATTGCCTTTAACGGACAGGACCTGTTGGTCCTGGTCTATTTATATTTACATGTATATAAATTGATTTCCCTTTTTATATTTATATTTATTTCTATCTCTCTTATCAATGGACAGAAATAATTGATGAATGGTCTCTATTTAATCTGGGTTTCATTTTTGATGTGATGGAATTAAAAATATATATATTCCAACAACTGTTAAAAACAAAAATAGACACAAGTTATTACACAAAATATTTAAAACTCTTCCCCCAACTGTTCTCATTTGTCCCAAATGAGGAAATTAATAAATGGGAAAAACAATACCCTTTGTATGGCAATATGTTACCAGTCAATGAGCTCCGTGCCAGAGGGATAATATGGGGGAAATCTTGTTATTTGGCTCTTGAATAATTTTATTTCTAATGAGTTGGGGGATGTTCAACATTGTTCATGTTTTCAATTCCATCACATTAGAAATTAATCACAGATATAATACATACCAAACAACTATTACTTCTGTACATTAATAGGAAGATATAAAAGAAAGAAAAGATAATAAAACAACCAAACCAATGTGTGAACCGAAAGAAAGGGAGAATGCCATTTATGGGCATGGCATTTATAGGAGGCTGGTACCATTAATTGTACAGTATAATTTTTGTTTTCATTTTACCATGTTTATCACTTTCAATATATCTACAGTAAACATTAGATCAATTCCATCACATTAGAATTTAATCACAGATTAAATACATACAAAACAACTAACATTGTTGTACTTTAATTAAGGAAATATCAATGAAACAGAGGATAATAAAACAACCAAACCAATGTGTGAACCAAAAGCAAGGGAGAGGAATTGTCACATATATACTGTAATGTAATACTTTTCTAGCACCGGATGGACTGGTCATCCCCCCTTTTAGTCTATTAAATGGAGGGTTGAGTGTATATGATAACATTTGTGTACAGTAAGTGTGTAACATATCACGTTTAAGAGATGGGTTGGGTGTGAAAGGGATCTGCCTTGTGGGGCCACTTGGCTCTCTGCAAACTCCCATTTTCATCTTGGTAGCATGTATAAGGGAACTGCCTCATTTGTACCAGTGTGCAAATAAAAGAGAGAGAGATTGGCTGTGTAAGGGATCTGCCTCTTTCATAACAGAGTCGTAGATATGTGAAATAGGCTACCTAGTGTTATAGTGGGATCAAGAACAATAGAGAATTTCAAGATAAAATCAGATAGTCATATGGACGAAATGGGTTGGATGTGAAAGGGATCTGCCTTCTGTGGGCCACTTGTCTCTCTGCAGATTCCCATGTTCATCTTAGTCGCATGTGTAAGGGATCTGTTACGACCGGGGCTACGAATAAAACAAGGACACTTAATGATTGGACTAGTAATATGGCACTATGCAACAACGGTACGCTAGATCCAAAGCCTTGAACTTATATGCCGGCGAACAAAAACACCTATACCCTCCAGAGTTAATCTGCGATAACGGGGTATCCTTAACTGGGCATAAATGTACTCTACTTCAGGCTAACCCAGACTGCTATAGCCTGATAACAAACAAGATGCAAGTTACGTTAAAATGCATGAAAGGGAAGGTATGGAAAGATCAATTAAATCACTACAAGATTTAATACAATAAAAAGATGCTTCAATACAGTTACTCTAAACATCAATAAACTCTTCACTCCTATCTGAAAGAAAGTGAAGTATAGTCCTACAGCATAGACCTGGATACTTCTGAAGAAAGTCTGATGCTCATAAGATGCTCGTATCTTAAATTATATAAAGGCAGGAGGCAGGACACCATATGTGTAGACTGAATACACTAAAAGATAGGACATATAATGTTAACTGAGACGAGAATATTATAAATGCGCAACGGCAGTAATGCTCGACACTAAAAGAAATACTTCCTCATCAACGAAACAGCCTGCTATGGTTGTGCAACTCAACAACAACCTAGACTCATAAATGCTGTGAATAATAATGCGTACATACCAAAGAGCTTATATTAAATACTAATAAGTGTATACTCAATTAATAATGTCTAGCTGGAATACTCTAGGTAAGGAACTGTGGTTGAGCAGACAGGCTCGTAGCCTAGCGATGTCCTTAAGACTGCATCCTTTATGTTACGTTAATTAACTGGAGTGCTCTCTTGATAGATCCAGATCACAAGTATCTGGTTCTATCCTGGCGACCCTCAAAAGATAAGCAAAGAGGCAGCAAAGTGTGGAACTGGAACAGGCCAACGCCCTCAGTCAACACAATGCTGCACTCGTAAAGAACACAAGCGAAAAGACAATACAGGCTACCACAGTACCGGTCGAAGTCGTGTAGGTATAAGCAAACCATACACACATCGGTGACGACGACTACAGTTACCTTATCCCAGTCTAGCATTAAATCAAAGAGCAGACCACTAAATCAATAATAGAGACACACACCGAGTTCTTAACCTCTACTAACTAAGAACCCTCAAACCTATTCTAAGTACATGTAAATATCTCAGAGAGCAACGCACATAATACGATGGGCCGATATGAAATCGTGTGCAGAACCCAAAGGGAGTGTTGTGACGTTAAAAGATTAGAGGAATGAAAGAGAAGAAGTTGAGGAAGAGAGACAGTATCAGAATGGTGGAGATATGGGGGACAGTGGTAAAAAGGATGTTAGTCATGTGCGTCCCTAGCCTGCTCTGAAGAAGGCAGCTCCTGTGGACCCACATGCACACTGGAGCCCACAAAGACGCGGTGGTCGACCAATCACGGGCCGAGACGTCACAAGGCAGCAGGTGTCACGTAACACAGCCAAACACACCAGCCAATCACGAGGTGTGGGAAGGCACGTGCGCGAGCCTCCGAGCGGGGGAGGCAGCACATGTATACGCACGCACACACTACCACCTCACTGCCTATATTGTTCTCTCTCCTTAACTATGTACAATGCATGTTATATTCTATTCACAATATAAAATACTTCGCGTTGTCACAGACGAAAATAAAGACCACCACTGGACTGTCAGTAACAATGCAAGTACTATGAAAGAAAGAACAACATTCTCTGATAACTGTAGCCCACTTCACTGCCCTGGCGAGCGCTAGCGGCTAACGGGAGGCGATTCTGCCAACGCTGGTAGGCGTCACAGATCTGCCTCATTTGTACTGGTGTGCAAACAAACAAGCGAGAGAGAGAGACTGGGTGTGTGAGGGATCTGCCTCTATTCGTTTAGTAACAGAGTTGTAGATATGTGGAATAGGTTACCGAGTGCTATAGTGGGACCAAGAACAATAGAGTTCAACATAAAATTAGATAGGACGAGATGGATTGGGTGTGAAAGGCTGCCACGGGCGTGTCTGGCCACCATTTTGGATATCAAATCAAAAGTTGCCCAATCCAAAAATGCATCTTTTGTCAAAGTTTGGTCCCGATCCGACAAGCGGTTCCGGAGTTTTTGCGTAAAAACCGGACTATATATAATATTATGGAAGTATGCAATATTATTGAACCCCTGAAGACGTTGCTTGCTGCATGAGGGAGGAGGGAAGGTAAGTCACACCACACCAAAAATTGTCAAAACTTTGAAGATCCATAATATTTTTATTAAAGGAAGCATTTGGCAAAGGAAGGAATTTCTAAAAACCTTAGCCAATACTCTGCTATTCACCAAAAATAAATTTGAATTATCATTATTATTTAGTAGGGTAGGTATGTATAGGTAGGTTGGTTAAGTAATTGGTGGAATTCGTAGGGACTCAAACTACTTGGAGAGAATTAAATTTAATAAAATGCATGTATCTGAATGATGAAATTAAGAATTATTAAGCAAAACTAGGGGATACAGGGAAGCCTATAGACTGAAGACTGAAAACGTTGCGCGGGTACTGAATACGGTTTTAAAGTAATTTAAGAATAGACAGTTTTCAATGCTGCGGCCAAACTATTCCACCAATTTCTATTCTATTGGTACCAAAACTTTCAGAATTACGAGCCTCACCCACCTACGCAAACATAGCTTTGATCATCTGCATAGTTTTCAAGATGTAGACTTTTAAGTGTATTTCGAGTTATTTTCAAGTTTGCAGAAAAAAAACCCACGTGAAAAGCAAAACCTTTTCCATAACATTTGCGGAGCATTAGTAGTGGAGTTCATATGCCAAAGCCCAATCATTTCCTATGAGTGGGAGAGACGGTATTTAGATTTCAAATTTTTCGGGATATCGGCTGCCACGGACCTGTTTGGCCACCATTTCGGATGTTTAGCATATCATAAGTTGCCCAATACAAAAAACGCACCTTGTGTGAAAGTTTGATCCCGATCCATAAAGCGGTTCTGGAGTTAATTAATGTGTAAAAACCGGTGTGGATTTTTTTTTTGGAAGAATAAGAAGATTTAATGATTACAATAGGGGTTCCCCGCAGGGCTCGAACCCCTAATAATAATAATAATAATAATAAGAGTAATATAAATATATTATAATAATAATAATAATAATAATATATTTGTGTCACATGCCCTCCCCCATGGGGAAATATTGAACACATTAGACAAAATATTCGCCAATACTACAAATATACGTAAACAGTCCTATTATCTAAGTTATTGTTATATATTTATTTGCATTTAAGATTTTCTTCTGGACCAAAATCAACCAATCCACCATCAGCTAAGGATGTCACCTCATCCCTTGATAAACAATCAGCAAGAACATTGTCTATCCCCTTAATGTGTCTCACATCAAGGTTGTACTCTTGGAGCATAGAACTCCAGGGAGTGAGAAATAGTTTTTTGTGCTTAAAATTATGCAATAACTACAAGGGATGATGGTCTGAATTGATCCGGATGACCAGGTCAAATGGCAGCAAGTGCAATGTAAAATGTTGGAAAGCAAGGATGATAGTGAGTAACTTCTTCTCTACTGCAGAGTAATTCTTCTGTGCTCGATTAAATTTCTTAGAAAACTATGTGATGCTCCACCTGATCACCATGCTGCTGCAAAAGTAATGCCCCTGCCCCCTCATCACAGGCATCAGAACAATCAGTTTGTTAATGTCAGGTATGCGCTAAATAGGATAGTGACAGAGCACGGATTTTACATCAGTAAAGGCCACGTCACACTGCTTAGTCCATATATACTTCTTATCCTTGTGCAGGAAGTCCATAGGGCTCTGTCCTATCTCCTATTCTCTTTCTAATTTTTATAAATGATCTCCTTAACTGTACCTTAATTCCCATCCATTCATACGCAGACGACTCAACCTTGCACTACTCCATTAGTTTTTCAGAACGCCCCAGCCAGCAATCCCTCAACGACAAACGTAATGAAGCCATAGAACTTTTAAATTCTGATCTAAATACTATTTCCAATTGGGGCAGAGAAAACCTTGTTAACTTTAATGCTTCCAAAACCCAATTTCTCCATCTATCTACCCGTCAGGATCTCCCAGCGGACTATCCCTTATTCTTCAACAATACAAAAATCAACCCTTCATCTTCTCTCAATATTCTTGGTGTCTCTTTTTCTTCTGCTCTCATTTGGAAGGACCATATTACCAGTCTTGCTAAGGCAGCCTCCCAGAAGCTGGGTGTGCTCAACCGCCTTAGGGGGTTCTTTTCCCCTGTACAGCTTCTTGCTCTGTACAGGGGCATAGTGCGCCCTTGTATTGAGTATTGTTCACATGTGTGGGGAGGTTCCTCTCACATTGCTCTCCTAGACAAAGTTGAAAGGAAGGCCTTTCGTATCATTAACTCCCGTCCACTCACCAACTCTCTGCAATCTCTCTCTCTCCGCCGCAATGTTGCATCTCTCTCGCTATTCTATCGCTACTATAATAATCAGTGTTCCTCAGAGCTATCCCAGTGCATACCACCTCCTTTACGTAGGGCACGTGGTACCCGTCTTGCAACTCAATCCCACCCCTACTCTGTGCAACTCTCCAACCCAAGAGTGAAACGTTACTCTCAAACTTTCTTCTACTCAACAGCTGAGCTCTGGAACTCTCTCCCAGAATCAGTCTTTCCCTCTTCCTATGACTTAAATTGCTTCAAACTCCGTGTGTCCAGGCATTTTGGCTCGAACGTCCCTTGATTTTGGCCCTGTCACTCTTTCAACTATGGGGGAGGCACTCGCTATAGGCAGTTATGCCTTTTGCCTCCCTCAATCACATAGAAAAAAAAAAAAAAAAAAAAAAAAGAAGGACTAAAACGGTCAATTAGTTGTTTATGAACCGCCTATAATAACCGATCATATCAAAGAACCTCTGTACAGCTCGTCGGCAGCGTGGCACCTTAAAGTCCCTTGTTGCTTCAACCTTGGTTCTAGGTGACTAACAACATTGCCCAAATACTGCATACAGGCTTGAACAAACTCGCATTTAGCAAGGTTTACTACTAGACCAGCTTCATGTAGCATCTTAAAAAGTAACTCTATGTTAACGGATGTAACTCCCCGACAGTGTCATAGACTATTACATCATCAATGTATACAGCGCAATTGTTTATTCCATTCAGCACCTTATTCATCTAGCACTGGAAAGTGGCAGGAGCATTCTTTAGGCCATACTCCATGACTTGGCACTGGTACACAGCACCACTGACCACGAAGCTAGCCACCTTCTTAGCTTGTTTTCTTAATGGCACATACCAATAGCCTTTTACAAAGTCTCCTTTAACAAAAATGGGGGCAACTCTGATCTTTTCTACCAAATCGTCAACCTGAGGAAGAGGGTAAGCATCAGTTCTTGACAATAAATTGACCTTGCCGAAATCTGTGCAAAACCTGAATTTGCCATCCGGTTTAAGCTGCAAGGTTACAGAAGAACTCCATTCACTATATCCTCATTTAATGAGTCCTCGGTCGAGAATGTACTATATCTCGGCATAAAGCGCTTTCTGTCTAATCGGGTTTACCTTATATGAGGCTAACTTGACTAGTTTATTATCACCTACGTCTATGTCGTGAATTGCTCATGTGGTTAACCCCAGGGAGTCACCAAATATATGTGGGAACTGCCACAACCTGATGCACAGTTTTTCGCACTTGTTAGGTAGGAGGTGCTGCAGCATATCTCTTATTGGTACATAACTGTTCCCTTCTCACAACCCGGCCGGTATTGCTTCAACACAGACATCTCCCTGCTCCTCCTTCATACCTACAGTAAGAATTGGGGAAGGATTACATTCATGTACAACCACACCAGCAGAAAGACGAGTACGTAGTAGAAGCAACTGACATTTTTAAGCTTGCAACACAAATAAATATACATGCATAATGATGAGTATATAGAGAAGGAAATACACAAAATACAAATGTTCTGATAGTCAGTGGCGTGATATTTACATTGGTATCACACACTAACTAAACAAGCTAAATTACATACATATTTGTTTGTTCTATGTCTTAACCTTGGGACTGTAGACAGTTCAGTAGCCTGTAACTCTGACAAGGTCCTAAAATTATCAATTGAAGCTTCGATATGTTGGGTGCATCATATGTCGTTCTAGATGATCACAGTGGAGCTTCCAGGTGTTGGTTGCTTCCTTTCTGCCTCACGAGATGACGACACCTTATTTATGTACATCACTTGATTGGAGAGAGCACCTACAGTATACGGTCGTTCATAGCATCTTCGAATATGGTCAGGCATCTTCTATGCTATAAATTGGTGACGATATAGGGGGTGTTTTCTTGACGTGTCAGTGTGGCCAGGATATTTGTAGAACAGCAGGAACGATCAGATCACCGCGGAAAAAAACCCTGACGTTTTGCATGGACTCGAACTGAGGTACTTTTTGGTCTGCAGTCCACGACGCTATCCACTGTGCTATCACCTCCCCCCTATCCAATGGCTATTGCCTCCCTAAAGTCGACTTTGTAAAAGGGAATTGGCAGGTACCATTAACAGAACGAGCTAAGAAGGTGCCTATCTTCGATATATCGGAAAATATGAAACTTACAACAGTTTTCAAAACACCATAGATTTGTGGACGTATGTATCTATTTCATGCAAGTGTTTTCAGCTGTATTAAAATTCTGAAAATTAATGAAAACTGCCTAAAATAGAAAAGTGAATAAACTGATAGTTTGCGTAAATTGTATTATATTCAACCATAATCATACAAGTTTATATTTATTGTAAGTTCTAAGAATACCAACAGGTTCTACTACCTATTACATGTTTAATAAGGTATTGTTAAAGGCAATGTTGATAATGGTAGTGAACAAATTGTTTGTTAAAACAAAATATCCACAGGACACGCCACCCTGTATACTGAAATGGTAATAATGAATAGCCGGTTTTCCTTGTAGTGATCGTAAAGTCTGCACAGTTCAGTCTGTGCACTTGTCTAAGTTTGAAACGTGTAGTTGTCAATTCTCTCTAACCCTCTCTCTTCTAATATTCTCTCTCTCTTTCTCTATCTACCTCCTGGTTATCAGAAAGTCCCTCCCTCCCTCCAGCTCTCTCAGCCGCGTCCCAGGGGAGGAGGGAAGGAGGAGGAAAGAAGGGAAATTATTTCGTGGGGGAAAATGGTCACACATACCAACACTGAAGGAGCGAGAGCCAGAGGGAAAGAAGAGGGGGGGGGGGAGTCAAGGAAAGAAGGAAATGGGGAGGTAGAAAGAAATCTAAGATAGGTAGATAACGAGAAAGCGAGAGAGAGAGAGAGAGACATTGATAATTAATATATATACTGGTAAACAAAACAAAAAAATCTGGCATGGAAACTTAGAGCAGTTTTAGACTAATTTTGGGGTGCTGAATCCAAATCTGATCTCAGATTTGCTCTATCACATCACATTTTTGTGCTATCGGTATACCCTATTTTCACGGATTTTACCAAAAATTAACTTTTCGTCACTCATTGCGGATGGTCAGTGATTGCTTTATTGTTAGTATATGATGTTTTATTTTTAGGATAGTGTGTTTATAATAGTGAGGGTTTTATGTACTGTAGATATCCATATTTACGTATTTTTTCATATTGTTTTGCAGTTTGTGAATAGCAAGTAGTTTAGAGTGACGGCAGCGAAAGGGGTAAATAACATTTTCATGCAGAATCTTGCTTTAAAAACACTTACTTTTTTTTGTCTTTTTCAGGTGTGAACTGATTGTCTAATTCTACATAGAGTACTGGTTGCTGGTATAAAACACTGCACTGTACCACTGTGATCTAGCTATGGCTACAACATCCCAAAGAAGGAAATGTTGTAATGACCCAGATATCTTCTGCTGCATCTGTGGAAACTTCACTTTGCAGGCTCAAAGGCGCAACATCAATAACTTTGTCAAGAAGGTGTATCTTGCCTACTTTAAAGCACCACATGGAGACCAGGACAAAAGCTGGGCTCCTTACAAAGTGTGCAAAACCTGTGTTGAAACTTTGCGATCATGGTCTCAAGGAAAGAATGATAAGCTCAAGTTTAGTGTGCCAATGGTTAGGAGAGAACCAACAAACCATTTGGAGAACTGCTACTTCTGCCTTGTCAATGTAAAAGGTTTCAATAAGAAAACCAAACAACACTTGCAATACCCAGATATCCCATCTGCCATTTGACCAGTTGCACACTGTGAGGAAATACCTGTGCCTGTTTTTACTGAGCTGCCAGAGATTTATGTCGAAGCCCTCAATTCACCTGCTTCTACAGATGAAGATGATAAGACTGATCTTTTTAAGCCATCTGATACAGATTGTGATAAACTTTCTCTGTTTAGTCAGCCTGAATTGAATGATCTGGTCAGAGATTTGTAATTGCCAAAGCAGTCTGCTGAATTGTTGGCTTCCAGGCTGCAAGAGAAAAGACTGCTGAAACCTGGCACTAGTGTCTCCTTTCATCGTAACAGAGAAGCAGAACTGCGGAAGTACTTCCATTCAGATGGCCAGCTTGGTTATTGTAATGATGTTGAAGGGCTTCTTCTCACTATGGGACTGCCTGCATATGATTCAAGTGAGTGGAGACTTTTTATTGACAGTTCTAAAAGGAGCTTGAAATGTATTTTACTTCACAACGGAAACATATATGGTTCAATCCCAATAGGACACTGTAAAAATGAAAGAAGAGTATGCCAACATTAAGATTGTTCTGGAGAGGTTGCAATACCATGTTCATGGCTGGGTAATTTGTGTGGATTTGAAAATGGTGAACTTTCTGCTGGGCCAGCAAGGAGGTTACACAAAATACCCCTGTTTCCTGTGCTACTGGGACAGTAGGGCTACAGTAGACCACTGGGTGAAAAAGAAATGGCCACCACGAAACAGTTTGACGCCTGGTGACAAGAACATCATTAATGACCCTCTGGTTGATAGGAAAAACATTGTCTTTCCCTCACTGCACTTAAAACTTGGTTTGATGAATAAATTCGTCAAAGCTCTTGATCACAGTGGAGACTGCTTAAGCTATATATGTTCAACCTTTCCAAGTCTCAGTGACGAGAAGAAAAAGGCAGGAATATTAATTTTGATGGACCTCAAATAAGAACACTCCTCAGGGATCCACACTTTGTTATAACAATGAATGCGGCAGAGACTAGAGCTTGGAATGCATTCTCTGATGTGGTGCAGAATTTCATTGGGAACAGGAAAGCTGACAACTATCAAGAGATTGTGGAGGAGCTGCTCTTGAGTTTGCAAGCACTTGGATGTAGAATGAGCATCAAGGTGCACTACTTACATAGTCACTTGGGCAAGTTTCCAGAGAACCTGGGTGATGTGAGCAAAGAGCAAGGTGAACGCTTTCATCAAGACATTAAAGTAATGGAAGAACGTTACCAAGGCCGATGGGACTCAAACATGATGGCAGATTACTGCTGGAGCTTGATGAGAGACATTCCAGAAGCTGTACATCAGAGATCGTCAAAGAAGAGGAAGTTTATGCAGTTGTAACATGACCACAATTAATAGACTTTTTGTACATAATTTTGTTATCTTCACACTTAATTCTTACATGCTTATGTGCATTCACTCTCACAACTTTGTGCTACGGCTCATTAAATTTTGTATCTATGTATGTTTAATTCTTCCATTATGAGCATAAATTGCTGTTTCTTGCGAAAATGCAAGATTTTATATCTCGAAAACCTGATGTGATAGACAAAAACTGATGACAGATTTGGATGCAGCACACCAAAATTAGCTCAAATCCATTGGAATACCTTGTGCCAGAAAAATCGTGTTGACCGGTTCAAACCATAGAGTAACAAGTTTGGGGGCTAATGCTAAACTGTGCATGCCTAAGGCGTCCATCTCCTTTACTTTGCCCTTTGGAGTTTGTGTTGGATAACTAGGGTAAGTTATCATACCTGGTACACAAGATCTACTGCATATTATCTAGGACAGGATACCACAGAATATCTACCCAGATTGGAAGTCATAATTGTCCAATGAGTCAAGGTTCCTATTAAATGCTAGGTGAACAGAGGCATTGTGAATGTAAACACTGTAATGCAGCTCGTCATTCCCAGGAAACAAACACAGGAATTTGCAATTGTTACTCGAATACTCCACTCACCCATAGTAAGAAAACAACAAAGATCTCACATCTCTTCCATTCTTACGCAAGTCATCTTATATTCATACTCAATGAATGGTAATGTACTCAAAAATACTGATAAAGAAATCGACCTAGGAGTAACAATGTCAAGTAATTTATAACCCAGCCAACAATATACCTAAGTAGCTAAGAAAGCAAACAAAATGATTGGCTTCATTGGAAGATCGTTTGAATACAAATCCGAAAATGTTATTCTCACTTTCTTTGGTTTGCCCCCATCTGGAATACTGTGTACAATGTTAGTGTCCATATTATCCAAATAACATAGATAAACTAGAGAGAATACAGTGGAGAGAAACAAAAAAAATCCTAGACTAATAAACAAGTCATACGAAGAGCGTCTACAAGAGTTAAATAGTTTTAGTTTAACAAAGCACAGGATAAAAAGGGACCTTCTCAAGTTTTTAAAATAATTAAAGATATTGACAATATGGATGCCAACAAATACTTCACAATTGATCACTCAAATTACACTAGAGGAAATGGTTGTAAGATTATTGGAAAGCATTTTCACACACATGAGGCAAACTACTTCTTTTGTTATCAAGTGATAAACTTATGGAATGGACAACCTACTGTAGTAGTGTCATTGAGTGTAGTACTGTTCAAACTTTCAAAACTCGTCTAGATAAATATTTCGCTCTTATCCACCGATTAACTACATTTACAAACGAATAGCACCACTATCCTTTCCTGTTTTCACATAGGATCGGTAGTTTAGTACAAGCAACCTCGTAAGGATCAATAAATATGTTGTTGCTTGTTTTCCTTTGTACCTTTATACTTATATACTTATACCAGAGCTTTCCAGCTTTGGCCCAGTTTACGAACCTGATATAGCGATAATTGTATACTCTGTTTGGCTTCTAAGGTCTGAACTCCTATGTCTCAGGGGTACAAGGTCCTCCCCGCTACAGAGGACAAGAGTGAGAGACTTGGACTTTGAAATGGTCGTGGCGGAGGGACGAATTGGGGAACAACTAGTTTGATTGTAGGGAGGTACGTCTGGTACAAAAAGATAAACTACAATGTAACTAGAATAAGATAGATTGTACACCACTTCAAAATGGACCAATGTAAGTAGCGGGGTACCCCAGGGATCGGTACTAGGACCAATTCTCTTTCTAATTTACATCAACGACATAGATGAGGGTCTCACCTGTACAATCTCAAAATTTGCTGACGATACAAAAATTGCAAATGGCGTACTCTCAAAAGAACAAGTTGACGATATGCAACACAATCTAGATAAATTGTCATGTTGGGCCCAAATTTGGCAAATGAGTTTCAATGCGGATAAATGTAAAGTACTACATATCGGATACCTAAATGAGAAAGCAAACTATTCGATGAATGGCACTCAGCTTAAGAATGTAAACAGAGAAACCGATCTGGGAGTAACAATATCGAGTAACCTAAAACCGAGTCAACAATGTTCAGAAGTTGTTAAGAAGGCAAACAAAATTATTGGCTTTATAGGCAGGTCATTTGAGCATAAATCCAAAGAAGTTATCCTAACCCTTTACAATTCATTAGTCCGCCCTCTTCTGGAATACTGCGTTCAATCCTGGTGCCCTTATTACCAAAAAGATATAAACAAGCTAGAACGAGTTCAACGTAGAGTTACCAAAATGATACCTAGCCTAAAGAACAAACCATACGAAGAGCGTCTTAGAGAATTAAATCTATTTCCTTTAACCCAGCGCAGATTAAGAGGTGACTTAATTCAAGTGTTCAAAATCATCAAAGGCATCGACAATATGAACTGTAGTAAGTACTTCACTATCGACCAATCTAATTACACGCGGGGAAACGGTTGCAAAATTATTGGTAAATCTTTTAACTCACACGAATCTAAGAATTTCTTCTTCAATCGAGTTGTCAACTTGTGGAATGGGCTTCCCCGAAACGTTATAGACTGCATCACCGTTGATTCATTTAAACTCCGCCTAGACAAATATCTCGCATCAAACCCGCGACTGACTGCGTTTGTAAATGAATAACTTTATTTTATCCCCCCCTCAGTTACTAACCCATCTGTCCCCTACTAACTTCCTAATCCTGCCACGGACATTAGTTCCAGGGCAGTAATTCCCTTTCCAATGTTCCCTTACCCACTCTAAACCACTGTTTGGACACTTGATCCTCAGTGTTTTGGAGGACAAGCAACCTAGAAGGGTCACTAGATCTGTTGTTGCTTGATTTCCTTTGTACTCCTTTGTAACTGTCAAATAAAAAAAAAAATAAATAAAAAATAAATATATATATAGAAGGAAACATGCTTACATTACTGAAATGTTTGTGGACATGCAGTAATGCAAGTAATGGTCACTTTTCTGTAAATCTAAAATGGCTTACTTAAGAATGGGAAAGGGGTGGGACCTTTTTTTTTTTTTTTTTTTTTTTAAGTTGTGCATAGCCGTGTAACCATAACAGGAAGGGGAGCCAGGCTGACTGTGAGATCAGTAGTATTCTGTGCCTTAGTTCTCTCTCTCTCTCTCTCTCTCTCTCTCTCTCTCTCTCTCTCTCTCTCTCTCTCTCTCTCTCTCTCTCTCTCTCTCTCTCTGTATATATATATATATATATATATATATATATATATATATATATATATATATATATATATATATATATATATATATATATATTATATACTTATATATAATTATATATATTATATGTATATACTGTATATATATATATATATATATATATATATATATATATATATATATATATATAAATACAGAGAGAGAGAGAGAGAGAGAGAGAGAGAGAGAGAGATGAGTGAGGGAGGGACAGTAGGAAGGAGGGAAGGAGAGCCAAGGGAGAACTAAAGAGGGTGAGGGAGAAGGGACCGAGCGCAACAATAAAGTGGGGGAGAGAAAAGAAGGCAGATTCAAACAGAGAATACAAAAAGACGAAGAAGGGGAAGCAAGGGGACAGAAGAAGGTGAGGGACTGGGAAATGTAAACAGAAATAACATGGAAGAGGAGGGGAAAGAGGCAAAATATAAAGAAATGGTGGAGATAGTCATAAAAGGGAAAACATAAAATTAAGAAAACTTAATGTAATCTTAATTTACTTGGTGATAATTTAAACACACGTAGAAAAAAAGTCGGATATTTAATGAATAATTTATAAATAAAACGTAGGAAATATATTGTAGCATAGATTACAGTAGATCTGGACTTGACACGAAAATGGAACTTTGCAGTAAGGGAGCGAAAATCGGAGAACGAACCCTCAAGTTCGAACCTCGAAACCACGAACAATATCAAATTTTCGTGGTTTCGAAGTTCGAACTGGAGGTTTAATTTTCCGATTTTAGGTCCCTTACTGAAAAGTTCCGTTTTCGTGTCAAGTCCAGATCTACTGTAGTATATGAATGTAGATAATTATAAAGAAAGAATTAACACTATTGACAATAAGAATGGGAGACAAACATGTAGATGCATTGTATGATAAATAACACTGAACAAAAATGGAAAATATATATATTGAAGTAGAGGACTCCATGTAGATAATTTAATTCACACCGATAGAGATTGTCGTAAATCGGATACATAAACAAATACTGTATATATTACTTAACATAAATCTAAAGTACTAAATGATTGAAAACAACACACAATTATCGAAATACGCACATTACACACGCCTTGCTATTATAATCAAACTCTCTTGTTATTATTTGATTAATCCAAAATATTGTAAATTAATATAGTAATATTCCTATACTTCCAGCTATAGACGATTCAAATAATATTTTACCGCTTCATTAGTTTGTATTCGTTCACATGAGTTGCAAAAGAGGTTACTTTTAAATCAAATAATTTTGTTAACAACTTTGACAAAGTAGAATGTGTAGACAAAACATTAAACTTCAAAAGCGATATCTGTCCATTAATTACGTAATAGTATGATTATCCACAATTCTTTAACTATCTAACTTCTGAAGTGAAACACATTCTATCCATCTCTCCTTTCGCAGAAATCTCCATCTTAGGAGTTTTCAATGTTCACCACTGCCAAAGGCTCTTCTCCCATTTTACTGACCACCCTGGTAAACAAGCCTATATGCATGTTATCGTAAATGACCTAGAGCAGTTAGTCCAACACCCTACACTAATTCCTGACCGCATTGGAGATCGGTCCAACATTCCTGACTTAATTTTTTGTTTCTATATTCCAACTACTCACTTTTGGGCATAGGCTGAGAGCCTGTACATTCTACTCCTAAACACTGTGAAGCCTGTGAGGTCATGCTCCAGTCTAGGGAGTGAGACATGTGAAGCACCCACTAACGGCTCGAAGCAGCAAAATCTCTAAAGCTTCTTCGTCCCTGCGTTTCACTGTCTCATCCCCTAGACTCGGACCCTCACTCTCAGAACGCCACCTATTGAGCAATTAACTCACTAGGCATTGCCCCCCCTGAAGCATATTTTGAATATGGGAATATTTTTACAGTGCTTTTTTAACAGGGAACAATGAGGATATTTTATTGGCATTTCAGTGGGCTTTGTGGTAATGCACTGATACTTTGTACAGGACAAATTTAATCCTAATAATATCGGGATTCGAGCCCGGGTCCATTGGATTACCAGTTCAGTTGCAAGACCACTCCACCTAACTAACTTCTAACTTCTAATCCTTTTACTTACACTGTAAACGTATTCTATCCTCACAGCTGGCGGAGCTTGAGTCACTTTGGCGCTGTCGACTGGGAGACTCTTATGCAGTACTTCTATGATTTCCCATGGAACGATTTTCGCTTCCATGGTCAGGAGCCCGCGGAGTGCACTGAGCGCATCACCAAGGTTATCCTCTAGGGCCTGAAGGCATACATTCCATTTTCTTTCTCTCAGTCAAGCTTGTTCTACTGATATCCTCAATAAGGAGGAAGCATCCAAATGGTACCGCCGCCTTCGAACTCAAGAATTTCGTGCTCTTTATGTTTCTGCCTCAAATCAAACCAAATCTGTTTTTCGACTAGCCCAAAAAAAAATTCATCAATAACAAATGTTCTGAGCTTTCGAACTCTAGCTCTTCCTAAGCTTTCTGGCATCTAGCCAAAAACCTCTCCAACAATTATATTTCCTCTTCTTTCCCTCCTCTTTTCCACTCTGACGTCACTACCGTCACTTCTTCCTCTGACAATGCTCAACTCTTCACTCAACCGTTCACTAAAAACTCCAGCTTTGATGATTCTGGTACTATTCCTCCCTTTCCACCCCCCTCTCAGGGCTAGACCCAGGTGAGGTATAGGCATGTGATAAAGAGTCGCTGGAACTCCTGTTTCATATGCTTGGCCTCTCTTACTGATTTTTTTGTGCCTCATTTACACTGAGAGCAATCCAGCTAGCTCTCACAAACACCTTCTCATCCTATTCACTTCACTACACTAAACATACACACCACTCTTCATTCCTCCACACCAATATTTTAAAACATTATTAATTTTAGCCCAGCCTCGGAGTCCCCAGGGGGGGGGGGAACATAAATGCCCCCACACCCGACCGACTATCCCATGACGACCCCACAAAATTACCTGGACCTCGGCCTGTTACTCTTTCTATTGATTTCTGCAACATTCGCGGACTCTCCTCTAACTTTCACTCTGTTGAACACCATCTCTCCTCCTACAAACCTGATCTTCTCTTCCTCACCGAAACTCAGGTGTCTGTAGCAACATCCAGCAGCCCCTTCTCTGTATCCTCCTACTTTCTCTATCCTAGTTTCGAAGCCAAAGGTGGATGTTGTACATGTGCACATCAAACTCACTTGCTCTCGTGTTCCCGATTTCGACGCCTCTGAATTTTCAACATTATGGCTCAAACTTTCCTGTCATTCTCTTACTAAATATTTCTGTGCTGTCTATCTTTCCCCTAACTCAACGAACTTTCTCAAATTCTTTGACTATTTAAACTCTACAGTGGAACACATTCTATCCATTTCTCCTTCCTCAGAAATCTCCATCTTAGGAGATTTCAACGTTCACCACCGCCAATTGCTCTCCTCTCACACTACTGACCCAGCTGGTGAACAAGCCTACGTCTTTTCTATCCTAAATGACCTAGAGCAATTAGTTCAGCAACCCACCCGTATCCCGGATCGCATCGGATATCGGCCCAACATTCTTGACTTGTTTCTAACTTCTAACCCCTCTTCTTATACTGTTGATCTTTTCTCTCCTTTGGGCTCCTCCGACCATAAACTTATCACTGTCACCTGTCCTATATCTCCAGTACGGCCACCCGATCCTCCTAGCCAGCGGCGCTTGTGGCACTTCGGCGCTGCCGACTGGGAGGCTCTCCGGCAGTACTTCTTTGATTTCCCATGGAATGATTTCTGCTTCCGTGACCGGGGACCCTCGGAGAGTGCTGAACGCATTACCGAGGTAATCCTATCAGGCATGGAAGCATACATTCCATTCTCTTTCTCTCAGACTAATGCTAAAACATCTTGGTTTACTCACGCCTGTTCTACTGCTGTCCGCAATAAGGAGGAAGCATTCAAACGGTACCGACGCCTTAAAACTCAAGACTCTCATTCTTCCTATGTTTCTGCCCGGAATCAGGCCAAATCTGCTCTTCGATTTGCCAATCACTCTTTCATCAATAATAAATGCACTGAACTATCCAACTCTAGCTCTTCCCAAGCTTTCTGGCATCTAGCCAAAAACCTCTCCCACAATTTCTCTTCCTCGTCTTTCCCTACCCTTTTCCACTCTGATGGCACAACCATCACTTCTTCCTCTGACAAAGCTAAACTCTTCGCTCAAACCTATGCTAGAAAGTCAACCTTGGATGATTCCGGTGCTCTTCCTCCCTCTCCACCCTCCTCTCTCTTACTTATGCCTAATATCCTAATCTCTTCTAAAAATGTACTTTCTACCCTCTCTGGGCTTAATACTAATAAGGCGTACGGTCTGGACGGTGTTCCTCCTTTTGTTCTCAAAAACTGTTCTTCCGTGCTGACTCCCTGCCTAGGCAAACTCTTTCGTCTCTGTCTATCCTCTAACGTCTTCCCTACATGCTGGAAATTTGCTCACATTCAACCTGTCCCAAAGAAGGGTGACCTCTTTCAACCCTCCAACTATCGTCCAATTGCTCTCATCTCTTGTCTTTCTAAAGTTTTGAAACTATTCTTGCTTTCAAATTTCTTAAGCATTTCTCTTCTCATAATCTGCTCTCAGATCGCCAGTATGGCTTCCTTAAGGGTCGCTCTACTGGTGATCTTCTTTCATATCTTACTAACTCTTGGTCATCCTCCTTTCGGGAATTCGGTAAGACTTTTTCTATTGCAGTAGACATATCGAAAGCCTTCGATAGAGTCTGGCATAAATCTTTAATTCCTAACCTACCCTCGTTCGGTTTCTATCCCTCCATCTGTGCCTTTGTCTCTAATTTCCTTTCCGGCCGTTCCATAGCCGCGGTTGTGGACGGCCATTGTTCACTTCCTCACCCTATAAACTCCGGTGTTCCTCAGGGCTCTGTCCTATCTCCTATTTTCTTTCTAATTTTTATAAATGATCTCAACTGTACCTCAATTCCCATCCATTCATACGCAGACGACTCAACCTTACACTACTCCATTAGTTTTTCAGAACGCCCCAGCCAGCAATCCCTCAATGACAAACCTAAGTTGTATGTAAAATGCTAGAATCGGTCATACGAGACAGACTCGTAAATCACTTAGAGGAAAATAACATACTTAAAGATATTCAACACGGCTTTCGTAAAAAACGTTCCTGTTTAACAAACCTCTTAGACTTCTTCCACGATATCCTCAACTTCTACGATGAGAGTAAAGCTGTAGATATTATATACCTTGATTTTCAAAAGGCCTTTGACAAAGTTCCCCACAAACGTTTACTGCTTAAACTAAAAGCGCATGGAATACAAGACGGTGTGTTGAAATGGATAGAAAATTGGCTCAGCGACAGAAAGCAAAGAGTTGTCATAAACGGGAAGGCATCTAAATGGACCAATGTAAGTAGCGGGGTACCCCAGGGATCGGTACTTGGTCCAATTCTCTTTCTAATTTACATCAACGACATAGATGAGGGTCTCGCCTGTACAATCTCAAAATTTGCTGACGATACAAAAATTGCAAATAGCGTACTCTCAAAAGAACAAGTTGGCGATATGCAACACAATCTAGATAAATTGTCATGTTGGGCCCAAATTTGGCAAATGAGTTTCAATGCGGATAAATGTAAAGTACTACATATCGGATACCTAAATAAGAAAGCAAACTATTCGATGAATGGCACTCAGCTTAAGAATGTAAACAGAGAAACCGATCTGGGAGTAACAATATCGAGTAACCTAAAACCGAATCAACAATGTTCAGAAGTTGTTAAGAAGGCAAACAAAATAATTGGCTTTATAGGCAGGTCATTTGAGCATAAATCCAAAGAAGTTATCCTAACCCTTTACAATTCCTTAGTTCGCCCTCTTCTGGAATACTGCGTTCAATCCTGGTGCCCTTATTACCAAAAAGATATAAACAAGCTAGAACGAGTTCAACGTAGAGTTACCAAATGATACCTAGCCTAAAGAACAAACCATACGAAGAGCGAAGAGCGTCTTAGAGAATTAAATCTATTTCCTTTAACCCAGCGCAGATTAAGAGGTGACTTAATTCAAGTGTTCAAAATCATCAAAGGCATCGACAATATGGACTGTAGTAAGTACTTCACTATCGACCAATCTAATTACACGGGGAAACGGTTGCAAAATTATTGGTAAATCTTTTAACTCACACGAATCTAAGAATTTCTTCTTCAATCGAGTTGTCAAATTGTGGAATGGGCTTCCCCGAAACGTTATAGACTGCATCACCGTTGATTCATTTAAACTCCGCCTAGACAAATATCTCGCATCAAACCCGCGACTGACTGCGTTTGTAAATGAATAACTTTATTTTATCCCCCCCTCAGTTACTAATCCATATGTCCCCTACTAACTTCCTAATCCTGCCATGGACATTAGTTCCAGGGCAGTAATTCCCTTTCCAATGTTCCCTTACCCACTCTAAACCACTGTTTGGACACTTGATCCTCAGTGTTTTGGAGGACAAGCAACCTAGAAGGGTCACTAGATCTGTTGTTGCTTGATTTCCTTTGTACTCCTTTGTAATGAAGCCATAGAACTTTTAAATTCTGATCTAAATACTATCTCCAATTAGGGCAAAGAAAACCTTGTTACCTTTAATGCTTCCAAAACCCAATTTCTCCATCTATCTACCCGTAAGGAACTCCCAGCGGACTATCCCTTATTCTTCAACAATACAAAAATCAATCCTTCATCTTCTCTCAATATTCTTGGTGTCTCTTTTTCTTCTGCTCTCAGTTGGAAGGACCATATTACCAGTCTTGCTAAGGCAGCCTCCCAGAAGCTGGGTTTGCTCAACTGCCTTAGGGGGTTCTTTTCCCATGCACAGCTTCTTGCTCTGTACAGGGGCATAGTGCGTCCTTGTATTGAGTATTGTTCAATGTGTGGGGAGGTTCCTCTCACACCGCTCTCCTAGACAAAGTTGAAAGGAAGGCCTTTCGTATCATTAACTCCCGTCCACTCACTAACTCTCTGCAATCTCTCTCTCTCCGCCGCAATGTTGCATCTCTCTCGCTATTCTATCGCTACTATAATAATCAGTGTTCCTCGGAGCTTTCCCAGTGTATACCACCTCCTTTACGTAGGGCACGTGGTACCCGTCTTGCAACTCAATCCCACCCCTACTCTGTGCAACTCTCCAACCCAAGAGTGAAACGTTACTCTCAAACATTCTTCTACTCAACAGCTGAGCTCTGGAACTCTCTCCCAGAATCTGTCTTTCCCTCTTCCTATGACTTAAATTGCTTCAAACTCCGTGTGTCCAGGCATTTTGGCTCAAACGTCCCTTGATTTTGGCCCTGTCACTCTTTCAACTATGGGGGAGGCACTTGCTATAGGCAGTTCTGCCTTTTGCCTCCCTCAATCACATAGAACAAAAAAATAATAATAATTATTGTATTACGCTCTGGATCTTGCTTATGCACTCCTGCCGATCTCCGTTCCCTTTGTACAACGGCACAGTACATGCACTCCTCCAGTCTATTGGTACCATTGATACAACAAAGCACACATTGAAAAGTCTTACCAACCAATCTTTTATCACATCTCCAACCTTCTTTATACACTCGCAACCTCGCAACCAATTGGGCCCAAATTTGGCAAATGAGTTTCAATGCGGATAAATGTAAAGTACTACATATCGGATACCAAAATGAGAAAGCAAACTATTCGATGAATGGCACTCAGCTTAAGAGTGTAGACAGAAAAACCGATCTGGGAGTAACAATATCGAGTAACCTAAAACCGAGTCAACAATGATCAGAAGTTGTTATGAAGGCAAACAAAATAATTGGCTTTATAGGCAGGTCATTTGAGCATAAATCCAAAGAAGTTATCCTAACTCTTTACATTTCCTTAGTCCGCTCTCTCCTGGAATACTGCATTCAATCCTGGTGCCCTTATTACCAAAAAGATATAGACAAACTAGAACGAGTTCAACGTAGAGTTACCAAAATTATACCTAGCCTAAAGAACAAACCATACGAGGAGCGTCTTAGATAATTAAATCTATTTCCTTTACCCAACGCAGATTAAGAGGCAACTTAATTCAAGTGTTCAAAATCATCAAAGGCATCGACAATATGAACTGTAGTAAGTACTTCACTATCGACCAATCTAATTACACTAGGGGAAACGGTTGAAAAATTATTGGTAAATCTTTTAACTCTCACGAATCTAAGAATTTCTTCTTCAATCGAGTTGTCAACTTGTGGAATGGGCTTCAACGAGACGTTATAGACTGCAGCACCGTTGATTCTTTTAAACTTCGCCTAGACAAATATCTTGCATCAAACCCGCGACTGACTGCGTTTATAAATTAATAACTTTATTGTATTCCTCCCACAGATTCATCAAGGATTATTGCGTATATATATATTAGTAAGACGTTACTCTCTTTTTCCCAGATATACGAAAGATCACTTATAACTGCGTTATGTTACTAACCCATCTGTGCCCTACTAACTTCCTAATCCTGCCACGGACATTAGTTCCAGGGCAGTAGTTCCCTTTCCAATTTTCCCTTACCCTCTCTAAACCACTGTTTGGACACTAGATCCTCAGTGTTTAGGAGGACAAGCAGCCTAGAAGAGTCACTAGACCTATTGTTGCTTGATTTCCTTTGTACTTCGTTGTACTCCACAGCAATACCATTCAAACCTTCTGCTTTTCCCGCTCTCATATGTTTCACTGCTTCTTTCACCTCATTTTCATCAATGTTGTCATTTATTCCCTGCCACCTGGGTGGCCTGGGTAACCTATCTCCATCAAACACTGCTTCAATCTCTGCTTCTCTTCCATCTCTTGCATTTAGCAAAGATTCAAAATACTCAAGATATCGTTTCCTCACTTCAACTTCTTCCACTAATAATTCTCCATTTGCATCTTTCACTGACTCTTCCCTCTTTTGTCCTCCTTTCCTTACTCTATTTACCTCCTTCCAGAACATCTTTCGTTCTTCAAAATGTGTTCTCTCTCTCTCTCTCTCTCTCTCTCTCTCTCT
The DNA here is from genome assembly GCA_032716605.1 of Paralithodes platypus. Classification (NCBI taxonomy): domain Eukaryota; kingdom Metazoa; phylum Arthropoda; class Malacostraca; order Decapoda; family Lithodidae; genus Paralithodes; species Paralithodes platypus. Next base: position 32,012,031 of record CM064523.1, read on the forward strand.
CTCTCTCTCTCTCTCTTTCTTTCTCTCTCTCTCTCTCTCTCTCTCTCTCTCTCTCTCTATATATATATATATATATATATATATACTGTATATACTATAGTAGACTTGACTCGAAAATGGAACTTTGCAGGAAGGGACCCAAAATCGGAAAACGAAATCTCAAGTTCGAACCTCGGAATCGCGAAAATGTGATATTTTCGCGGTTTCGAAGTTCAAACTTGGGGGTTCGTTCTCTGATTTTGGGTCCCCTACTGCAAGGTTCCGTTTTCGTGTTAAATCCAGATCTACTGTAATCTATGATATAAATTATTGCATATTTTTATAAACAAAAATAACAATGATAATATATATATATTGTTACGACCTGGCACTCGGGTACACAAGGGCTCTCAATCAGGACTCTAATACGGCTCGCTGCCACAACGGAAACACACGATCCCAACCCCTGAGTACTGCCAGCCGAACAAAAAACACCAATACCCTCCAGAGTTCAATCTGCTATAACGGGGTATACAAGAACTCGGTACTAGTGTTCAACAACAGACTAATAAAGAGACAGGAATTCTCTAGTCTGGTCAACAATCAAACAAAGAAGTAAGAAACAACAACACCAAAGAATAGTGTTGGCCGAAGCCGAAGTAATCCACCCTTGACTAAGAACTTAAGAAGTCCTCCACCCTCTACTTCGGATCGGCACTATTACGTTACGTTAATTAATAGTCCTTAAGCATCGAGCAAGGAATCTTCTGAAAAAAGTTAGATGCTTCTCGGATGCTCGTAAGAAGTACGTATCGGATTTTGAACAGTAATTCAATAAGAAAAACACTGGCAATTAAATACTATTACAGGTTTAAATTGGCATAAGAATAATTAAAAGAATATGCAATAGTAAATGGCAAACATTAAAAAGAAGTACTCCGCAAATGCAACGGCAATAGCCTACTCGGATTGTGCTCGTGGGCCACTAATCACTAAAGTAGCCAAGCTTGCAACACATGAAATCAATAGTGCATAAACAATATCATACATAAGGAAAGCTTCAATACTATTCTGTATCTACTAATCGAGTAAAGTCTAGCTGGGGTACTGTGGGCAAAAGGTAGCAGTGACTGAGCAAAAACGGCTCGTAGCCTAGCGAAGTCCTCACAACTGTTTAAAGTATTACGTTAACACTAACAAGTGCACTTTGAGAAATCCAGATCCCTTGTATCTGGTTTTCTCCCGGCTCCTTGACAAAGTAAAAACAAGCTGTTAATAAAATACAGGGTGGTTAGGCTCTTGCCCTCACGCACTGTAAATTATTAACTCAACACAGTCAGCCGCGAAGACAACCTAGGCTTCACTGAACCGAAACGAGTATGCAGGTTTATCGCTTAACCACTGCATCAAACAACAACTCGTAACACAGAAAAGCCTTACCCCAGTCTAGCATTACCTAGACTAGCAGAAACCAGGAATAATAATAATAACACACAGGGAAATGCATAGACAAGTGCAACAAACATAAATCAATCCTATTCTAAGTTAACCCTTCCAAAATAGGCTATCTAATAGGCATGTATCTCATGAGAACTCAAGCGATAATACGTTGGCTGACTAGCTCTGCACCAACGGGACCATGGAAGTTAAAAAGGGTAGGGAAAAGAGGAGATAAGAATGTAAGGTAGTAGAGAAAGTTCACATCAGTCAGAAGAATATATAGTTAGCAAGGGAAATGAGAAGTCGCTCTGCCTAATGAGTTCTGATCAAAAAATGGCTAGACTTCCCTTTTTATACTCGGCCCTCTAGTGAGCCCAACGTGAACTACTAAGGACCGCCCACTGACAATCATTACGTAATTTCTCTCTCTCCTCTGGGATAGACAAAGGCTTTCCTAGCACTGAGGGGAGGGGGAGGGGGGGGGGGAGTGCTAGTGAGTTAGGCCCACCTCCCGCATGGCGCACCCACTGACCCCCAACTGTGGCTGCCGCTTCTCCCATCATTACAAATAAGTTTTACACACAATACTTATAACTAATGATATAAAATAGAACTCGTTGACTCAGATGAAAACAAAATACATATTCATATTACTTATAGTACAACGGCTCACATGAACTAAGTTAGGAAACTCTACATAGACTACAGCCAAAGTTCCTGCCCTGACGATCCTAGCGAGAGTGGGGCATGACTAGGCGTTCTGTACAGCATGCTCACACTGGACATGCGTCACACCTCCCCCAAGATTTTACTTGCTCAACCCTGAGCTAAAATCTGACAAACACAGAACCCCATCAAGCCCCTCACACCCAGCGACCCAGCGACCGCATGGCACTAAAACAAAGCTGAGTTTATCACCAAAACGCATCTTATTATTAACCAAAAATTCACATTTTATAACTCCTCCCAACAATAGCAAAAAGACACAATATCATGCTCCCAGAGCGAGCTTACAGCAGCTCAGCCGTTTGATAGTTTGTGGACTACTCAAACTCTATAGGCTATGACAAACTTATACGATTACCTATATCAAAAGAAAGAGTTTTTTATATGATTTTTATATTTTAATATGTTTTTCCCGGCTGCACTATAAGGGCAGCCTATTTTCCTCCACTCAAACCCACACACCTGTGATAGCCTACGACTGATCATCCACCCTTGATAAACAATCCGCGATCACATTGTCACATCCAGCAATATGACGGATGTCCAGGTTATACTCCTGCAACATCAAAGACCACCTGGTCAGTCTCATATTGTGATTGTGAAATTGATTCAGGAATCTCAAAGGGTGATGATCAGTGTAGATAACCACGACTGGGCCATAGGCTGGAACATACACCTCGAAGTGCCTGAGCGACAGCACAATCGCCAGTAATTCCTTTTCTATTGTAGAATAGTTCTTTTGTGCAGCATTGAACTTCTTAGAAAAGAAACTTACTGGGTGTTCCACACCTTCATTGTCTGTCTGTAGCAAGACGGCACCAGCCCCTACACCACTAGCATCTGTTGCCAGCTGAAAAGGCCTGTTAAAGTCTGGGGCCCTGAGTATCGGGTGAGTACATAGCAAATGTTTCACCAAAGTGAAAGCCTTTTCACACTCAGGTGCCCACAAAAACTTTTTGTCTTTAGATAACAAATCTGTGAGAGGTGCCAACACCGTTGAGTAACCTTTTATGAAGCGTCTGTAGTAGCCTATCATACCCAAGAATCTCATAATCTGCTTCTTGGTTGTTGGGTGCGGAAATTTATTGATAGCCTGTACCTTGTTCTGAGGAGGGCACACCTGTCCCCTTCCCACTACAAACCCAAGGTACTGCACAGTGGCTTTTACGAAGTCACACTTTGCCAAATTTACTACCAGACCTGCTTCACTAAGTTTCCGGAACAAGGTCTCAAGGTGCTCACAATGGCTCTCAAAGTCGTCATCATAAATGATTACATCGTCCAAATATACGGTGCAATTTGGAATGTCCTTTACAATTTCATTCATCAGGTTCTGAAACGTTGCTGGTGCATTCTTAAGCCCGTAAGGCATAACATTGCACCGGTAGGTACTCCCGTCCACAACAAAACCACATACCTCTTTAGCACGCTCGGACAAAGGTACTTGCCAGTAACCTTTTACTAAATCTACTTTAGACAAAAAACGAGCATTACCAATTTTGTCAACACTATCATCAACCCGAGGAAGAGGATATGGGTTAGTTGGAGTCAAACCGTTTAACCTACGGAAATCAATACAAAAGCGTACCTTGCCATCTGGCTTAGGCTGCAGTGTTACAGGGGAAGTCCACTTAACTGTGCCTTTCTCTATCAACCCTCTACCGAGCATATACTCCAACTCATCCCTCAGAGCTGGTAGTTTTATGGGGGGCACACGGTACGGGATTGACTTAAAGGGTAGATGGTCCCCCACGTCAACATCATGCATAGCCTGAGTAGTGAGGCCTGGGTGTTCAGCAAATACAGTGGGGTATGAACCGAACAACTGACGGATAGCATCAAACTGCGGCTCAGGCAAATGAGCTATAGCCTCGTCAGCCCTTAGGCTCGAGTTCCCCGCCCACTGATCCGCTGAAACATGTTGATCCCAGCTATCCTCCTCTGAAGCTTGACTGTCCCCCTCTCCTTCTCCACCACGGCCGCAACAAGCCAACACAGGGACAGTGAGAGGCTCAGAGGGGCGCCTCACATACTCTTTAATAAGGTTCACGTGACATAACTGGTTCTTTTTCCTCCTGTCTGGAGTGGCAACAAGGTAATCTAAGTCTGAAATTTTTTCTACAATTTTATAAGGTCCAGTGTACTTCGCAGAGAGGGGGTTACCAACCAAAGGCAACAAAATTAATACCTCTTGTCCTACAGTGAACTTCCGGAGCCTCACTTTGCGATCATACCTGTCCTTCATCAAAGCTTGTGATTCTGTCAAATTTCTACCTGCCATCTCCAGACTCTTAAGCATGCGCTCACGGCTTTCAAGCACATACTTTAATAATGGACAAGGCTGCACAGTCCCCTCCCAAATTTCTTTCAGCATGTTAAGGGGGCCCCTGACACGGTGTCCAAAAATCAGCTCGTTTGGACTAAATCCCAGGCTCTCACCAGGTACCTCCCGAGCAGCAAACAGCACATAAGGCAATCCAAGATCCCAATCCATACCGTTGTCAGCACAATAACACCTGAGCATGCTTTTAAGTGTAGCATGCCACCGCTCAAGCACCCCTTGACTCTCAGGGTGATACGCTGACGATACTACTGCTCGTATCCCATGCTGTTGCATTGTTTGCTTGAACATGTTGGAGGTGAAATTAGATCCCTGATCAGACTGAATCTCCTCCGGGTACCCGTACCTTGAGAAGTACCACAACAAGTTACTGACTACCGTCTTAGCCATTCCATTTTTCATAGGGTATGCATCGGGGTATCTAGTGGCAACATCCATTATGGTTAACAAAAATTTATTTCCCGCCTTAGTGGGAGGGAGTGGACCAACCATGTCAACAATAATTTTACTAAAGGGTGGCCCAATCACAGGAATAGGGTGTAACGGAGCCTTAGGAATAACTTGGTTCGGTTTCCCGACACGTTGACAAATATCACAGGAGTTTATCCATGACTGCACATGAGACTTCATCCCCGGCCACCAAAACAATTTCCCCAAAGCCGCCACCGTTTTTCTCACCCCTAGATGTCCTGCCAGTGGTGTGTCATGCGCCAACCTCAGTAGGCTATCCCTGCACTCCCGTGGCACCACCAACTGGTCCACTACTCCGGACCCCTTTTGCCAACTACGTTTAGGGTCTTGAAAACGCCTATAAAGGATGCCTTCTAAATAAAAAAAATCTCCTGGCTGTGCATCGCCGTCCTCGTCGAGCTCTACAGCTCCATTAGCACACGTTTGGAGCTCAGGGTCCTCTAGTTGCAACCGACTTATATCTGAGGGTGCCAAGCGATCTAACTGCTCCCGGAGCAATGCATGACCTTCCCCGATACTGGGCTGCTCCCTCTGTCTCTCTCGATGTACATAACGTTGCTGTCGTGGAGACTCGTCATGCCCAGCCTCGTCACTCTCGATGACAGGCCCAGGGGCTACTCCAGAATTAAGTAATGGTGCTAATACTGAATCACCCAGGAGAGCCGCCGAGTCAAAACTCTTAAAACCAACTCCAGCTTTAGCCTCCTCCTGTTGATCGTTCCTCCGCTGGTCTGAAGGCGGAGGACTAGGCTGTGACACTTTAGCTGCCCGAGCTCGGGTGACAACACACGCCATGGGTTGTGTCTGGCACCGCTCGACCCACTCTTGCTCTTCCCTACTCACGTCGGCCGGCCTCTCGGCAACGACTAAGGGTAGAACCTCGGAAGCGGGCATTGCAAAGTCGTTGCCGAGAAGAAGGTCGACGCCCTCCACTGGCAGTTTCTCCACAATCCCGACATCCAATTCACGTGCCACACCATCCACCTCCAACTCCAACCGCACCAGCGGGTATGACCGAGTTGCATTAATACCCTGCACCACTACCACCCGAGCCGCGTTTATAGGGTAGCCAGTCAAGTTTTTCATCAGAGTCTGGGAAGCACCTGTATCACGCAAGACCTCTACTCCATGCTTGCGCCCCGCCCACATCACGCAACCCCGCCCTCTATGGTCGCAAAAAACATCCTGAGCAGGGTTCGAGCCTCCCAGGTGCTTCTGCATTGGCTGTGCCTCAGCCTCTGACGAACTGCCCCAGGCAAACTCAGATGACTTCGGAGACACACCAATGTTGCAGGCCAAAGACACAGCTGCTGTAGGTGGTTTGCTAGGACAGACTCTTGCAAAGTGCCCCTTTTTATGACAATGATAACACTCCACCTCCCCTTTGGGCTTCCCTTGGTACTGGGAAGGGCCCGGCCCCTTCTTAAATGGGACGGTGCTAGTCTTGTGGTCAGTCTTGGTATCATGGCTCTTGTACTTGTTTGCATAAGGTATATCACTAACTCGGGGGGGTGGGGCGTCACGCCCCTTGTTACCTGCCTCACTACGCTGGGCAGACCCGCACCCACGAATTAGTGATAGCCGGAGGTCAGCCATCTCAGCTGCCTCCTGTAGAGTTTTTGGGTTCTTTTCTTTAATAGTTAAAGTCATTTCTGCACCAGTACACTTATAAAACTGCTCGAGCAGAAACAGCTCAGTCAACTGTTCGGCCGTCTCAGCTTTCTCAGAACGTGTCCAGTTTTTAAGTGCATCTTTTAAGTCCCGGGCATGTTCAAGAAAGGTCACCTCCCTAGTCTTTGTAACACCCCGAAACTTCAATCGATATGTTTCCGGTTGCAACTCGTATGCCCGTAGGACAGCTCTCTTCAATTCTGGGTAGTCAATGCAAGACTCTAAAGGCAGTGCATCATAAGCCTTCAGACCCTTACCCGTAAGTCTTGAGGAGACTAGAGCTGCCCACTTCTCTTCAGGCCAATTATGCTCCCTACATTTCTTCTCAAAACGATTAAAAAATTCTGTGACTTCAGTTTCACTAAATACCGGCACCAATTTGACTAATTGGGCCAAGGACTGTTCTCTTACTTGGCCCTCACGGCCCATCCAAGTCCCTGTCGACTCTGCACGAGACTTATCTAAATCTAATTTAGCACAATATTTCTCCGAGTCGTACTTAAGCTCAGCCTCATGCCTCCTAACCTCAATCTCATGCCTCCTCGTCTCATCCTCCTGCCTCCTGGTCTCATTTTCATGCCTCCTGGTCTCATCCTCCTGCTTCCTAGCCTCAATCTTAGCAAGCTCAAGTCTAAATACCATATCTGGAGACAGACAGGAAGAGGGAGCTGCCACTACTGAAGGAGGGGGGGCAAAAACTGGGGAACCACCATGTGCACCACCCGAGGGCACTCCAATCTGCCAATTCTCATCCCTCTGTGGGAGAGTGCTAACCTCCGGTAACTGAGTGGACGGCACTGTGGGAGTCGAGTGAGAGGGGATCTGGGGAGGAACCCCCCCAAACGCCCTCTCCTCCGAAACCCCATGTCGCCCACGCAACACCCAGGAAATCAGCTCCCCCTTGGACATCCCTACTACATTGGAAATTCCCAAAACCTTGGCTATCAGGTGCAAGCCACAAACATCCACCCCAGTCAGCCTCTCCTCCGTCACGTGGTACCGCTTACTCACAAAAACTCTAGCATCCTCCTCACTGGTTACTAACGGCACACCTTCAAATGGCATCTCTCGCTCATCGTCAGTGCTAATGCACGACATACTGAAGTCCACAAAAAAATTCTCGAGACAAAAGTGTTTAACTTCCTATGCAAGCACTAATTACTAAATTAACTGGAGTCTCTTAAATGCTTTACTAATTGCCATACAAAAACAAATATTCTTCAATATGCACGCTAAAATACAAACAAACAAATGTTGTACAACTCTGCAAAAATTTATACTGTTCACAAAATCCTAAGCAAGGTCGCCATTTGTTACGACCTGGCACTCGGGTACACAAGGGCTCTCAATCAGGACTCTAATACGGCTCGCTGCCACAACGGAAACACACGATCCCAACCCCTGAGTACTGCCAGCCGAACAAAAAACACCAATACCCTCCAGAGTTCAATCTGCTATAACGGGGTATACAAGAACTCGGTACTAGTGTTCAACAACAGACTAATAAAGAGACAGGAATTCTCTAGTCTGGTCAACAATCAAACAAAGAAGTAAGAAACAACAACACCAAAGAATAGTGTTGGCCGAAGCCGAAGTAATCCACCCTTGACTAAGAACTTAAGAAGTCCTCCACCCTCTACTTCGGATCGGCACTATTACGTTACGTTAATTAATAGTCCTTAAGCATCGAGCAAGGAATCTTCTGAAAAAAGTTAGATGCTTCTCGGATGCTCGTAAGAAGTACGTATCGGATTTTGAACAGTAATTCAATAAGAAAAACACTGGCAATTAAATACTATTACAGGTTTAAATTGGCATAAGAATAATTAAAAGAATATGCAATAGTAAATGGCAAACATTAAAAAGAAGTACTCCGCAAATGCAACGGCAATAGCCTACTCGGATTGTGCTCGTGGGCCACTAATCACTAAAGTAGCCAAGCTTGCAACACATGAAATCAATAGTGCATAAACAATATCATACATAAGGAAAGCTTCAATACTATTCTGTATCTACTAATCGAGTAAAGTCTAGCTGGGGTACTGTGGGCAAAAGGTAGCAGTGACTGAGCAAAAACGGCTCGTAGCCTAGCGAAGTCCTCACAACTGTTTAAAGTATTACGTTAACACTAACAAGTGCACTTTGAGAAATCCAGATCCCTTGTATCTGGTTTTCTCCCGGCTCCTTGACAAAGTAAAAACAAGCTGTTAATAAAATACAGGGTGGTTAGGCTCTTGCCCTCACGCACTGTAAATTATTAACTCAACACAGTCAGCCGCGAAGACAACCTAGGCTTCACTGAACCGAAACGAGTATGCAGGTTTATCGCTTAACCACTGCATCAAACAACAACTCGTAACACAGAAAAGCCTTACCCCAGTCTAGCATTACCTAGACTAGCAGAAACCAGGAATAATAATAATAACACACAGGGAAATGCATAGACAAGTGCAACAAACATAAATCAATCCTATTCTAAGTTAACCCTTCCAAAATAGGCTATCTAATAGGCATGTATCTCATGAGAACTCAAGCGATAATACGTTGGCTGACTAGCTCTGCACCAACGGGACCATGGAAGTTAAAAAGGGTAGGGAAAAGAGGAGATAAGAATGTAAGGTAGTAGAGAAAGTTCACATCAGTCAGAAGAATATATATAGTTAGCAAGGGAAATGAGAAGTCGCTCTGCCTAATGAGTTCTGATCAAAAAATGGCTAGACTTCCCTTTTTATACTCGGCCCTCTAGTGAGCCCAACGTGAACTACTAAGGACCGCCCACTGACAATCATTACGTAATTTCTCTCTCTCCTCTGGGATAGACAAAGGCTTTCCTAGCACTGAGGGGAGGGGGGAGGGGGGGGGGGAGTGCTAGTGAGTTAGGCCCACCTCCCGCATGGCGCACCCACTGACCCCCAACTGTGGCTGCCGCTTCTCCCATCATTACAAATAAGTTTTACACACAATACTTATAACTAATGATATAAAATAGAACTCGTTGACTCAGATGAAAACAAAATACATATTCATATTACTTATAGTACAACGGCTCACATGAACTAAGTTAGGAAACTCTACATAGACTACAGCCAAAGTTCCTGCCCTGACGATCCTAGCGAGAGTGGGGCATGACTAGGCGTTCTGTACAGCATGCTCACACTGGACATGCGTCACAATATATACATGTACTGTATATACAGTATATATATATATATATATATATATATATATATATATATATATATATATATATATATATACAGTATATATACAGTATATACCAGGAATAATCAGGAGTACCACTTGTATTCATTACTTTCATTGATTTCACTAGTTAGGTATATTTGTAAATTAATCGGGGAGTTTGTGAAAACAAATATGAATAATTTACATATATTACATAAATTTTTCTAATTTGTTTTTTTGCAAACCTAGTCATTTCCCGCTTCGATTTAGATAGCGATTTGCGTAGGTTTACATATATCGTACAAAAGTTAAATAAGTGATACCAAACGTAATTATCGTACTTGTAAACAGGGTAATATGACTTATTTAACGCATTATGTTGAAGTCTCAAAGTCCTGCCAAAAACAAGCAAGTATGGCAAATCTGCAATCTAGGAATTTATTGAACAATTTAGCGTAGACTCAGCAAAATGAATAACGGAGTCTCAGGGGGTCGTATCTTGATCTAACAATTTAAAACGCGAAGTGCACGGATACTGTAAGTGACTGGTTAGTGGGTTCCGCCAGGCTACGTGATTAATACTATATTCATCGCATAATTTCTTCATATCATAATTACAAGACTCTGTACCGTTACCAGTCACAATTGTATTAGGACAACCAAATTAGGACAACCAAACGTCCGCCAAGAATTGTTCTGTAACCGATTTTGCTTCTTTATCTTGCAGCGCCGACAATACAAAGAACAGTGAAGAGTGACACACGATTAACGTGAATAATATTGATTTCCTGCATTAGTCAGCGGAAGTTTCAAAAAATCAATGGCAACTACATCGAAAATGTGGGCAGGTACAGGATATGTCCAGATTTTCGCCTCTAAGATCAGATTTAGGTTTAATAGTCACGCATTTAGTACAACATTCTATATATCCAAATATATCCTTTTTCATAGTCCGCCAATAGTAACTTCTTCGCGCCTGTTTCAACGCTCGACCCTTACCAGAGTGCATAATTGTCTTATGACCATATATGAAAAGTCATGAGTTCAACCTGCGAATCAAGAACGACGAGTTGCAAAACTACACTGTCAGAAAGCTTAAATTTCTTGCTAAGACAATTGTCGTGCTTCTCGAAATTAAAGGAAATACAAATTTATAAGTCGGGATCACTAAACTCACCTGATTCTAAAGGAAGTATCATCTAACCCCATAAACTATATTTCCTTTGTTCTGCTGCACATTTCTGCATTAACATAAATTAAACAAACAGGATTTCTAGATAAAGCTTCAACAGCCGCATTATGTTTGCCTTCAACATATGCTAACGTAGGATTGTACGATACTAAAATCAACTTCCACCTGGCACGTCTACCCGTGAGAAGTTTATCATCGAACAATTTAATAAGGGGCTTATGATCCGTCCATATCGTCACGTTGTTATCCATAAATTATATCTTTAAAGGTATCAATTACCCAAATAAGTGCCAAATAAGTGCCACACCTTCTAAATCTGTGACACAATATATATTTTCTCCCGGCTTCAATGAACGACTAGCGAATCCCAATCTGCCATAATAGATATATATCGTCATTTTGCTTACCAACTGCCTCCAAACCTATATAGGATGCGTTTGAGCATATGTACTATATAATATAAATATAGAAACAAGTTTCTGCTAGTCTAGGAGACAAACTAATATACATTGCTTGAAATGGTAAAAAAAATAAAATAAATAAATCACCAATAATTATTAAACAAAGTATCATAATAACCCACTAGAGTTCGGAGAAGGTAGTGTTAAGCCAAGTAGGTATTATTGATATATGCCTATAATATATAATTTGATTACTAACATATCTGTCTTAATACATCCTTGGGTTCATTCTCTTATGCCTGAAAATAAAGTATGTAGAAGGTAATATATATTGGTGTTATAAAATGGCAAACGTGAGTTAAATATTACTGGTTTACTGTAGATAATAATGCACACAGGAAAGCAAATCGGATATAAAAAGAATCAGACAAATATAAGCTATACCTGTATATGTATTGAGAAAGACAAATCTATAGGAAAATATAACTTCACCCCTATAGGTGGCGAGTATGTAAAGTATCTACCTAGCTAGATAAATAGAGATAGAGGGAACGTGTGTGTGTGTGTGTGGTTTTTTTTTTGGGGGGGGGTTAGAGGCGGTGGAGGTGGTTTGAGAAGCGTGTCACTCACACCTGGTCAGTGTCACTAGAATATTTCACACCACCTCCCTCACACCACCTCTCTCTTTCTCTCACTGCTTTACTGCTCTCTCTCGCGCTCTCTCTCTCTTTCTCTCTCCTTTACTGTACTTCACTCTTCTGCACACTGGCTCACATTAGTTCGTACTCCGTGATTTTATATATGCAAATATAAATAGCATGATTGATTTTATAAGATTCTTTCGTCAACAACGTTTAATTAATCACATTAGTAACTACTGCATTAAAAACTTCACTTGTAATTCAATCATATTATTTTTCCTTCCATACATGAAATCTATGAGTTTATGCAAATTCCTGTGCGCAACTGTACTTCCAGCTATTTCAATTATACACATACCATCTATCTAAGCCCTGACCTCCACCCTATCTGACTTTCTTTCACTATGTCTACCTCTCTCACTCATATTCACTCTGACTTACGACTTTGTTTCTCTGTACCACATGCTGCCTCACTCTCATTCCACCAGTCTATCACCCGTACACACTCTTCTTCATTCTCTCCTTCACCACTCTCTCTCTCTCTCTGGCTCTCTCACTCTCATTGAAACCATGTCACGAACAAATTAGTGGTGGATTCCATCAGATTCTTGCGCTACACAACAAGGGTAGTATGTTTCTATATTTTGGGTAAAATTGACTATGCAGGATTCCAGGATATCATATACTGCTGTGATGGATGAGAAAAACAAGTATTTTAATACACTGCAATTTACACATATTTTAATGCACGTATCTTCTACTTGGTGTCTGTGACCTTTGAGATCAGTGACCCATAAATTGTTTTGTCCTCTCGCATAGCCTAACTATTACTCTATTCATAGTGCAGTTGGACCCAGTACATGATTAGATTGATATCCTGTATTCAATAAATGGATATCAATCGTGGTCATATGCTGAACCTTTAACTGGCTTGGTGGTGTAATGGTTAGCGTGTTTAAGTTATGTATTTGGTGTTCCGATTTCGAATCCTGTGAGGATCACTTGTTTTCATTAATTTCATTTGGGGGTGATTGATGTTAAGAATGTAAATTAATTAAAATTACCAAGTCACCAATTCTTACTAATCCTCTAAAGTCTCTTTTTACATGCCGCAATGTTGCATCTTCTTCACTCTTCTACCGCTATTGCAACAATCAGTGTTCTTCAGAGCTCTCTCAGTGCATACTCCCTCTGTTAAATTATGGCGAGTTGGTGACACCCATTGTTCAACATAACCCCACCTCTATTCTGTCCAACTCTGCAACCCAAGAATTAACAAATGTTCTCAGTCTTTCTTCTACTCAACAAGTAAACTCTGGAATTATCTCTTTCTATCAATGTTTCCTTCATCCTATGACTTAGACTGCTTAAAAGTTCGTGTATCCAGGCATTTTTACCCCAACGCACCTTGAGTTTAGCTCTCTGTCACTCTTTTAGCTTTGAACAATTGTTACAGGCCACATGCCTTTTGTCTCCTTCATACACATAACATAACATATCCGATTAACATCTTTAAAGTTCAGAATATGCTTCACGTACAGTACATATTTCCACTCCATTCACATTATAGTCTTTAAACTAGAATGTGACTAGTAGAAATAATTACACCAAATCGTTAAGGCCTATTAGCTTGATAATCTCGGGGAATATGGTTTCCAATAGGTTTCATTGTTGACAAAGAGCTAGAGAAACTAGCATAACAATCATGTCACTTAAAAGTAACTATCTTCAATTTACTCGCCGATACTATTGCAACACTTGTGCCGTGATGTTGCCCAACTATAGTTGCCGGCGTGAACCACTCCAGTGAATCGGTCAGCTGTGGTGTTATTGGATCATCACTATTTCTACATATTAATATGGTGATTATAAGATGTTTCATCTCATTTATGTTTTGAACTTTCTCGGTTAAGGGATAGCGAGACGGCAAAATAGGGGAATAGACTTTCCCCCGTGTCATATTTCTACCAAAAGATACCGGTACAGGTATTTACATCATGCTTAAAATGGGAGGTGTTTTTCTTTTCTTTTTTCTTTTCTTTTCTTTTTTCTTTTAGTTTGAAGAGATCTGGGACCAACTTAATACAATTTGCATGGACATGACAATAAAATGGAACCCTCAGTAATGATTACAGCCAAACGTTACAATAACCCCCACAAACGTCTAATGGCATAGAGTTAAATTAAACTTAAATACTAGGGGAGGTCGTTCTCTATACCCTGGTGGACAACGGGAACTCAGTGTTGAATAAAGACACAACACTTGATATTACCCAGTTTCTCCAGCGGCGTTTTTTGTTATTATAATATAGCTATGATTATTTAGACGATTTTGTGCAGGTTAAGAAGGATATGTGGTAGTGAAAAAGGTTAGGTCAGATAATTCGAAGCCTGTTAATTGCTAAAGGCCCTTTTTAAACCAAATAATATCGTCTAATAGTAGCCAGAATAGAGTTTAAAGGACGATGTAAGTGAGGGAGATAAAAAGGCTGAACTGCCTGTAGCGAGTGCCTCCCCATATTGAAATAAGTTACAGGGCCAAAATCAAGGGAAGTTCATGCCAAAATGCCTGGACACACGGAGTTTGAAGCAATTTAAGTCATAGGAGTAGAGAAAGACTGATTCTGGGAGAGAGTTCCAGAGCTCAGCTGTTGAATAGAAAAAAAGACAGAGTAACATTTCACTCTTGGGTTGGAGAGTTGCACAAAGTAGGGGTGGGATTGTATTGCAAGACGGGTACCACATACTCTACGTACAGGAGGTGGTATACACTGGGAGAGCTCTGAGGAGTACTGATTATTGTAGTTGCGATAGAATAGCGAGAGAGATATAAGCGAAGAGAGTGAGTTTGCAGAGAGTTGGTGAGTGGGCGTGAATTAATGATACGAAAGGCCTTCCTTTCTACTTTGTCTAGGAGTGCAGTGTGAGAGGATCCTCCCCACACATGTGAACAATACTCAATACAAGGACGCACTGTGCCCCTGTACTGAGCAAGAAGCTGTGCAGGGCTAAAGAACCCCTTGATTCGGTTGAGTACACCCAGCTTCTGGGAGGCTGTCTTAGCAAGATTGGTAATATGGTCTTTCCAAGTAAGAGCAGAAGAAAAAGAGACACCAAGAATATTGAGAGAAGATGAAGGATTGATTTTTGTATTGTTGAAGAATATGGGATAGTACTCTGGGAGTTCCCGACGGGTAGATAGATGGAGAAATAGGGTTTTGTAAGCATTAACACCTTATTAGCGGCCTAGGCGGTTTATTTATATGTACCGCCCAGCGGGGTGTTTTTAGCCAAAATAGGGCTGTTTACGTGATCATTTTCATGCCTAAATATGACCCAGAACGTAAAACAAGTATCTATCCCTGAAAGGGCATAAACAGAGCTTTCGAATGACACCATAACGATCCTTTTATGATGGCTAGTTTTCTTGCAACAACCGTGCAACACGAGTGCAAAAAGCATGTAATTAGGCACTTTCCCCATACAATTCCGTATATAGCGAGTGAGAGAGGGAGGGAGGAGATGGGATTCGTGTCAGTAGGTTAGCCGCGGTGGTCTGGAGCAGTCATACGCTCGCTACTCTCCTGCCACCACTTGTCTCTCTCTCTCAGCAACATTACGTGCTGAAATTGCCACACGACCTATGCCGAGCGCCGCCACATAGTCCAGCTTTATTTAACTCGACTTATGTTGTGCGCCGACAGTTAAGGGTTAAAGGCAACAAGGTTTTCTCTGCCCCAATTGGAAATAGTAGTTAGATCAGAAGATAAGTGTTCTATGGCTTCATTATGTTTGTTTTTGAGGGGTTGCTGGCTGGGGCATTCTGGAAAATTAATTGAGTAGTGTAAGCTCGAGTCGTCTGTGTATGAATGGATGGGACTGGAGGTACAGTTGAAAAGATCATTTATGAAAATTAGAAAGAGAATAGGAGATAGGACAGAGTTCTGAGGAACACCGGAGTTGATAGGATGAGGAAGTGAGTGATGGCCATCCACAACCGCAGCTATGGAACGGCCGGAAAGAAAATTAGAGACAAAGGCACAGATGGAGGGATAGGAACCGAAGGAGGGTAGTTTAGAAATTAAAGATTTGTGCCAGACTCTATCGAACGCCTTTGATATGTCTAGCACAATAGAAAAGGTCTCACCGAAGTCCCGAAAGGAAGATGACCAAGACTTAGTAAGATATGAAAGAAGATCAACAGTAGAGCGACCCTTAAGGAAGCCAGATTGGCAATCTGAGAACAGATTATGAGAAGAGAAATGCTGTAGAAATTTGGAATCAAGAATAGTTTCAAAAACTTTAGAGATACAAGAGATGAGAGCAATTGGATGATAGTTGGAGGGTTGAGAGCGGTCACCCTACTTTGGGACAGCTTGAATGAGAGCAAGTTTCCAGCATGAAGGGAAGACGTTAGAGGAGAAACAGAGACGAAAGAGTTTGCCTTTGTAGGGAGTCAGCACGGAAGTACAGTTTTTGAGTACAACAGGAAGAACATTATCCAGACCATATGACTTCTTAGTATTAAGCCCAGAGAGGGTAGAAAGTACATCTTTAGAAGAGATTAGGCTATTAGGCATAAGTAGGAGAGCATTAAAGAGGGAGAGGGAGGAATATCACCGGAATCATCCAAGGTGGAGTTTTTATCAAAAGTTTGAGCGAAGAGTTCAGCTTTGTCAGAGGAAGAAGTGATGGTTGTGCCATCAGAGTGGAAAAGGGGAGGGAAAGACGAGGAAGTAAAATTGTTGGAGAGGTTTTTGGCTAGATGCTAAAAAGCTTGGGAAGAGCTAGATTTGGATAGTGCATTTGTTATTGATGAAAGAGTGCTTGGCAAGTCGAAGAACAGATGTGGCTCGATTCCAGGCAGAAACATAGGAAGAATAAGATTCTTGAGTTTTAAGGTGTCAGTACCATTTGCATGCTTCCTCTTTGTTGCGGACAGCAAGTGTGAGTAAACCAGGATTTTTTTGCGTTAGACTGAGAGAAAGAAAATTAAATGTACGCTTCCATGCCCGAGAGGATTACCTCTGTAATGTGTTCAGCACTCTCCGAGGGTCCCTGGCCACGGAAGCAGAAGTCATTCCATGGGAAATCAAAGAAGTACTGCCGAAGAGCCTCCCAATCAGCAGCGCCATAGTGCCACAAGCGCCGCTGGCTGGGTGGATCGGTTGGCCGTACTGGAGAGATAGCACAGGTAACAGAGATAAGTTTATGGTCGGAGGAACCCAAAGGAGAGAAAAGAATGACAGTATAAGACGAATGGTTAGAAGTTAGAAATAAGTCAAGAATGTTGGGCCGATCTCCGAAGCGATCCGGGATACGGGTGGATTGCTGGACCAGCTGCTCTAGGTCATTTAAGATAGAAATTACGAAGGCTTGTTCACCAGGTTGGTCAGAAGTAAGAGAGGAGAGCCATTGGTGAACGTTGAAATCTCCTAAGATGGAGATTTCCGAGAAGGGAGAGATGGATAGAATGTGTTTCACTTTAGAGTTTAGATAGTCAAAGAATTTGGGAAAGTCGGTAGAGTTAGGGGAAAGATAGACAGCACATAATTATTTAGTATGAGATTGACAGGATAGTTTGAGCCATAAAGTTGGGAATTCAGAGGAGATGAAACTGGGAAGACGAGAGCAAGTGAGTTTGTTGTGCATGTATGCACAACATCCACCTTTGGCTTTGAAATTAGGATAGAGAAAGTAGGAGGATACAGAGAAGGGGCTGCTGGCAGTTGCCTCAGACACCTGGGTTTCAGTGAGGAAAAGAAGGTCAGGTTTGGAGGAGGAGAGATGGTGTTCAACCGATTGAAAATTAGAGGAAAGGCTGCGAATATTGCAAAAGTTGATAGTAAGAGTGACAGGCTGTGGTCCAGAGCATTTAGAGGGGTCGTCAGGGGAAGGTCGGGCGGTTGTGGGGGCATTTATGGTCCCCACCCCCTCTTGGGACTCCGAGGCTTGGTGTGTGTTCATCATTTACAAAACAAAATAATTGTGGAAGGAGGAAATGTGGTGTGCATGTTAAGTGTAGTGAAGTAGATAGGAGGAGGAGGTGTTTGTGAGAGCTGGCTGGACTACTCTCAGTGTAAGTGAGGCACAAAGGAAATCAGTAAGAGAGGCCAAGCAAATGAAAAAGGAGTTCCAGTGACTCCTTATCAAATGCCTACAGCCTCTCCTGGGTATAGCCCTGATCGATTGGTGCTTATACAATCTACCCCCATTCCCCCTATTAGTTGCCTTGTACGACACGACACGCAGTAGGATGCGTGGGGCATATTCTTTTTTCCTCCACCATAAGATTAAGGCCCCCTTATCCCCTGGGGGGGACTGAAAGGGTTAAGGTTTGCAGTTTAGTTCTACAGATTTTGCTCTACACCACTTGAGGCTATACTGTAAAGAAAATTGGTGTGGATAGGGTAATTACTATGTCCATAATAAGCTACCCATTTAAAGGTTTATTGGTAGTAATAAACCCATCTTATGCAAGTACTGAGCTTACGTTTTACTCATATTTTTGTTATAATTCTGTCTCAGTATGTGTTTATTCCCTTAACTGATTCACTCTGTCATCCTTACATTGTCACCCACTCTTTTAAGCATGGTTCACAAGTACAAGAGTCGGTGCCCGAGTCCAGCAAGAGTGTGGACATATTCAGATTTGGCCATGACTCCGGCATTCTCTGCGTGACTCTTCGTGACTCGTGTTACACTCGTGTTGGATCGGGGTGTGTCCTAGGGACTCGTGACGTGGCCTAGAAATTTCATGCCTGCATGAAGTTTCTTGTCCCCGTCAAGAGTCCGAAGGACACACGTGTTGACTCTTGTTGACTCTTCGTGACTCGTGTTGACTCTTGTTGAACTCTGCATAACTCTTCGTGACTCGTGTTGACTCTTGTTACACTCTTGGGTGAATCGGGCACCTGCACAATGGGGGCCACTCTTGGGAGCACTCTTCGTGACTCTTGTTACACTCTTGTTGACTCTTGTTACACTCTTGTTGACTCTTTTTACGCTCTTGTTGCTCGTGTTGACTCGTACAGACTCTTTGTTTATTGGCCCGGAAAATTGACCGTCATTTTTCAAATTTCCTCAACTCGTGTTGGGTTCGTGTTACACTCTTCGTAACTCTTGTTGACTCTCCGTGACTCGTACTGACTCTTGGATGAACACGTACTGACTCTTGTTGACTCTTGGTGAATCGGGAACAGTGACCTTACTTGGGCTGGTTCTTGCCAGAGTCACGAAGATCCACGAAGAGTGTCACTCTTCGCTCACTCGTACTTGACTCTGGCGCCTACTCTTGAATGTGTGAACCATGCTTTTCTCAGCAACGTCCATCACACTGCCATTACAACCATATTCGTAAGCGCCAGCATTAATCAGTCGTCTTAATGAGCAAAACAGATACACATAAACATAGACTACAGTAGATCTGGACTGGACACGAAAATGGAACTTTGCAGTAAGGGACCCAAAATCGGAGAACGAACCCCCATGTTCGAACCTCGAAATTGTGAAAATATAAAAAAAAATGCGTTTTCTTGGTTCAAACTTGAGGGTTCGTCCTCCGATTTTGGGTCCCTTACTGCAACGTTCCATTCTCGTGTCCAGTCCAGATCTACTGTGGTCTATTACATAATTTATATAAAGTAAAGAATCTGGGATCTATCCTCATTAAAAAATAATGATCAGTCCCTTACACTTCGTTCAATATTGGATAAGCCACACCCATCACGCATGCTTAGGAATACGACCATAATTGTTTCCCGTACGCTAAAAAGCAAACGCTGACCCGTTTTGCCTCATAAGTCTTTTAGGACGTAACTGTACCCTATCTAAGCTTCGTTATTGTATACCGTATCACTCTGCCTCGCACTGAGACACTCTCCTTCACTCTTATCCACCCTCCATGTCTCATACTTTATCACTCTACCAAACAGTAATATTCACCTCCAATTTCCTTCACCTTGTGTTACCTTCATCAACGCACACTTCATCACTCTGTCACACTCCGTCACATTCTCCCTCACACTCCTTCACCTTGTGTTACCTTCGTCAACGCACACTTCATCACTCTGTCACACTCCGTCACATTCTCCCTCACCCTCCTTCACCCTGTGTTACCTTCATCAACGCACACTTCATCACTCTGTCACACTCCGTCACATTCTCCCTCACACTCCTTCATCCTGTGTTACCTTCATCAACGCACACTTCATCACTCTGTCACACTCCGTCACATTCTCCCTCACCCTCCTTCACCCTGTGTTACCTTCATCAACGCACACTTCATCACTCTGTCACACTCCGTCACATTCTCCCTCACCCTCCTTCACCCTGTGTTACCTTCATCAACGCACACTTCATCACTCTGTCACACTCCGTCACATTCTCCCTCACCCTGTGTTACCTTCATCAACGCACACTTCATCACTCTGTCACAGTCTCCCTCACCCTCCTTCACCCTGTGTTACCTTCATCAACACACACTTCATCACTCTGTCACACTCCGTCACATCTCCCTCACACTCCTTCACCCTGTGTTACCTTCATCAACGCACACTTCATCACTCTGTCACACTCCGTCACATTTACCCTCACACTCCGTCACCCTCTGTTACCTTCATCAACACACACTTCATCACTCTGTCACACTCCGTCACATTCTCCCTCACACTCCTTCACCCTGTGTTACCTTCATCAACACACACTTCATCACTCTGTCACACTCCGTCACATTCTCCCTCACACTCCTTCATCCTGTGTTACCTTCATCAACACACACTTCATCACTCTGTCACACTCCGTCACATTCTCCCTCACACTCCTTCACCCTGCGTTACCTTCATCAACGCACACTTCATCACTCTGTCACACTCCATCACATTCTCCCTCACCTTGTGTTACCTTCGTCAACGCACACTTCATCACTCTGTCACTCTCCGTCACATTCTCCCTCACCCTCCTTCACCCTGTGTTACCTTCATCAACGCACACTTCATCACTCTGTCACACTCCGTCACATTCTCCCTCACACTCCTTCATCCTGTGTTACCTTCATCAACGCACACTTCATCACTCTGTCACACTCCGTCACATTCTCCCTCACCCTCCTTCACCCTGTGTTACCTTCATCAATGCACACTTCATCACTCTGTCACACTCCGTCACATTCTCCCTCACCCTCCTTCACCCTGTGTTACCTTCATCAACGCACACTTCATCACTCTGTCACACTCCGTCACATTCTCCCTCACCCTCCTTCACCCTGTGTTACCTTCATCAACGCACACTTCATCACTCTGTCACAGTCTCCCTCACCCTCCTTCACCCTGTGTTACCTTCGTCAACACACACTTCATCACTCTGTCACACTCCGTCACATTCTCCCTCACACTCCTTCACCCTGTGTTACCTTCATCAACGCACACTTCATCACTCTGTCACACTCCGTCACATTTACCCTCACACTCCGTCACCCTGTGTTACCTTCATCAACACACACTTCATCACTCTGTCACACTCCGTCACATTCTCCCTCACACTCCTTCATCCTGTGTTACCTTCATCAACACACACTTCATCACTCTGTCACACTCCGTCACATTCCCCCTCACACTCCTTCATCCTGTGTTACCTTCATCAACACACACTTCATCACTCTGTCACACTCCTTCACCCTGTGTTACCTTCATCACTTTGTCACACTCCGTCACATTCTCCCTCACACTCCTTCATCCTGTGTTAACCTTCATCACCACACATTTCATCACTATGTTACACTCCGTCACATTCACCCTCACACTCCGTCACCCTGCATGTGTTACCTTCATCAACTCTCACACTGGTTCACTCTGCCTCAGCCTCCTTCACTCTGTCTTACTACAGGATGTTGTCTCCCGCCCTTGGTCAATGTCACTCTAATATTTCACACTACACATCACCTGCTTTGGCGCACCGCCCATGTCCTTGTTTCATCTGGCTTCGTCCCTCCCTTCCTGGTCTCACTCTGCTGCTCATTATCTCATTGCTCTCTCTCTCTCTCTCTCTCTCTCTCTCTCTCTCTCTCTCTCTCTCTCTCTCTCTCTCTCTCTCTCTCTCTCTCTCTCTCTCTCTCTCTCTCTCTCTCTCTCTCTCTCTCTCTCTCTATGTATGTGTGTGTGGGTTTGAAAAGTGAGGAAAGTAAAAAGGCCAATCACACATATCCTCGTTCTCACAAATTATATTTATACCCTCTAAAAAATACAGAGGATGAGAAATAGAAAGAACGCGTTTGTGTGTGTGTAATGTGTGTGTGTGTGTGTGTGTGTGTGTGTGTGTGTGTGTGTGTGTGTGTGTGTGTGTGTGTGTGTGACAGTGCGTGAATGAGACAGTGTGTGTGTGTGTGTGTGATCATATGCAAACGTATTCTAATTCACTTACACTATTGGCTATGAATTAAAGGTTTTCAACTCAATTACTCTTAATTTGCAATAAAGACGAAATGATGAGTCAGATCTCCTACATCCTGTAATAGTGATTCAGTTCTATATATTTATTTTATTATTAGTTTTATTGGGCTTTCCCCTATCTTTTGAGATATAATACATTGCAGTAGACATAATTATTAATGTGGGAGAAAAACGGTTCAAGAATAACCAGTTTTATGTCGAGCCCCCATACCGTATTGAAAATTGCAAAAATAATGTTTACGAATATATTCATATATCAAAACTATTGATGAGTCCGTTGGAAAGCACATGAACAATTCTTCTTATTTCGTGTACACATAAATGTATCCCTCACCATTCAACTAAATTATAACGAGTTGAATGCCAAAGAATGATAACATTTGTTTCTATCAAACACATTTTATTATGACATTTCGACTTGTTTCACAGATTCATTCATTAGTATTGAAATATGGGCTTTATTCTATCTTGCCATGTATAACTCATTATAGTAGACGCAATTATTGTGGGTTCAACAGAGTGATAATTAATTATTTTTGTGCACGCCATCCATTGGGAGCATGATGAATTAAAGAGCCCTGCTATAACTTAATGTAAGTTTCTGTTGTGCCTCAAGGGGTTAATATGATAGGGTGTATAGGCAGTCTGGATAAGGCATCAGCATTGCTGTGTACTTTCTTGGGTCTATATTGGATGTCAAAGTTTAACTCTTCTAACGATTCTCTCCATTGCAATGAGTGATGGTCGGTGATGATGATCAATTTGGTGACGAAGACGTATGATTTGAGATGTTGCAAAGCCCAAATTTACCTTAAACATTCCCGGTAGTTGGCAGACGAGTTTACTTCTAAGGGGAATAGAGTTCTGCTTGCACATGCAATGATGAGCTCACGGTTGTTCCTTGTCTGAGCGAGCAATGTGCCAATGCCAACCAGTGATACGCCATTTACAATTGGAAAGGCTGTGCATAAGTAAGAAAAGCTACAATAGACACTGACTTGAGGTAGTCCTTTAGAGTGTGAAACACTGTGAGTCGGTCTGGGATCCACTTGAATGATACTCCGCGTTGAGACAGTTCATTTAGGGGTTTAGCAATTAATATTCTTTTACAAATCGATAGTTGTAGGATACTAAACCAAGGAATGAGCGGATACATTTTACGTTGGTTGGGGGGGGGGGGGATGTTTTTTTATAGCTTTCAGTTTGCAGGATCAGGGGAAATGCCTTTCTCTGATATTACATGGCCCAAATATGGCACTGAAGGTCTTGCAAATATACAATTAGAGGGCATGAATTTAAGGTTTGTGGCTCTGATACGACCCAGTACCCCGGATGGGCGAGTCAAGTGTTCTTCCCAGTTCTATGCAAAAGCTATTACGTCATCTAATTAACTTAAGCAAGGCACGTTTCCCAGACGAGGCCATATATAAAGCAATCCATGAGCCTAGAAAAGGTGGAAGGTCCATTACAAAGACCGAATGAGAGGATACAGAATTTGAAATGGCGACTACTGTTAGCCGAAAAGGCGGGTTTTCAAGCGGTGAGATGCTTGGACAGGTACTTGCCAGTATCCGGCTTATCTTGGGTGGAGATATTGGCACCATGAATATAAACTAGGGAGTCATCTCCGAGGAAGGGCGGTGGTATCTTTAATTATCTGTAAATGACGTAGAATCTCAGTGAGCCGTCTTTTTTCTTTACCAAAATTACTGGAAACGACCAAGGACTGGTGGAGGCGTTTATGACGTCCGTGTCTAGCATCTACTGTACTTGATTTTCTTCTTTGGCTTTCTGAACGGAGATTTTTCTTCTGGATGTTTGGTGTGGAGGGGGTGTTCTAAAATGGTGGTTTGTCGAACATCATCAGCAATGTGATCCAAATGGTGGTATGGCGAACATCATCAGCAATGTGATCCAAAACATCTTAACATGTTAAGCAGTTAAGTAAAGTAATCTAGAGGGGCTTCAATATATTCACGAATGTAAAGCCGCATATCGCCGAATAAGCATACGGGATGTATTCAGCAAGACATTCTGCAACCTGAGGTAACAATGCTTACACAGGTCCTAAAAGCAGTAGTAGGGTGGATGCGTGTACATTCGAGTCGGGGCCCAAAAAAGTTCAATATGCTAAACTTTTGAGGCCGCATACGATGCATGTGGATTGCGGTCTGCAATATGCGGCTTGAGGTCTGGTTAATTCGGATACATGCTGATTCACTCGTAAGTCGGTTTGGAGCATACTGCTTCATTCAGCGACATTCTGTCCTAGACTGCGTGGTGCACGATCATCCCCCATACATGGCATTAACCCGACCATGCACGCATTATCTATTATATCTATTATTACATCCATTAATAATCTACTGTATCTATTTATCTCCCTTATGTATGAATAAAAGTATTTGTTGTTTGATGTCTTTTTAGTCAGAGCATAATTTTTAATGTCATAGAATTGGAAACAAATAATATCCTACCATTACTTAACTAAATATGAAAAAAAAAGTAAATAATAATCTCATCGCTCATCTTTTGTGTTTAGCATAACGCATGTTGTTTACAGCAAGCGGTGGTGGTCAAATTCGTGCGTGGTCACTCCTCAGTGAGCTCACATGAATACAAAATAAGATTGGGGGACATATTCTATTGATCATGTTAAAATTTACTTGTGTAATTGTTGCTCATTATTAGTTAGTGGAATAATTATTTGTTAAGCCCATTACATCAGAAATGATTCACAGATTCCATAGAGACCATGTGACATAATTATAGAAAACAAAAATACAAATATATATTATACAGTATATACCGGTATATGTTCATCAATAAGGGAGATAGCTAGATACAGATAGAAATATATGCAGAATATGCATATATATACTGTATATATATATATATATATATATACCGGTATATATATATTTATAAAAGAGAGCAAAAGCAGATGACAGGGGAAATTATAATGAGACATGTAAACAAATAACTAGCGGCCTCTGTTTGCTAAAGGGTCACTGCGGTTACGATATTTACGGTCTGTTTTCTAAAAGATCACTGCAGTTACGATGTTTTCGTATTTTGTATTCCTGCGTTTTTTGGTGTATTTATTCTGTTTTATTGTTCCTTGGTAGTTTTCTTCTGCTTCTGGTGTATAGTAATAAAACAAAATCGAAATTTATCCAGTACATTTAATAAAAAGAAAGGAAAATAGTTGCCCGGTTTATTTCCGGTACAAGTGGCAAACCGGAAACTGTCCAAGCTTGGACCGAAAGTGAAAAACCGGTGGTTCCAGGTTTAATGAACCGGCCGGAGCAAAACACTAACAAATCGGCACCTTTTATATAGCAATTGGACAACATTCGGTGACGGTCACTAAGGTATTCGGGACGTGAACTGCAACTGGTCGGTAACAATCCTATTTAGTTGGTTTTCGGTCTTATATAGTCTTCATTATTCGATTTCAGCTAGTCGGCTTCTGAAAATGACCGTTCAATTAAATTGTTCCTTTATTCGGTTCATGGTTGGTGGAATGCCGATTATGGTTATATGTCAGGCGGTTCTCCGTCGGATGTATGTGGTTCTATTTTATTGCATGCGTACAGAAAATGTAGTAGGGGCCAAGTATTGCAAGGCTAGTGCCAAACATGGATTTGCCGATATGCAGCTTTACATTCGTGAATGTGTGAAAGCCCCTTAACCCATTCCGTACCAGGGACGTTCTTTTCATCATATTCTTGCAACTATTACACGATTTTATGCAACTAAGGAAGGGCCTCTAACAATAATAAAGCTTCAAACTATCTCTACCAACCCATTTAACTGCCACAGATCCTTCCTAAATTGCATAATATCGTCTAAATAAAGCTAGAATAAAATATAACACACGTCGCTGGTACTGTACCCAGAGGGTTAAGGGTGTTCTTTTTTCTTTCCGTGTATGTGGGTATACCAATTTCTGGAAGGTGGCTGGGAATGGTGGTTGGAATTTATCTAAAAAGCCTCCCCTTGCGGTTCGGATTCTCGGTCTTGAATTTCAAATCCTCAACTACATTGTGAAAGTCATTCAAAATATCAGGTTCTTGGAATTTAGTGGAGCCTTCCTATCTCTCTATCTATCTATTGCCTGACGCCGTGATCACCGAAGGTGTGGCCACGAACGAACCGCCCCCATGCACCTCTGTCCCCGGTCAGTTGACGCCCCTCCCCCCAACCAGCACCGCCTTCGTTCATATACTTCCTCACTCCATCCTTCCACCTCTCTTTCGGTCTACTTCTCCCTCTCTGTCCCTCCACCTCGCTCTCGTACACCCTCTTAGTCATTCTCTCGCTTTCCATACGTTCCATATGGCCGAACCATCTCAAGTTGTTCCTTTTCACACTTTCCAGCACATCTACCTCCACACCACACCTCCTTCTTACTTCCTCATTAGTCTGTCTATCGCTCCATGTAACTCCGCACGCACTTCTTAGGTAATTCATTTCCACTGCTCTCACTCTTGGTCTGAGTCTCTCAACCAACGTCTATGCTTCGCTTCCGTAAGTCAGTGTCGGGATTACCACACTCTCATGCAAGGACTTCTTCACTTCCATACTGACCACCCTATTTCTTGTTACTGCTTTCAGCGTTCCTACAACCCTCTGCCCCTGTTGTACCCTCTCCCGCACTTCTTCATCCATAGTCCCATCTTTACTCAACACACTGCCCAGACACTTAAAAGAGTTGACGATCTCCATAGCCTGACCGTTCAGCTTCACCTCACAGAGTGTGAGGTGACTTCACCCCTTTCGAAGACCATAACCTTGCTCTTCCCCGCATTTACCTTCAAATTCCGTTTTTCGCACACTGTTCCAAACTCATTTACCAGACCCTGCAACTCCCATTCATTATCACTCATCAGAACTGTATCATCCGCAAACAGCAGTATAGGTAGCTTCCACTCAATTCCTTCCCTTTTCAGCGATACACCAACATCCACTGCTCTTGATAGTATTTCTTTCATGACTCCATCCATATATACAGTAAACAACCACGGGGACATCACCCCTGTTTCAAACCAACATTCAGGTCAAAGAACTCGCTCTGCTCACTCTCCACACGTACTGCCGCCTTTGTACCCTCATACATGCTCTTCACTGCTTTCAGCAACTTGCCATCTACTCCGTATATTCTAAGTACTTTCCACAAACCTTCTCTATCCACTCTGTCATAGGCCTTCTCCAAGTCCATAAAGGCAACATACACCTTTTGTTTCTTCTCCAGATATTTCTTCACAACACAATTCAGGGTAAAAATCTGATCTACACATCCTCTTCCCTTCCTAAAGCCTCCCTGCTCGTCGCCTATCCATATCTCCGTTCTCACTCTCACTCTCTCAATCATTACCCTACTGTATACCTTCCCTACTACGCATAGAATACATATTCCTCGGTGGTTACCACACACTCCTCTTTCCCCTTTGCCCTTATATAGGGGGACTATTATGCCAGTCTTCCAGTCATCGGGTGCACTCCCATTCTCCCATGCTAGTTTGCACATTTTCCATACCCATTCGATCACTATCTCACTACCATACCTCAACATTTCCCCACACACTCCATCTGTTACTGGTGCTTTCCCCAACTTCACTCTTTTCATGGCTTCCCACACTTCTGACCTCCTGATCCCCACCTCCTCCTCCACTACTTCTATGTTTGCTGGCTCTTCATTCTTCTTTACATTTAGCAACTCATTGAAGTACTCCCTCCATCTTTCGACTCTCTCTTGCTTCTCGGCTAGCATTCTCCCATTCTTATCTTTCACACCCTTACTGTTTCCCTTGCTACCTCCCTAACTTTCTTGACTTCTTTCCAGAACAGTTTCTTACTCTCCCTCCATTTTACACTCAGATTCCTTCCAAATTCCTCATCTACTCTTCTCTTACTTTCCTTCACTACTCTCTTCACCACCCTCTTACTCTCCACATACCTCGCTCGTTTCTGTCTCTCGAAATCTTCATTCCCTCTACTACCCAACCACTCTCTATATACTTTCTTCTTTTCTTCCACAGCTATTCTTACCTCTTCTGTCCACCATGCTGCACCTTTCACTCCCCTCCCTCTTCTCCTCACTCCACACACCTCCTCACATGCTGCACAGATCTCATCCTTAAACACCTTGCTCATCTCCTCCACTTCCTCCATAACTTCCAGGTCGAACCCACCTAGTCGTCTTTCCACTGCTCTCCTGTACTCCTCCCTGACTTCCTCCTCCTGCAACCTCTCCACCCTCCTCACCATTCCACCCTCCTCTCGCCTCCCTCCAGCTCTCCTCACCCACTTCTTTTGTATCCTAACCTTAGCTACCACTACATAATGATCAGACAGACCCCTCCAATACCCCTATACATTCTAGCATCCATCACAAATTTCTTCATTCGTTCATCCACACGTACATAATCAATCAATGACTTTCGTTCCACCACTGTCTCATCCTCCATCGTCCACACTCGTTTCCACGTGTACCTGTGGATCATTCTGTGTCGGAAGAAGGTGTTGGCTATCCACAGCCTCCTCCCCACACATACTTCCACAAGTGCACTACCATTCCCATTCACCTCTGATGGTACCCCCCACCCTCCCACCAGTCCCTCAACTTTCCTATCACCCACCTTACCATTCATATCCCCAATCAGAAATATTCTTTCGTTCTTGTCAAACTTCTCCAGGCACGCCTCCACATTCATCCAGAACTCCTCTTTCTTTCTTTCAAGTTTATCGTCTGTCGGGGAATACACACACACAATCACCCACGTTTGTATTCCTACTTTCATTCTCACCCACACAATCCTTGAACCCACAGACCCATACTCTCTTACACATTCCTTCCATTTGCTACTTACAAACAAACACGCACCTTCTCTCGCTGTTCCTTCACTCACTCCAGCACACACACCCATTCCACACTCCCACTCTCTCACATCTGAACCTTTCCATTTGGTCTCTGTCATTCCACATATATCCAGCCTGGCATTCACTAGCACCTCCAGAACCTCTCTCTCTTTTGTACCATCATTCATGCCACTAACATTCCATGTAGGCATTCTCAGAATGTCCGAAGGAATGTCCTTAGTCGGTCGTGGTTCGTCAACATAGGTTCCGTCCGCATCCGAGGCTGTTCGTTCGTTTTTCTTTGCTTAGGTATTTTTTTCCGGGTGGGCGTCGCAAGCCCACCGACCCAACCTCTTTAGTCGCCACTTACGACACGCAGAAGGCACGTGGGGCATATTCTATTCCCTTCCTACGGTTGGGTATATGCTACGTTTTGGGGATAATACCGTCTGGATGAGGGGTGAGAGCGGGGTCCCCTTTAGTACACCCAGATACCGCAGAAACTAGCCCAGGTGGGTATGAGCCGGAGATTTGTAGTGAATCCTTTCTGGACGGCAGCCCACTCTATCACGGGGTCACACACACACACACGAACATATGTTTCGAACCAAAGAGGCTTGACTCTCAGCGTATCATGCATGTAATGTTCTTGCTCTTTTAATGTTACGGAATCATTAAAAGTATTAATGACAATATGTATTGTTTATTGAATTGTATTTCCTCCAACATTTACATTCAACGGGGACACGAATGAGTATCCCCATATGTTTTATGAAGTTAAGAATCAACTGAGACTCTTCCGAATCACCCAGTTATTGCATAAGGTTTCAGATAGTCTGCGGCAGGGTTAATTGGGCCTGCCCACACAGCCCTCCAACCAACAAACAAGAACAACAAGAATAAGGTGTATCTGTCTGTTAGTCTGTGTGTCAGTTTTCTAACATTACGGCGTGCATTTGTCTAACACTAGCATAGATATTCTACAAGCGCGATTTAACCTAGGTTCAAATTATACAGGACAGGACAGTCCATGCGTATTTGTTTATGCTTACTCAGATGATTAGAAAGAATTTAATACTATAGAATCGGCCTTTTGTGGCGTGGAGAAGCATCATTTTCGGCTTCTATGCTCAGACGGACATGGGTGAACGGTATATCAATAATGTATGAAATCGTAACGACTACAGATGACTTCTAACACACACACACACACCAAAAACCATTGTATTCATTGGGTGGTTTGGTAGTGTTTCGTCTGAATCTTAACCCCTGTCAAACGGGGATATTTGTAACTTCTACTACCTGCCTGGCAGGTATTTACCCTAAACGAGCTTCATTCCTTGCTCTTTTTCATGCATAAACAAGAGCCAGAGCATAATACAATTATGTATCAGTGAAAGGACGATAATAGAGCTTTCCAATGACACCTGAATCACGTACCTTGTACGACAACGGGTTCCCTTGCAACGATCGTGCAACACGAGTGGAAAATCCCTAAAATACGGTAATTTCCGTAGTTTTTACCTTGTCTCGCGAGGCCGTGGATGTGTAATGTTGTGGTGGGGACCTCAGTCGCGGTACTTGGTCCGTGTCGAGTGGTCAGAGCCCGCCTATCGTCCTCCCAACGCGTGGACTCTCTCTCAGAGCCGATAATGTGCTCAACATCGCGCCCGGATATTGTCGGGCCCCGCAGGGGTGGCCATAGTTCTCTCACCCGACATATGACGGGCCCCGCGGCTTGAGTGTTAATTTCTTAACCCCCCCAGACAGATTATATTAACTTACTGACGAGGAGGCGGCTGACACGGTATTATCCCCACAACTGACAAAATCTCACTGAGGGACCGTTAGAAGTCGGAGGAACATGGGGTTGCCACCATTCGACAGATTTTGATCTAACTTACCTAACTTACTAAGCTCAATATGACGCTAGAGCGTCATATAACTTATTAGAGAGATATTAAGATAAGTTCATATGACGCTGTAGCGTCATATGAGTCGGACAGTGTTAAAATCTATTGGGCAATATTTTCATGTCCGTAGAGATACGTAGGAATTAAAATGCAAAAACAAAACTAAAAACAATGCAAGTATCTTATTTATACTATCAATATTTGATTGCGTTGCATAATAAGAGCACGATAATTATTATACATGACACTGACAGTCAGTCACTATTGGTTCGAAACATATGCCTGTGTTCGTGAGTGAGTGTGTGTGTGTCTGTGGCGCCGTTATAGTTAGAGAGGGCTGCCGTCCAGAAAGGATCCACAGCAAATCTCCGGTTCATAACCACCTGGGCTAGTTTCTGTGGTATCCGGGTGTACCACCCCTTATTGAACTCATAGAGTAAAGATAGATAGAGTCGAAAGTAAGAGGTCACAAATCTGAAAATAGTGATCTGCGCGTTCAAGAGATGGCAGCACTATCGCAACGGAAAATGGGAGGGTCCCTATTAATTCGTAATAATTCCTACCTTGTACTAATAACGCTATGAATAATCAATTATGAGCTATCCAGAGACTCTGTAAACATGACACAGAGTTCAATAAACATAAGTAGAGGCTACTGTAAAAACCAGATCATCGTGAAATTGTCCTCATTATGAGGAGGTTCACAGTCAAGTCTCTTCTACCCCCGCCATTGTTGTTGTGAGAGTGGGGAGTTGCCAACGTCAAACAGGCTGGGACAAAATATCCCTAGATGTCATAATTATGCATAACCTAAGTACGTATATGTATATCGTATATCGTGTAAATGTCCAGTTTTAGAGTAACTTTACAAATTAACATCTAATAACATGTAACTAATTACATATATTCAAAATTACATTTTCATTCATGCTTTGTTGCTTGGAGTTATACAGCTTGGATCATATATAAGTGTTTTGTATTGTATATGAATACCTAATTTTGTCCTCATGCTTTTATATATCTATTTTATTTTATATAATTTACAAGTGTTTTTACCCACATTAATTCACTCTTAAAGACGTTCCCTCTTTAGTATAACGCCCCTCATTATGCGGACTTTCCCTAACAGTGGTCTGCAGACATGCCAGGTGCGCAGATATCAAGAAATATTTTATAAGGAATATCCACTGGGGCCTTTTGCTTACAATATTAAGCCCCACGATAGTGCTGCTATCCATTGTTTGCGCGAGGAAATAACCAGTTTCTCCTCTTTCCTTCTATTCTCTTTGATTGAACAAAGGGTTACGTAAGGGTGGGGTGGGGTGGAGCATCCGGTCTAGGAAGACATGTACAGTACAGCACATTTTTGTGGGAAAGCTGGAAACTCGAACGAATCTATTGTTGTGGTGCACGGTACATGGCTACGAGATTGGCATTGGGGTCTTGGGAGGGGTAGGGTGGGATATGCTGGTAGTTGCGAGGGGTTGAGGAGTGGGGTGGCGGTTGTGGGGGGGGCGGGGTGGGGTAGGATAGTGTGGTTTAGGTAGGTGGATGCTCCAGTCTCTTCAGTTCTGCTCGGGCTGGGGTTTAGGGGGAACTCTTCCAATTACTGCGCATGCTGGGTCTGCACTACGTTCCTGTATGAGTAACAGTTTGTGTGTGATGTAAATTTCGTTGCCAATGTATGTAGGATAGTGTATGGAGAAATGTACATGAGTTGCTCGAATATGCTTCTCTCGAGATCTTTGTCAGTTAGTGTGGTGTAAGTTTCTTTGGTGTATTCACGTAAGAGCTCGAGTGTCTCGTCAACGATACCATTATAGTTGACAACATTTAACTTCTGCAACCCTACAATAGGCCCTAGTGTCGGTTGAAAAACATTACATAAAACAAGTGTTAAGCTTTCCCGAGCTAGTTCTTCATTTGCTTTATCAGTTACTAGAGCAAAAGCCTTTGAGGCAATATTGGCGAGGAGTGACGCCACTCTTCCTCTATCTGCTGCATAGAGTACTTGATTGCTAGTTCCACCATTTGTATATGCCTCTATGCCAACAATAAAAGTTTACAAACAAATTACTAAACCTTATAATTGCCTTTCCGTATAAGAGTAAAATAGCTTATCCCAAGTTAAGACCACCAAATCCCGCCAGTAAAAGGCCACGGATCTTGAATCCGTAGAATAAACTTTTAGGGGTGTAATGTGTCTTATATATAAAGTAACTGAGTGACTAGGGGAACTACACGGTCACAGTGTATAAGGTTTGTATTTAATGTTACAGCTGTGAGTAAAACAAACATATGCTGAAGAGACAACTATAGTTGGTAAATGGATAACATATATGTACAAGTCGTATTGGTGAAACCTGAAAGAGGCAGAACACGTAAATGGAAGGGAGAAGGGGGAGCAGGGCTCCTAAATCTCCCTGAAGTATCGGGCAGGCTATGGTTCCGGTCTCTCCTCCATCCCTTGTGTCTCTGCTTTTCTGAGCTTCTCTGGGTTTCGTCGTTGTGGCGCCTCGTTCTCGGACTACCGCTGTTGGGCTGGCGGTGGTCTTGGCGAAGGAGCCACTGTGACAGGCGTATAATTATGCACTGCCTCCTCGACTAGCGAGTGTGCAGTGTTATGGGTAAGCAAACCTGTTGCAGTAAACTAGGGAAGCAATAATGATGCAATATCCTGGGTAAGCGATATTGGGTGTCCTCTCTTGGGAAGAGAAAACTAGGGTGCTCCTGGGAAAGCGAACAACCTACATTGGCAAGGCTACTCAACTGGCAGCTCACAGAGGCATTTGTAATGGACCCCAGAATGCCCATGGGATAAACAAATAAAATAAAATAAAAGAATAATTAAGTAAAAACAAAACACAAATAATGCATATATAAATATGAAACAAAAATGGCATATTATGGTAGCACCTCATACAATAACAACACGTCCAACGCTGAGCGAACAAGCTGCACTTTATTTGTCTTTATTTTTGTTTTCAGTACATTTTGTATCGCAAACAACCAACCCACATAGATTTGGATATGTAACTACTATGTGCGGGCATGATTGATATTATGGTCCAATTCAATACACTTGTCAGCGCTGGTAAAAGGCAAAAAGGAATCCGTTATTTACCTATTTAAACAAAAGTGATATTCTTTATCTATCCTTAAGAATTTAACACGTCCACTGGGCCTATTGTGTCTACTCCCGAGATCAAGGCATTAATACATATAATCTCTTTACTAATATTTCCTATATCTTACATTAACTCATATGACAAAGACGTCGTTACAACAAGGGTACCTCAACACTCTGAATATATAATAAATTCCTACAAATGAACCGGCCGGGATTACAAGTTATTTAGAGGGCGGGTGCCCAACCCCGAAAGGGGTTGAAATAGGGGAGCTATCCCCCCGCCAAAGGTGGCTTTCTAGGGCCTTTCCTACCTGATGCTGAGAGGATTGGGTTCTAGTTATGTGGTGATGGGCTGGTCTATCAGAGTGAAAAGTGAGCGATCTCTGCCATACCCATAGCTTATTCTGACTGTTCCTTTTACTTATATATTTTCTAGATCTCAAGTGACGGCGTCTCTTCCGTGGATTGACCTCCCAATCTACCAAGATTGGAAGCCAAAGCGTCATATTTTTCCTTTGCCCCTCAACTTTCTCTTCATAATTGCTGAGGGGCACAGGGCCCTGGGTGGGGCTTCGGTTTCCCGGGCGTTTCTGCACCCTCCTCAGCTCCCCGCCATGGAGTGGCTTCGGTCACCCAGGCTTTATTGTGGTCGGCAGGGAGGGTTCTGTGGGGGCACTCTGTTATGGCCTTGGCCTTGCTCGGGGCCTTGGGGTTGTTCGGCCAGGCAGCTTGGGGAACAACAACAACAACAACAACAAGTTATTTAGATTTCCCTCTCAAATACAATCTTGGGTTCTATCACACAGTTACTCACATGAACAGGTTGTTTACACTATTTACCTTGATAAATCTAGTTGATAACACCTTCCGATTATACGCTCACGCAATCCTATTACAAATAAGCTATATTCACAATAAACACTTAATCAATAATATTTCTTAAATGGGTAAACTGTACCTCAAAACCTCTACACGGAAAAGATTCACGGTTATAATCCTTTATATAAATTCTTATGATTACATTACTATACTGAACGTAACGCCTTTAACGCTTCACCAAAACTGACCAAATATCCTCTCTAATGATAATGGATATTGTTTCCTTTTTAACAAAAGAGTTCGTTATTTATATGGACTAGTGTCCTTCCTATCTATAACTGACCTATCGGGCAACTATTAACTGTTTTCCCCTCAGCCTATTGGTTGCCCATCTATCTTTAAGAATTGTTCTTCCCCCCATTTACTTTATTCTTAAATGTTTCCTATCAGATCCTATCTAATTACAACTCTCGGCATTTCGCCTTTGCTAACAAGAATAACTATTTCCCTTTTTAACATGTCATCATTTTATGTACATAAAAGTCTAGGATCTTTTCTCTTTAGTCTGTCCTATAAGGACACATCAAATATTATTTCTGGTGGCCACTGGGTTAGTTCTGCAGTCTCTCTCTTTCTTTAAATCAACTGGAAATCTTTGCTCCCCTCTACTATCTGTCGTCCTCTTGAATCGCTTGGCTGTAGGTATGCAAGCCTGCGATGCGACGACAGGCGGCCGGATACTGAAGGTGTATCTGCCTTAAGGGTACATCACACAGTCAGGAATGCGAGCTAGAATCACTAGGAGTAATGATTCCTGGTGATTCCTGGGAATATACTACGAATGTCTGCAATTCCCCGTGGACTCACAACACCGTAGGAACCAGTGGGAGTCACTGGGAATCACTGGGAATCACCTGGATAAAACCAGGAATGAAATGCGAGTGACTGAAAATTTGAAAATTGTGGATTTTTACTGTAATATACGAGTCGATAGGAGTAATATAGGTATCACTGGGAATTAGATAGGAGTCACTAGGAACCACCGAGCATCACTGGGATTTGTTTGGAATGAGATGCGAGTATGCCAGGCATGGCCCCCATTGTGAAGAGTCCCTATATAAGGGGCCCCCAAGCTGTGCCAAACCACATGCACACTCACTACCGACCCACGAACACTATAACTACAGTTCTCTAATATCATCATTAAGTATTATGACTGTATTCATACATCATTACAGACATTAATATAATACGATAAGTCTGTATTATTATGTACCGTAAGGTCATAATATCAATGCTTACTATACTTTAAGAAACAAATATATTTAAACTATTGTCTAAATAGTGGATAGTTAATCCTTCCCACCTTCTTGTTTTCATTCGTTACCGAGTTCTGTAATATTTCATACGATTACCTAAAATAGGTAACACTTATAGGTTGTGTTAGTTTACTTCAGTTAGGTCAGGGGAGTTGCAGAACTTCTAGATTATTAACCGGCGACTACAACGGCCCCTAAACAACCAAGTCATGATTCCGCTGGCTCAAAGTTTACCCCGGCGACTACAACACCCCTCGAAGTAGTAATCCAAATTTCACTCTCCACCACCAAGCGAACTTGACATTTCAAAACACATACAAACACGACTCCACCACTCTCGTTATGTTAGGTAAGGGGAGTTGCAGAACTTGTAGACTACAAGTAGGGTATTGTAACATTGACCATACATTGTTCACATTATTAATTACCTCACCTACCGTAATTTCCGTCTCTACACACAATCACTGGGTGAATACAATGTCTTGTGGGAAATTGTACTTACACAGGTTAATACTAGGCCTATTTATAATGTTTGACCATGAAAAGTTAACTACCTGTATAATGTATATTATACTTTCACGTGAGAAGTATTACAGGTTTATATGAATAATATATTTATTAAAGGGTACTTCACACAGTCACGAATGCGAGCTAGAATCACTAGGAGTAGCTGAAAATTCGGATTCCTGGCCCTATTCGCCGTGAAAATTCGATGACTCCTAGTGACTCTAGCGATATCCTAGTGACTCTAGCGATATCCTAGTGATTCCTGTTAGACTCCCAGTGACTCCAAACCACTCGCGGCCGATTCGCCCTGTCCGACAAAATGTTCACCGTGTTTAAAGTTCTAGCCACGAATCGGACGATTCCCAGTGACTCCCAGTTGATTCCCAGTGATCCCCAGTGATTCCCCAGTGACTCCCAGTGAGTCCTGGTGATGCTCAGTGTTTCGTATCTGATTCGCGGACAGCTTTTGGTTTCAGTTCCAGTTCATACCAAAATCACCAGGACTCACTGGGAGTCCTGGGAAATCACTGGGCATCACTGGGAATCACTGGCAGTGGTCCGATTCGCGGCGAGACCCTTAAACACGGTGAAAATTTTGTCGGACAGGGCCAATCGGCCGGGACTGGTTTGGAGTCACTGGGAGTGTACCAGGAATCACTAGGATATCGCTAGAGTCACTTGGAGTATAGATTTTCACCGCGAATAGGCCCAGGAATCCGAATTTTCAGCTATTCCTAGTGGTTCTAGCTCGCATTCTTGACTGTGTGAAGTACCCTTTAGTAGGGAAGAGCTGATGATAGGCTTGAGGTGGGCCTTCTGGAACAAAGGGCGAGGGCTGGGAGGCTGGAGCCGAGTTCCCGTGGTTGCCCAAGCGAAGAGTAAGTAGGTTGCGAGAAGCTTGCCCAGTACCATCCGAGCGGCGAATAATCTTGCAACCTGCCCCCCCCCCCTCCCTTTATAGTCCCACCTCCCGCTCTCCCGCGCTGTGATTGGCTGAGCGGCTCGCGCGGCAGCCCGCTCGCTTTGATTTCTCGCCTTCTCCACCTCCACTCTTTTCTCTTCATAATAATTTCCTGGAAGCTGGTTGCAAATGTTTTTCAGTGGCTTACGGGAGTATAGGGCTGGCACCGAGGTATTGAATCTATTGCAACCAGAGGAAACTGTCCGGGAATAGAACGAGAGTGAATTTAGAGGTGAGGTGGAAGGTTCAGCTTTGTGCTCCGAAAATCGAGGCCGCTGATTGGCTGGCTGGGAAGGTGTGGCGTGTTGACATTTAGAACTGTCATAATCAGCTGGCGAGGCAAGCAACTAGAAGGGAGCGCGGTGATTGGTGGAGAGCTTTTCTACTTTATAAACATTAATTCAAATGGGAGTACTTAATTAAAACGATCTAGAGTTTTTAGTGTAACAATATAAGACGACAACATGCACCTCTGAGTATCCCAAACTAGTATTTAATTGCACAGGCGGATTCACATGTGCACTTTTTCCGGTAACATTGTCCGACAAAAATGGTCCAGCAGCTTCAGAATAAAACACTTATAAAAGTTACGTCATCTACAATACTACAAGTTATTTCCACTCACCGGTACCAGTCTACGATAGTCGCAAAAATATTTGTTCAATAAAGTTGGTGTCCAAAACTTGTCAATTAAAGCGTATGCCATAAAACCTATAAGCCTTCTATGGTCTGTATGTATCCCCAATATCCACTCTATACTGTATGATCACCTATGTCGCTACCTTTTCCTCTATTCACATATACTAGCCGTCTCGAACATTCACTCAGTTTGTTTGTCTGAAAAAAAAGACACACACACACTATGTCACTCAACAACTCTCACAAAGTAATACCACTCCCTCTCTCTCTCTCTTTCCTTCAGCTTTCCTTTTCAATCGGATATGACATCTCTACTAGAATTAAGTTCTGACCACCTGGTTTGGATCGTAAGGTCTGTGTGGCCAGTGTATATATGTAAATATATGTAAATATATATCTCGCCCTGAAGTTCCACGGGGATTTGTCCTTGGCCCACTTCAGTTTACCATATACTGTATGTGAATGACATCGATATTAGTCTGTTTAGTGTGATCTCCAAGTTTGCAGATGACATAAAGCTTGGAATGAATGTGAAAGACTCCAAAGGGGTTGAACCGCTCAGGATGGACCTCAACAGACTGGGTGAATGGTCGGAGACATGGCAGATGCCTCTTAACTTGGAAAAGTGCAAGATGAAGCATATTGGCCAAGAAAAACCCAAGTCAGGTTATTCGCTATTGGGAATGCCTCTGTAAGTGACTGACTTGGAAAAGGATTTGGGTGTTCTGATTAGCAGTGACCTAAAGTTTTCCCAGCAGTGCATTGAAGTAGAGAAAACAGCTCAGAAATTATTGGGTTATATTAAGAGGCAATTTAACCCACTGAGCCCCAGCGACGCAAACAGTGCGTCGGCAATGTATGTAACGCTAAACCCCAGCGACGCAGACGTCTGTGTCAGTGTCACTCCGGTCCTAATTACTCCGGTCCTATGGCACCTAGAGGGCTCAGATTTGTATGGGAACTGTGTAAGTATCCCACGCACCCATGCCGATGGTTGAAAACTCTCAAAGTCCAACCGCGGATGCATGAGCGCGCAAAAACATGTTTTTTTGGGGAAATTGCCTTCAATTTTTTACTCCCGTTTTCGGGGGCTCTGTAGGACCATTTTTTGAGCTTTTTGATCGGTTTTTCGTGGTTTTTCCTTCATTCCTAACCCATTTGCTATTGTTTCTGGAAAAAAAAAAATCAGAATCAGCCGGTCCTGGGTGGTACATTTATAAATATTTAGCTGGTACTCAGCGGGTTAAGTATAGAAAAAAGGACATAGTCCTAACACATTACAACGATTTGATACAGCCTCTCCTGTTCAATTCTGGTCTCCAGTACTCAGGAAATATATAAAGTAACTAGAAAGAGTACAAACTAGGGCTACAAAGCTTATTCCATCGCTAAGAAGACTTAGCTATAAGGACTGGTTGAGAGCTCTTGATCTCTTTTCGTTGGAGACATGCAGACTACGAGGTCAGCTCATTGAAGTTTATTAAAATACTTAATGGGTTTGACAATGTGGTTTATAGCAAAATGTTTAGCCTCAATATGAATACAACACGCAACCATAGCTGGAAATTAGAATTGAAAAGGTTCAGCACTAGTATTTGTGGACACTTTTTCACACATGTGATATGTTCTACCTGGAACAAACTTCCCTCTGAAGTTGTAAACCGTTTTTCAGTAGAGCAGTTCAAGAAGAGAGTAGATTGTATTTTCCACACTCTGTAATAGTGGAGCAGATAACTGCAAATTTCAGGAGAATCGTTCAAATGGTGATGCAAGCATGAAATTTGGTACATGTACCCTTCAAGGTCCATTCTTCTCAGAAATACCGCTGGCCACGCGATAATCCAAGATGGCGGTCATTTTTCAAGATGGCTGCCGTGCCTGACCATATATTGCTTTATTTTATTTTAATTATTACCTGGTGAACATTTTAAGAGAAAACTGTTTCTTGCTAACCAGATTAATGAGAAGCACTGTTTTAATCATTGTCATAGTCTATAATTGGAATTTTAGAATGGCATCCAAGATGGCGTCCATTAATTTCATATGTTCATATCTAAGCAACTACTGAACATATATACATGATTTTTGGTGTGCACATACATTCTTTGGGTCAGATAATCCAATGGAGCCATTTTCACATTTGTTAGTAAGGACTGAGGCAGTGATGAGATCTTGCAAATATAATAGAGTGATGGTGCTGTCAATGGAGCTTGTCATCTTCTTGCTCATCAGGTCTTTCCGTGAAGCCAACTTTGCTCTCTATTGCCAGGCATTGAGTGAGTTAATCCCCTTCTTCTTTGCCAATAACAATACAAATTATGCCAGGTGGCTTCCAGTCCACCTGAGGGACATGCTCACTCTGGAGAGCACACACCCTGAGCTGTCTCAAGAATTCAAGAAGGGAAACTTTGTTGTCCACAAGACAATTCGTGACTTTTCCGCAATGGCCCTTGACCAAGCCCATGAGCAGGCCAATGCCATCATCAAGGCTGATGGTGGAGCCATTGGGCTCACTGAAGACCCAGCAGCACTTAAGCGATGGATGGTTGCTGGTCCTGAGGTAAGCCGTTTGGTGTCCCTGTATGAACAAGAGGCTCAAGCTAAAGAGTCAAGTGAACACACAGCTCACTACGAGCAAACACCGCAGGCACAGCTGACTTTCCTGGAAAGAGTCAATAAGCTGTCTCTGACTTTGCAAGAGTTGGGCAGTCCTTTCCAGGATGACAGTCAAGAGCTGTATTCTATTGACAACAAAGACATAGCTCACCTCAGCTCAGTGGAACTTCTGCAGATTCACTTGGAGAGAGGCCAAACTAAATTCCAGGACTTTTCTGAAGCCTTAGCAAATAATCCAGTTTCCTTCTGTGAGTCAATCAAGAGGAACAAAACTGACTTCTTCAGGCAAGAATCTGCCCCTATAAAGCACTCAAAGCAGAAGCTTCTGAAGGAGGACTACAAGCTCTTCTCAAAGCTGTTCATCTCCTGTCAGAGCAGACAGTGTGATCTGCAGGAGTTCTTCCAGCATGAGAATCAGGCATTCCCAGCTGCACTGAGTGAGGGTGGAAGGCTGTACACTTGCCAGAAGTCTCAACTGACCTCTATCTTGGAGACTCATGTTACATCAACAGACGAAGAACCAGAGACCGATGTCCTGATTGTAGATGGGTCTGCTTTGGTCCATGTCTTGCCACCAAAGAGAGGAAAGACCTTTGAGGGCTATGCAACTCTGGACTTCCTGCCATTTATTCACAGCTATGCTACGAAGTACAAGACAACACATCTTGTCTTTGATGTGTACAACCCATCCAGCCTCAAAGCCGAGACCAGGTCTCAACGTGGCCAGGGAGGAAGACGCAAGGTGACAAATAAGAACAGCATTCCATCCAATTGGCGTAACTTCCTTAGGCATAATGACAACAAGACGGAGTTGTTCCAGTTCCTGGCAGACAGGGTTGCCCAAATGTCTGCACCAAACTTGGTAATTGTCACAAAGGGATCTGCAGTCCTCAGCACTCATGAAACTGGTCTTCAAGGACTGGACAAGTGCTCTCATGAGGAAGCTGACAGCTGCATCTTTGTGCATGCCAAATATGCTGCAGAACATGGGAGCAAAGCCGTCATGGTCAAGGCAAATGATACAGATGTTGTGGTCATTGCAGTGAGTGCCTTTCCAGCCCTTCAGAGTTTGGGGCTAGAGCAGTTATGGGTGGCATTTGGTCACGGTCAAAGCCGGCGCTGGATCAGTGTGCATGGCCTGTATCGCTGTATGGGGCAGGAGAAGGTTAAAGGCATGTTATTCTTTCCTGCCTTCACAGGGTGTGACACTGTTTCAGCCTTCCGTAACAAGGGAAAGAAAACTGCCTGGCAGACATGGGATGTTTGTCCAGAGGCCTCCCCTGTCTTCTCCAAGCTGAGCCAGTACCCTCTTACAGTGGAAGATGGTGACCTGGAGATACTGGAGAGGTTTGTCATACTGATGTATGACAGGTCCAGCACTGCTACCACTGTGGATGAGGCCAGGCTTGACATGTTTGCCAGAAAACAGAGGCCTTATGAGGCCATTC
Source organism: Paralithodes platypus (assembly GCA_032716605.1). NCBI lineage: Eukaryota > Metazoa > Arthropoda > Malacostraca > Decapoda > Lithodidae > Paralithodes > Paralithodes platypus. The sequence continues at coordinate 32,054,737 of CM064523.1, forward strand.
CACCAACAAGAGCAGCTCTGCTTCAGCACACTAGACGAGCTGCCTTCCAGGCTGGTTGTGTTTGGGCCCAAGCAACCCAGTGTCAACCAGAAGCAGAGAGTCCTGCTGACTGGGGATGGCAGAAGGTTGGTGAAGAATGGCACGTCTTCTGGACAGCCAACTCCCCCATAGCCAAGAGTTGCGAACAGCTGACCAAATGTGGCTGTAAATCAGACTGTCGTGGCAGGTGCAAGTGCTACAGGCTGGGTCTCTCCTGTACAGCTCTGTGCACTTGCAAATGTGAGGTGTGAGTCTTTGATTCTATGGTATTTTTACTAATGTTATTTGTACTCAATGGATATGTATAAATGGTGTGAATTAGGCCGTTTCCTACGATATAATCTTCCTTCACTTTGTCTAGTTACTTATGACCCTGATGAGTTAATAATGTAACAAGTCTTTCTAATTCTCTGACCTCAAAATGTAGGATTAGATGAAAAAATCATTTGTCTAGCTCTACTAATAGCCAAGATATCACAAATTTTTTCTTTAACCCGTGGAGCCCCGGCTAGTTTTGTAATGTTTGTTCACCAGAACCCGGCCGGTTTTCAAAAAATGGTTTTATTCCAGAAACAATAGCGAATGGGTTAGGAATGAAGGAAAAACCACGAAAAAACGCTCAAAAAGCTTAAAGAATGATCCTACAGAGCCCCCGAAAACGTATTTTACAAGAGTAAAAAATTGAAGGCAATTACCCCAAAAAAACAGGTTATTGCGCGCTCACACGCACGCACGTGGACTTTGAGAGTTTTCCACCATAGGCACGGTTGCGTGGGATACGTACACAGTTCCCATACAAGTCTGAGCCCTCTTGAGTGGCTACACCTGAGGTTACGGTCGGCGCAATTAGGGTGACGCGTCAGACCCGTCTCTGGGGCTGTGAGTTACATACATCGCCGACGCGTCAGACGCGTCGCTGGGGCTGTACGGGTTAACCCCAGAAGGCTGATACACTACTCAAATAGCACGGCTTTAAATAGCCTGCTGATGGCTGCTATTTACTTGTATGACGTCACGGTACTTTTGCGGTAATTTTCACCGAGTTCCAATATCACCGAAACTACCGTGATGTCAACACAATGGGTTTAAGGAAATTTCACTATGGCAAAGGTGCGTAAACACGGAAAATCACGGAAAAGTTACCTCACGAAAACAAGCAATATCTCAGTAACTACTGGGCCTATGGAGCTGAATTTGTTTACGAGACAAAAGCTGAAAGTGACCTCTCTCATGTGGTTTATGACTCATTTCTCTATTTTTATTCTTTGATTAGCTATTAAGCCATAAACACTACCGAAAATCGCCAAAAAAATCCTGCCTCCTCGGGTTAATGGTGGCCATCTTGGACGCCATCTTAGTTAAAGTCTAATATGCAACTGCTTTGGACAAAATTACCTTCACTTACCACATTAGAGCCCCCAAAAAATGGATTGGACAGTATTCATGTCTTTTTTCTTTCAATTAACTGACCCATAACAGTTGGGCTCAGTCAGATGTGTCGGCCATCTTGAAAAATGGTCGCCATATTGAATTTTTGCGTGGCCAGCGGTATGTGCTTTGAAAGTGAGCTTTGAAGAATACCTGTACCAAATTTCATGCTTGCATCACCATTTGAACGATTGTTTCACTTATCTGCTTCACTATAATGAGTGTAGTGCACTAAACTGTTTCTCTCCTTCCACTTCGAGTATCTCCTCGGAATGGACATCAAGGTCTCTGAGATACTAACTATTCCTTGTAACTCTCTCAGACTCCTGTTCGGGTATTCAGGTAAACTATGACCTAACCCGCCTTTCGACCTCGCACACTCACCTGTCTGTATCTTCATATCTGAATGCTTTCCACCCGCCCCCACCCCCACCCCCAAGCTCTCTCTCTATATCTATCTAACTATCTCTCTCTCTCTCTCTCTCTCTCTCTCTCTCTGGCCATGAATCAGACAGAAATGAACTACTTTATTTAATATAACTTACTACATTAATTAGTCTAGTGAGAAAACAGGGCTAGAAAATATATCACCCAAGAAACCACAAACCCATTCCCATCAACGGCAGGACCAACAACTCCTGTGTACAAAATTGCGTCCATAAGGAACTGGAAGAGAGACCGGAAGCAGCCTCCCCTGGACAACAACAACAAAATACACCAGTCCCCCCTTGTACAGCTCCAGGAGAAACTTGCGGGACATCCGCCACAGTTTGTTGGCTTGTGCCCTCAGGCACCAGGTAAACAATGTCCGTCTACACCTGGGCCAGACTTAGACTACACGGAGGAAGAGTTTATCCAAATGAGACATCAACCTCCGTCATTCCTCTCCAGTCACCCTGGCGGTTCCATGCATTACTACCACCGCTAGGCGAGACTATGGCTGCAATTCGACCGAACGAGAAGACAAACAAACCGCTCCACACAAGCCCCTAAGGAGAGAGAGGCCTTCAATACTGTAAATTATTTATCCTATGTACACCTAAGCTTTAAGTTAGCTACTTTTATTATAAATAAATAAAACATACCATTCCCCACATAACCATATATGCATTGTATTTTTAAGGCTTTAGACAACCACGCAATAAATCAGAAAAGAGATTTCCCATGCCTCTCATGTTCCGGAATTCATCCGAAAAGTTCGTTACTACCTAGCCAAAATCAGGGTTGATTTAGGCAAGTCGAGGCACTGTGTCTCATGGGTAACCTGTGGGGAGTATACGTGAACAACTTGATTATGTGTTCAAATTAACGTAATTATCTGAGATCTTTATTCTCACCTTAGTCCTGTCATAACTCGTGTCGAGAGTACATACTAACGCTATCCACGGATTGATTTATACATATACTGTGTAAGATATATTCACATATTGCCACTCAGGTGTTTATATATATCCGTTCGGCACGCTACACGTAAATGTTGTGAACACCCCTTACAGATCTAATACTTAGTTAATCGGATTATCAGTTTACGTAAAGTTATGTATAAATGTTCACAGAGAGTGTTATCTATCGTGTCTCTTAGTTAGACCCATTGTATAAATGTTTCCTGGCTTCACACCCAGTTTAAAAATTTAATTCGAATTCCTAGTAATTCTTTGTTGTCCGTATCGCGCTAATATTTCAATGCCGAGGACTCGGTCTGCCACACCAGACTAATATTGATTTGCTCAGTTCCCTGAACTATTATTATCAAATCTAACCATATATGTTAGTAAATAAATAAAACCTCTCTTATCATTTATAACTCTTTAGTTATTCACCCATCAGCTGATATTCTTATTTTATATATTCTATTTATCTGAGACAGTGTGACATCAGTATATTTGACCTTTAAGCGGGCATCACACTGGGCCAAATTCTCGTCAATCTCCAATCTCCAGTCTCCGTTTCCAGCCAGTAGCGCCAGCAAATCCTATCACACACACCAAGCGTCCTGGCTGCGTGAGTCTCCGACACAACAATAACAACGTCCGACCTTAGCCTATATTGGTCCGTTTCACCTATACTGTAATGTATAGCAATATGAATTTACATCTACAATTATAATGCAATATGACTCAATCTACACGTTAGTGTAATTTTTTTTTAAATTTGAAGCTTACATGAGGAAATTTATATTTTGAACTTTTTCGATTAATACCAATCGCCGTGGCGTAGGCTATAGAACAGTGGTTTCACTTAAACTGTAAAATAATATGGATTGATATTGACAAACTTTGTGTAATAGGACCCAATCTATATGTTAATGTTGCTATGTTTTGCGTGTGAAGCTTATATAAGTAGCTATGAGGAAGTTTTTCGCAAAATATAGGCTATAGCCTGACGATCGCTTATATTGTGCTGTTTCACCAATAATTTAGAGTAATATGGATTTATATCGACACTTATATTTCAATATGACTCAATCTACGAGTTTGCGTGATTATGTTTTATATTTGGAGCATATATGAGGAAATATTTTGAACTTTTCGGAGGTTGTAGGCATAATCCTGTGTATGCGGGTAGACCTGTATTTATCTCAATAATTTGGTAATGTTACAATTAATTTTTACATTTTACATTCATAAATAGTCCACTAATATACTAGGTTAGGTTAGGCTAGGTTAAATATATTGTTCAATGATTCTTAGTACACAGGCATCTGAAAAACAGTTCCTCCTGCTACACAACCGAATGTTTTCGTTTCATACCAATCGCCGTGGCGTAGGTATAGGAAGTGGTTATTTAGCTGCAAGTGGTGTAGCTATTTTAGCATTAATTCAATTAGTTTATGTCTATCCGCAGCCCTTCTCACAATCAAAACACACAATTATGTAGCAAAATATATATTTCGACGTCATATACTTGAGATATCAATGAGATTAAATGCGAGCTGTAAAGAGGCTGACACTCTACCTCCATAAAAAAACTGGAGCTTCCCACCCAGTGCGGGAAGCATCCTAGCTCCATCAAAGGGTGAGATTTGTGCTGGAGATTGACGGTAGCTCCACTTTTTGCTGAAGAGTGACGAGAATTGGCCCAGTGTGATACCCCCTTTACCCCGAGTCACGTTCTACCTCGCGTTAACCTTGACCTTCAATATATCAGCTATTCTTTGAGACTAACCGCTCTGTTAACATTTATACTATATGTATATGTTAATCACATGTTTATTCAATTGTGACTTATTAATTATTATCATAACTTGATTTATATATCATCCATACTTAAAGAATATTATTATTCATTCTTGAAGTAGGTTCGAGATTATTTCATTATAAATACGGATCAACCATTTAGCTATTTATTACCCATGCCAGTACCATGATTCAAAGTGAAATCAAATATTGTGAAACCCAACCGTGTATTCTGTATCATTGGTGGAGATTGAGGGGATTTATAATTGCATATCTGGAGTCAGCTGTGTTCCTGCTGAGTGTTATAGTTCTTAAAAGCTTTCGTAGAGTGGAAAGAGAGACCCGACTTATACGGGCAAATATTACTACCCGGCATAACACTGGTGGCCGCTGTGTCTCAACACAGCATTGCGACTCTGATTTTAATTGATCTCAATCTTTACCAATACATGAATCATCATGGCGGGAAAATCACTAGAAATTATTCAATTTTTTTTTTTTTTTTCTATGTGATTGAGGGAGGCAAAAGGCATAACTGCCTATAGCGAGTGCCTCCCCCATAGTTGAAAGAGTGACAGGGCCAAAATCAAGGGACGTTCGACCCAAAATGCCTGGACACACGGAGTTTGAAGCAATTTAAGTCATAGGAAGAGGGAAAGACTGATTCTGGGAGAGAGTTCCAGAGCTCAGCTGTTGAGTAGAAGAAAGTTTGAGAGTAACGTTTCACTCTTGGGTTGGAGAGTTGCACAGAGTAGGGGTGGGATTGAGTTGCAAAACTGGTACCACGTGCCCTACGTAAAGGAGGTGGTATGCACTGGGATAGCTCTGAGGAACAGTGATTATTATAGTAGCGATAGAATAGCGAGAGAGATGCAACATTGCGACGGAGAGAGAGAGATTGCAGAGAGTTGATGAGTGGACGGGAGTTAATGATACGAAAGGCCTTCCTTTCAACCTTGTCCAGGAGAGCGGTGTGAGAGGAACATCCCCACACATGTGAACAATACTCAATACAAGGGTGCACTATGCCCCTGTACAGAGCAAGAAGCTGTGCAGGGGAAAAGAACCCCCTAAGGCGGTTGAGCACACCCAGCTTCTGGGAGGCTGCCTTAGCAAGACTGGTAATATGGTCCTTCCAAATGAGAGCAGAAGAAAAAGAGACACCAAGAATATTGAGAGAAGATGAAGGGTTGATTTTTGTATTGTTGAAGAATAAGGGATAGTCCGCTGGAAGATCCTGACAGGTAGATAGATGGAGAAATTGGGTTTTGGAAGCATTAAAGTTAACAAGGTTTTCTCTGCCCCAATTGGAAATAGTATTTAGATCAGAATTTAACAGTTCTATGGCTTCATTACGTTTGTCGTTGAGGGATTGCTGGCTGGGGCGTTCTGAAAAACTAATGGAGTAGTGTAAGGTTGAGTCGTCTGCGTATGAATGGATGGGAATTAAGGTACAGTTAAGGAGATCATTTATAAAAATTAGAAAGAGAATAGGAGATAGGACAGAGCCCTGAGGAACACCGGAGTTTATAGGGTGAGGAAGTGAACAATGGCCGTCCACAACCGCGGCTATGGAACGGCCGGAAAGGAAATTAGAGACAAAGGCACAGATGGAGGGATAGAAACCGAAGGAGGGTAGTTTAGAAATTAAAGATTTATGCCAGACTCTATCGAAGGCTTTCGATATGTCTAGTGCAATAGAAAAAGTCTCACCGAAGTCCCGAAAGGAGGATGACCAAGAGTTAGTAAGATATGAAAGAAGATCACCAGTAGAGCGACCCTTAAGGAAGCCATACTGGCGATCTGAAAGCAGATTATGAGAAGAGAAATGCTTAAGAAATTTGGAAGCAAGAATAGTTTCAAAAACTTTAGAAAGACAAGAGATAAGAGCAATTGGACGATAGTTGGAGGGTTGAGAGCGGTCACCCTTCTTTGGGACAGGTTGAATGTGAGCAAACTTCCAGCATGAAGGGAAGACGTTAGAGGATAGGCAGAGACGAAAGAGTTTGCCTAGGCAGGGAACTGCAGAAACCAGAGGACCATGAAATAGTCACTTATCTTGAAGTTGTGAAACCTGTCCTGGACATTGTATTCCAGGACGATGACAATACGAAAATCCACACTGTCGTCATGAAGTTAGGCAAGCATATGTCCCTAGTGTCCGGCTGTGTGTGTGATTCTCCCCAACTAACGTGGGCCCAGTTTGAAAGTTATACCACCTCAGCAATCAACCCATCTCTAGGTAGAGTTGTAGCAGATAGACATATCAGGTTAACTTCGAAGGCAATTTAGACCACTCGATTAGCCAGTTGAACCAACTGGCTCTGACAGCATTCGCCATGGAGACTGCTGCTAAAAGAAAAGACAGTGTGTTTAAGGCATTGTTGAGAATACTGCCCACCCCGGTGAGAGATCATTTTGCCATAGCAGAGCCCATGGGCTATGACGTAGATATGCCAGTAATTCGGCGTATCTTAGCTTTGAAACAGACGCAGGAGACAGATAAAATAGCTGTGATTAGCCGGACAACTACTCAACCTCAAGCTCCTATAAATTTTCCCTCACCTCCTGCATTTAACCATTCCCAAGACAAAATGGAGGAATGGGCTATAGTTCGACCCTCAGACTGGAAGCCATGTACTTCCAGGTGCCCCCTTGTTGCTCTAAAAAAAAAATCTGGGGGGAACTAGTGAAATGTCACTCCAAAATGCCTCAGTTTTGGAGCCAAATTCCATGGGTATAGCCCCGGCGCGTGGCTACAGTAATCGAGGATGGGAATGCCGGAGAAGAGGGAAGCGAAGAGAGTGAAGTAACAGACGGAATTGAGACAATAGAGGAAATCGCAAAATGTCATGATAGCCTGGATTTTTAATCTGCCCCCGTGATCAGACCCCCAAGCTGGCAGGGGCTCGTGATGGGACAGGCAAGGGTAAACCCCCCCCATTTATCCTAAACTCACCATAAATGGGATCAAACCTAAACTCTTGGTAGACACAGGCGCAGCGCGTTCCTGTCTTTTCTCTTTATTCTATATCAAAAACAAAATTCCTTTTGGCCCCCTTCAACCCTCCACCATAGTTTTAATTGAAGCGAACGACGGTATCATTCCAAACCATGGGGAAACTAAGCCACTCTATGTTCGCACTCCCCTCCCTGATCATGGTAAACACAATTTTTTATGGTATTTCCCTCCCAAGAAACCAAGTACGATGAATATTTGGGTTTCGACCTGTCGACTGCCTTAATTAGATGCCACTATTAGTTGCGGTAACAGGACATTGACTTTCCACCCCCATTTGAAAAAAATAAAAAATATATAAAAAATAAACAGTAACAAAAGAACCCCCCTTTAACCTCTGAAGACCACTCTAGAATTAACCCTACCCAGGGCATCCGCACTATCATGACCGCTCAGGCTGTTACCTCAAAGGCTGTGACGCTACCCCCTCACCATGAACAGTGGATTCCCATTCTACCTACGTTACCTGGTGACGTCATAATTACCCCTAACCTTCAAAGTCTGTTCGATCATAATTGTCTAACCGCCCCTGCCATTATTCCCTATTGACTCAGTTGTATCAAAATAGCAAATAAATCAGATCAACCCCTTACCTTACCGAAAGGATTAGCTATCGGAGAGCTAGAGACCCACGAGGAAGAATTAACTTTAGCTAATGAGCAAGACCCCCACCCCCTTCCAATTTTGTATAGACTATCGCCAACTCAATGACGTAACGATCAAAGACGCCACCCCTCTCCCTCGCATTGAAGATTCTCTAGATTCCTTGCTAGGTGCAAAATAGTTTACCACCCTCGACCTTCAGGCCGGATATTGGCAAGTCCCAGTACTTCCGGAGCACCAACAGAAAACGGCTTTCGCAACCAGTCAGGGGAGACTATGAGTTTACCGTGCTGCCGTTCGGCCTTTGTAATGGTCCTGCCACTTTCTCCGGGCTCATGGAATCCGTGTTACAAGGATTAACATGGGAAACCTGTTTAGCCTAACTCGATGACATCATTGTGTTTAGGAAAACTTGGGCAGAACATGTCCAACGTCTTCGCCAAGTGTTCCAAAGAATCCAAAAGGCTCAGTTAAAACTCAAACCCTCCAAGCTCAGAAGGAAGTTAAATTCTTAAGTCATGTAGTCTCCGAGCAAGGAATCTCCCCTGATCCCGATAAACTCAAAGCAAATAGTGCCATCACCTCCCCCCCCCCTCACCCCCCCCCCCCCACTAATGTTAAAGGTGTCCAAGCCTTTTTAGGATTGGCCTCCTATTACCGTTGATTCGTCAAGAATTTTGCCACCATCGCCAAACCCCTACACAACTTAACAAGAAAAGAAGAGTCCTTCTTGTGGACCTCTCAACGTTTGCAAGCCTCTCACTCTTTAACCCACTGAGCCCCAGCGATGCAGGGTTTGCGTCCACAATGTATGTAACGCTAAACCCCAGCGACGCAAACCATGCATCCTGGCCGGTCCGGTCCCAATTACTCCGGTCCTATGGCACCTAGAGGGCTCCGATTTGTATGGGAACTGTGTAAGTATCCCACGCAACCGTGCCGATGGTTGAAAACTCTCAAAGTCCAACCGCGTTTGCGTGAGCGCGCAAAAATCGGTATTTTGGGTGTATTTGCCTTCAATATTTTACTCATGTAAAATCGACTTTCGGGGGCTCTGTAGGACCAATTTTTGACCTTTTTGATCGTTTTTTTGTGTTTTTTCCTTCATTCCTAACCCATTCGCTATTGTTTCTGGAAAAAAAAAATCAGAAACAGCCGGTCCCTGGTGGTACATTTATTCTAAACTAGCTGGGGCTCAGTGGGTTAAAAGACCTTATAGTAGCCTCCCCAATCGTGTCCTTCCCAGATTACCAGCAACCCTTTCGTTTGTATACTGACGTGTCCCAATTTGGTATCGGAGCAGTACTCGGTCAAACCAGAGATGGACGCGAGCACATTATTGCCTGTGCCAGCCGAACCCTTAATCCTGCTGAGATTAACTATCCTGTCACAAAACGAGAATGTTTAGGGATCATTTGGGCCCTTCAGTATTTCAAAGCCTACCTTGCTGGCGTCAAAGTCCCGATTATTACCGATCACCACGCCCTCCAATGGCTTAGAAAGTCTGACACTAAAAATGCTTTAACTGTCAGATGGCGCGAATCCCTTGAAGAGTTTAACTTCGAGATAGCTTAACGGCCTGGTAAACTTCACACAAACGCCGATGCTCTCTCTAGACTCCCCCTTGCCCCACCATACCTGAGATCCCCCCCTAACAGCGAAACCTATCCTATCCTAGCCATCCACCATCAAAATTACGTTGATCAAGAACAGCAACTCCTTTTGCAACAATTTCAACAACAGAAGCCTGACTGGATTGCTAGACACCTTTTCTCACAGCTTCAGAGAAAAGGAGACAACCTGTACACTCCTGACGGGAAAATTATCCTTAGCCCCCAGACCGCTCTCCCTGCAATGCAATCTTTGCACGCCAATAATGGCATTCATTTAGCTCAACGTAAGCTCACTTCCACCTTTCAGCAAGTGTATTGGAACCCCTCCCCTTATATCACAGCTAAAAAAGTCACAGAAGCATGCAGAGCTTGTGCTTTAGGTAAAGACCGTACCCGCACCCCAGGCCCTTCCTGCAAACTTGTCGCCTCCAAACCTTGGCAATTGCTTGCCGTAGACGTAATGGGTCCCCTTGAAGGTATCAAAGGATTTACATATATAATCTCCTTCGTAGACACGTATTCAAAATACGTTATTGCCTGTCCAGCTAAAGACCACACTGCCTTCTCAGTGGCTGAAGCGATGATATAACACGTCTTTCCCTATTTCGGCCTACCCGAAGCTATTCACTCTGACAAACCCCCCGAGTTCACAGGATACATTTGGATTCAAATTTCACAAATGAGTGAGTTCAAAATCAGCCATTCCTGTCCCTACTGGCCCCAGGGCAACTCTATTTGTGAAAGGAGCCACCGCAGTAGTGAAATGGGGAACCAACACTTGCCCCCGCCAAGACGGGATTTCCCCTCACAAATGCGTTTTTGGCGTACCCCCCCCTCCTCCTTCCCTTACGTCATTTGTCTGTCCCGTACGAGCCCTTCTCCAACTTTGATCAGTCCCTTGTGCATTTGAAAAACCGTTTCCGCCAATTACAGTACCTCAAAGATCTCAAGCCAGACGAAACCCCGAAAGTTAGCCTCAACAACACAGAGGTAATTAAGTAATGGTAGGTATTCTACCAGTACCATCTAAGCTTAGACCTAGGTATAAGGGTCCATTCGAAATACTCACTGTTCCTAACTGTTACCAGGTTACTATTAACTACCACGGAGAATCACGCACCTACCGAAACAGATATGTACACCGGCTCCAACCTATTGATGAAAATGTAACCATGCTTGCTGACCCTGACCCAATTAACCCATGCCTCGTGAATAATGACCAAACCATAAGTACAACAGAACGTTTGACCCCCAAACCCCCCCTCATCACTCCTCCACTAGCACAATCACTTCTTCCAAAACAGCCATCCCCTCTTCCTTTCCCCCCTATTTCTCCTTCTAACCTTCACCATCTCGATCACCCCATCTCCATCACACCCCCTTACGCCCCCTTTCCGCTCCCCCCATCCTCCAATCTAAACCACCACAAATTCTACCTCACACCCCCACCCCGTCTATAGCTCCTGTATCACCTGAAGTTGACATAAGTATGTCTTCCCCTTCAACAACCACTCAACCCAACTCACCAACTTTTTCTAAGATTTCCCCTTCCGGATCAGAAACGAATTATCCAAAGGTAGACTTACCATCCAGAATACCTAAACCATGCACGAAACCTTCTCTACCTTCTACTTCCACCTCGAAGTCACCTTCTTCCATAACCATAACTAACAAACCTATCATCTCTGCTAGTTCATCCCCCCCCCCCCCCAACCATCCCCAGAAAAATCTATAACTCTACTAGCTCAAATCCTTCCATTGCTTAAAATCAACCTCTTTTCCAACCTCCATGTAGACGATCTGGCAGACGTGTGACCCAGACCAAATGCTGAACCCCAGCATCGTTTTCCCAAAAACGAAAACGACACGCCCCCACCACCCGTCAACATGCACCTGCCACACCTACACACCCTCCGACCACACCTGTCACCCCCACCACCGTCACACCTGCCTCCACCACCACTGCCCAGCTGCCAACAACAACATCACCTATACCCACGAGTAATCCCCACCTTGTCATCTCAGCCAGTCAACCTCATGACCCCACCTCAGCTCCGCCCAAAATTGCACTTAGAGAAGAGACCCCACAAATCCCGTCCTCCACCACGACCAGTACGAGCATTGACCCCTCACTAACATCACCTCCTGCTTCCGCCTCAACCACCACGATGAAAATAAACAGGGTGTCCCTGACCCAGGCCAAAACGAGACGACCCTCAGAAGCACCTCACAACTAGTGTTCCTAGCTCGGAAATCAGACGTCCCGCTCCAGCTTACCATCTCCTACGACACCGCTGCCCCTCACAATGTAGCAGCCCTCGTATGGCACCGTTTCCTAAAGGGCCTCACACCAAGTGTATCCACCAAAACCCGATGGGAATACATTATTCAATCTTGAGGGCGAGATTTTGTTATGGACGACGATGGTGAGATGACAGGGCTAGAAAATATATCACACATGAAGACCACAAACCCATTCCCATCAACGGCAGGACCATCAACTCCTGTGTACAAAATTGCGTCCATAAGGAACTGGAAGAGAGACCGGAAGTAGCCTCCCCTGGACAACAACAACAAAATACACTTGTCCCCCCTTTCACAGCTCCAGGAGAAACGCGCGGGACATCCACCACAGTTTGTTGGCTTGTGCCCTTAGGCGCCAGGTAAACAATGGCCGTCTATGTTATGTGTGTCCCAGCTAACTCCATAGATGCACAACAGGCCTATCTTGGGTTGGGGAGTAAGTAGACACGCTGTAGATATATAGAGCCGTATTCTTAAAAACCCATACCTTCCTTTAACTTTCCTTTCCCTTCCAAGGAATTTTCTTTCCCTTCGGTATTCTTAAAGAATTTCTTGGAAGGATTTTTTTTCGGAAGTGTTGGTAGCTCTGTTCCACAAGCGAAGCTAGGCGCGCACCAGTTGGTATGCCTTAAGTAGTATACAAACTTTGTCAAACAAACGTTTCCAAGGGTTGACTTGCATTATTGTTGCCCAAAACATGATTTAGACCACAAATATTGTCTTCAAAGCATATTATGTTGACTTGCACAAACACAAGAATGAATTGTCAACATGATATTAATAAATACAGGATCCTAGCTCTAAATCGCGCATGTACACCAACAAGCCATATTCTGTTGTAGTATTTAGACCTAGCCTATAGGCTATTATCCAAGAATATAATTACATATAAACTAATATGATAAGAAACAGGGATGGAGATAAATTAGATTAGCCGAATGTAGTGCGAATTAGTGTACCGTATATCAAGCATGAGAACTTTTCAATTACAAGGTCAAGTCTTCCATTTCTGACCAAAACTTAACAACTAGGCTATAGGAATCGCACAATAACCCACTATTGAGAAGTATTTACCTTCAAAGTTCAATACACATTATAGCCTGACATATTCTGGTGTGCTGAGTTCAAATACTAACTTGAACTTCTGTAGGCCTAGCCTATATATTATATAGGCCTAGGCTAGATTTGTTTTCTATTCAGCGAACAAAAAATAAAAGCTAGGCTATATTTGATCTGGCCCAATTTGGTAAAAATTGCAATTCATGGCCCATAGTAGATTTACTGTGCTATTGAAACTAGTTTTTTTCAATGTTTATATTTAGGCTACCGATATTTATTTATTAATGATCTAATTTGACCGTTTTTTATTTTTATACATTATTTTGGGCAAGAATGTAGTTACCGGGTGTACCGGCAGTACCGCCCACCTTGTTTACACTATGCGGATGCCTTTGGATATAAGAATCAATTAGCCTAACCAAACAACCTAACCTAACCTAACCTAGTATTCATGCAGTAATGACAGGGGGCAAATAGCAGAAAATATAGCGTCGAAATGGATGGGAACGTAAGTGCGAGCGCACAACATGACATCCTTCCCTATTTTGGTAAGGGTTGTGTTAGCGGGCGTACCGCCTGCTTTGTTTCCATATTAGCATACTCGCAGTTAAATTCACGTCTAATTTGACTGCTGTTATTTGCCCCTGGTAATATACTGTATATGATGATGACAATGTCATGGGGGGTGAGGGGACATAGCACCCCTCAAACCATTATTGTATCCCACGGCCAGGTGTTGGGTAAATTGTTTTGCCGTGGGATACAATAATGGTTTGAGGGGGGCTCACCCCCCATCATCCCCATGACTTGTTGTCATTATCATACATATTACCAGCAGGGGTAAATAACAGCAATGAAATTAGACGCGAATGTAACTGCGAGCGTGCGACTGTAAACAAAGTGGACAGTACGCCCGCTAACACAATCCTTACCATTATTTGTTATTTGCCCTTCTGCAAACAATATATACTGTATATTGATGACAATAATTCCTGGGAAGGTAAGGCCCCCCTCAACCTAAGAAGCGGACATAATAGAAGTGAACTTAACGGTCATGGCCCAGAGCGTGCAAATCGCCGCGGAAGGTTGCTTGGATAATACTGAACCTTTAAATAAGATTCTTCCAATTTTTAAATTGATTTTTGTTCTTGGGTAATCTGAATAAAAGATGAATCACCAATAGTTATGATTTAGGCATCAATGAGTAGGTTATTCATCATATTAGCTATCCATTAGTATAGTTTTGAAGATTGGGTGATATTCTTATGTTCTTTACTCTCCCCTCAAAGGCTAGGCTACCATATAGTTTGGCAAAGGCTAGGTTATCATGTAGTTAGGAAAATACCTTTGTAAGGCCTCGCCCAATTTCTTACCGATTACTCGCACACACCAGTGGCTTGCACTATTTGTTTCACTAACTGGCCTTCCTTGTGCAGCCCAATATAATGTGCAATTAGATCCGGTGTCACGTTCTTTCGCTGACCCGTACACACTAAAAACTGACGGGGGCTTGTCCACCACTGCCATACTGATCATAATAATGACTGATACCGATCCACCCACCACAGCTGCTGGAAGCACTGATGTTCCAACACTGTATGTACTGTATGTAATAATACCATAATTATTCCTAACCTTCAAGACTAGAGAATACTAAGGATGTAAAGTAAATTCAGACAGAAAATCCACAAATTGTATTTGAAACAGTGTGCGGGGGACTCTGGTGACTAGTGGGGTTTTCCTTACAAACATTGAGTAGGCTATATTTGACTATTATTGCTTTGCTGATTCAGTCCTTTCAATGCATTAATATTGTGCACAGTGTGACTACATTTTGACACATGTTAATGTAATAAGTTTGAAAATTCAGGTTTTGAGGCTTGCCAGGGACCAAGAACAATCCCAAGTTTTCAAAAAAATTTCATACCATATTGTATACAGCCCAAAATAAGTAGCCAAATTTTTTCATTAGCAATTTTGGGCTCTAATCTTATAAATTTTCTTTTAGCTTACCAGACTTTTAGCTACTACCAATGTTAGTAAGTTAGCCTATACACTCGGCATAATCAAACGCTGTATATTAGCATAGCCTAGGCCTATCTTAGGTTCTCAGGTTAAGTTATATTGTTTGGATATTTAAAGAAAGTAGAGGGATTAGGCTAGGATATACTGTAATGAAAAATTAGGGTAGCCAATAATTGTACTCACAACCAATAGTATTGAATAGGCTAGTGTTTACAAATATGTTTTTCAAGGGATTTTGTTTTGATTAGGCTAATATGATGACAATATTCAAGCAGACACTGCGGCAATATTAGCACGCTCTATGCGTCAGATTTTGCCACTTTTTTCTGAAATCATCCCTCTGCGAGTGGTTATTTGCCTCCTGCTGGCATTATATAATTATGAATATGATGATAACAATTATGTCCATGGGGGGGGGGGGGGGTTTGAACACCAAACACTGTCAAATTAAAAATAAACGCAGAGAGCGTGCAAACTGCTGCTGTAGTCTCCTTGAACTGTAGTTAAGATACCCGGTAGCTACCGAATAATCTAAAAACACGCTCCCTGATAGTGTACAAGGCTATGAAAATCAGGGAAAATATTATAGTGAAAAGGTAACTCGAACTTTCTATAACATAAAGTAATAAAGGTAAGGATGTAGTATTCGAGGAATTTCGAGCTTATCGCCTGCCTTGTTTACACTACTCGCACGCTCGCGATCACGTTTCCGTCTATATTGACTGCCGTGGGATACAACATTAGGTTGAGGGCCCCCTCACTCCCCCATGACTTATTGTCATCATCATATATAGGCATTTTGCCAGCAGGGGGCAAATTACTTAAAAAAAAACAGTCAAAAGTCGTGAATCGTGAAGGATGTATCCGGGTGTACGGTCGTAATTTTTTTTGTAACAACTGGATTTAAACATTTGTAGATTGTAAGTTTGTGGAAAGCAATTCGAGGGAAGTGAATTCCAAAGAGTAGTAGCTCTGGGGATAAATGAATTCTGATAAAGTTCTGCATTGTGGAGAAGAAAGTGTAAATTCATGGGCGCTCTCAGCTGCCCTAGTTCTACGGGGAAAGATGTGGAGAGGCGGCACAATTCCTCGGAACAATTGCTGTGAAAATATCTGTAGAATAATGCAAGGGATGCAACGTTTCTTCGTATGGATAATGTAGGAAGGTCCTGTGTGATTGCAGGGTTATTGATTAATCTAATAGCTTTATTTTGAATTTTGTCCAACTGCCTCAATGCAACCACTCCACTTCCACCCCACAGAGGTGAACAGTAATCCATCTGAAGCAATGCTTCTAACATAATGTGTCCAGCTCAAGTTAGTAGTTAATGTTACACCGAGAATGTCAATACTAGGGGAAGTGGGAATATTTACATCATTAAATATATGGGAGTCAGTGAGATTCTGTCGGTTAGAAAATTGAATGTACTTGGTTTTCTGTGCATTAAAGGAAACTAGATTCTTTTGTCCCCATCCATTAATTCTAGAAAGGTCCTGGTTCAGAGAAATTGCAGTGTTTATTTTTGAATTTATAAGATCGGGTTGGAATTGGTAAATGTGAAGGAACTGTGGAGTGTTGAGTCATCTGCGTAGGAATGTATTGGATTATGAGTGGTAGATATGAGATCATTGATATGAATGAGGAACATAATTGGGGCCAAAACTGATCCCTGGGGAACACCAGCATTTATTGAGTGAAATTGAGAATGAAGGCCATCTACCATTACACGTATTTTTCTGTTATGAAGATAAGAAGAAATTAGTGGAACTAATGATGCAAGGCCGTAGTGTGACATCTTCGACAATAAGGATTGATGCCAGACTCTATCAAATGCCTTTGATATATCCAGTGCTATTGTATGTGTTTCACCATGTTGGTCTGTAGCTTGGTTGATTTGATGCGTAAGAAGGCAAAGCATGTCTGCAGTTGATCGACATCGTCTAAAACCATATTGCCTATCACTGATTAATTTATTATTCTCAAGATGCTTACTTATGTGATTATTTAATATAATTTCAAAGACTTTACCAAGAGTGGAAGTTATAGCTATTGGTCTGTAGTTTGATGGATCTGAAGAGGCACCTTTTTTAGGAACTGGATGGATGTTTGCTTAAAAGAAAGTTAGGGAAGGTAGCAAGGGAAACAGTAAGGGTGTGAAAGATAAGAATGGGAGAATGCTAGCCGAGAAGCAAGAGAGAGTCGAAAGATGGAGGGAGTACTTCAGTGAGTTGCTAAATGAAAGGAATGAAGAGCCAGCAAACATAGCTGGATATGGTATGGGAGGGAGAAGAAGAGAAGTAGTGGAGGAGGAGGTGGGGATCAGGAGGTCAGAAGTGTGGGAAGCCATGAAAAGAGTGAAGTTGGGGAAAGCACCAGGAACAGATGGAGTGTGTGGGGAAATGTTGAGGTATGGTGGTGAGATAGTGATAGAATGGGTTTGGAAAATGTGCAAACTAGCATGGGAGAAGGGGAGTGCACCCGATGACTGGAAGACTGGCATAATAGTCCCCCTATATAAGGGCAAAGGGGAAAGAGGAATGTGTGGTAACCACTGAGGAATATGTATTCTAAGCGTAGTAGGGAAGGTATACAGTAGGGTAGTGATTGAGAGAGTGAGAGTGAGAACGGAGAAATGGATAGGCGACGAGCAGGGAGGTTTTAGGAAGGGAAGAGGATGTGTAGATCAGATTTTTACCCTGAATTGTGTTGTGGAGAAGTATCTGGAGAAGAAACAAAAGGTGTATGTTGCCTTTATGGACTTAGAGAAGGCCTATGACAGAGTGGATAGAGAAGGTTTGTGGAAAGTACTTAGAATATACGGAGTAGAGGGCAAGTTGCTGAAAGCAGTGAAGAGCATGTATGAGGGTGCAAAGGCGGCAGTACGTGTGGAGAGTGAGCAGAGCGAGTTCTTTGACCTGAATGTTGGTTTGAAACAGGGGTGTGTGATGTCCCCGTGGTTGTTTACTGTATATATGGATGGAGTTATGAAAGAAATACTATCAAGAGCAGTGGATGTTGGTGTATCGCTGAAAAGGGAGGGAATTGAGTGGAAGCTACCTATACTGCTGTTTGCAGATGATACAGTTCTGATGAGTGATAATGAATGGGAGTTGCAGGGTCTGGTAAATGAGTTTGGAACAGTGTGCGAAAAACGGAATTTGAAGGTAAATACGGGGAAGAGCAAGGTTATGGTCTTCGAAAGGGGTGAAGTCACAGAGTGTGAGGTGAAGCTGAACGGTCAGGCTATGGAGATCGTCAACTCTTTTAAGTATCTGGGCAGTGTGTTGAGTAAAGATGGGACTATGGATGAAGAGGTGCGGGAGAGGGTACAACAGGGGAAGAGGGTTGTAGGAACGCTAAAAGCAGTAACAAGAAATAGGGTGGTCAGTATGGAAGTGAAGAAGTCCTTGCATGACAGTGTGGTAATCCCGACACTGACTTACGGAAGCGAAGCATGGACGTTGGTTGAGAGACTCAGACCAAGAGTGAGAGCAGTGGAAATGAATTACTTAAGGAGTGCGTGCGGAGTTACATGGAGGGATAGACAGACTAATGAGGAAGTAAGAAGGAGGTGTGGTGTGGAGGTAGATGTGCTGGAAAGTGTGAAAAGGTACAACTTGAGATGGTTCGGCCATATGGAACGTATGGAAAGCGAGAGAATGACTAAGAGGGTGTACGAGAGCGAGGTGGAGGGACAGAGGGGGAGAGGTAGACCGAATATGAGGTGGAAGGATGGAGTGAGGAACTACATGAACGAAGGCGGTGCTGGTAGGGGCGTCGACTGACTAGGGACAGAGGTGCATGGGGGTGGTTCGTTCGTGGCCACCCCTTCGGGGATCACGGCGTCAGGCAATAGATGGATGTTTGCTTCTTTCCAGGGTACTGGGAAGCATGAGGTATGAGTACACAGACGGAAATTTTTTGCCAATACAGGAGCGAGCACCAAGGAGCAATTCTTAAGTACTATTGGAGGAATTTCATCTGGACCAGGAGCCTTATCTACCGAGAGATTCTGCTAAATAGTTTTGACATGTCTGGTGTGGATCTTAAGTGAGGGAATTTCAGGCGAATTAAAATTAAGTACAGGGACATCTTGATTTATTTTATCTAAGGTTGAGTTGGTGGAGAAAATATCCGCAAGAAATATCCGAAATATCAATAAATATCCGAAAGCTTTACCTCGTGGGTCACTTACAAGATTGCCAGTCGGAGATTTTAATGGTGGAATGGATGAAGCAGTAGTGAAGTTGGATTTAAATGAGTTAAGAGTAGACCAAAATATTTTGTTATCATTTGGATTATTTAGAAGTTTATTTGCCTGCTTGTGGAGAAAGTTTGATTTAGTTAGGTTTAATACAGTTTTGGCATGATTTCTGATGTTTCTAAAGTAATTAAAGGCTTCATGTGTTTTTGATCTTGTGTATGCATTGTAGGCTATTGCTTTTTGTTCAGTTACTCTAGCACAATTATGGTCAAACCATTTAGGTGAATTAGATCTTTTACTGTACTTTTGATGAGGAATAAAAGTTTCCATTCCAATTTTTACAAAATCTTGTATGTGGCTCAAGGTGGAGTGTGCATCATTAGAAAAGAAAGAGGTCCAGGGAATATCAATAAAGAAACCTTGAAGACCCTCCCAGTCTGCCCTATCGTAATGCCATTTAGTCACCAAAACAGGTTCAGAGTGGGAAGGTGTGGTAGGTGATAGACAGGTGGCCTGTATCAGACAGTGATCAGAAGATCCAAGCGGGGACCTCACTATAACATCATAATTTTCTGAATTGGTTGTTAAAAATAAGTCCAGTAGGTGGGAATTATGATTAGGATTATCTGGTACACGGGTGGGTTGGTTGACTAGTTGAGTGAGATTAAATGAGTCTGCAAATAGCTCACATTCAAGACCAGCATCATCAGTCCTGGCTGAATAAGTGAGCCATTCAACATTATGGACATTAAAATCACCCAACACAGTGATTTCAGAAGAAGCATTTAAGTTGAGGACACTGAGTTGTGAGGACAGAGAATCAAAAAGACTTTGCTCTGGAGGAGTATTTGGGGAACGGTAGATGCAACATATGTATTTAAATTTACCAGCAGAAATGAATTTGTATATAGAATAATCAAAATAGGGACAATTGAAACTAGTAACCTCCTCCAGGGCAATTTCAGATTTTGCGAAGCAACATACACCTCCTTTAGGTCTGAAATTTTGGAGCAGTTGATAACCTGGAAAATTAAATCTAGACGTGTCAGATGTGAATGTTACTTGAGTCTCTGTCAAAAAAAGGAGAGTAGGGGATTCTGCTTGAAGAAATTGGTGTACAGAATTGATGTTAGAGTGAAGTCCCCTTATATTGCTAAAGAAAAAGCTGCACCGACGAGCAGCTTTGGGACGTTGCAATGCTCTTGACACAGTCGCATGATGACGACCGGGAGGGCCCTGTGTCAATGACCCAACCCTGCCGGGGGTGGATATCCGAGGGACCACCAGGTTTGCTCTTAACAATTGTACTGCCATGTTTATTGGGTAAGGTGTATGGTGTTACATGTATGATATGTAGTGGGAAGAGTAGTGTTTTATGGATAGAGGATAGCAATGTAGGGCAAGTCGTGAAGTTGGATGTGTATGTTATATAAAGAGGGTTTTCCTGATACCCCTGATGTGTGAGGCAGAAAGATATGTATCCAGCTACCAAGGCCTGGGAGAGAAAATGGAATTCAGGCTATTCCCCAAGTCTCCCGAAACCTTGGCGGTAGTACTTCCCTGGGCGGGGCTGCCTACCCCTACTACCTACAGAGGTACATAGGTAGTGCGCGTGGTTACGTTCCCGTCTATTTTAACGGTTATTTTCCCCCTGCTGGCAATATAATATATGATAATAACAACATGTAATGGGGGGGGGGGGGGTGAGGACCCCGTCAACCTATTATTGAATCCTGCGGCAGTCAAAATAGACTGGAACATGATCGCGAGCGTTCACTGCTGCCGCCGTTCCGCGTAGTGTAAACCAAGGCAGGCGCCATGTAGTATGTCCAAATACTACATCCTTCCCATAGGCCTAATAAATTCACAACATTTTAAAATCCAGATAGCCTATCTGAGGTGAGCCAATTCTGACAAAATCTAACAAATGTTGGCTTGAACATTATGATGGGCTAGCCTAGAGGGACAGAGACTAGCCTAGGTTAGTTTATTCAGTGGGGATGTAGCCTAAGAAAAAAAAATTAGGCCTACAATCCTGTATGAGTCATGAAATTCATAAGAAAAATAGATTAGCCTGGGCTAGGCTAGCTTACATGATGTAGCCTACTGTAGGCTGTAGGCTAAGCCTAGGCCTAGCCGCCTAGCCTAACCCAATATGTGGTACTGGTAAGGTTGGCTAAATTAGTATATAAGATGATTGACCACTATTACTGTTAGCCCACAAATTTATATTAATATTACAGTATATGCCTAGCTATTTTTAGTTATGTAAAGTATGGTATTACTGGGAATTGTTGATAGCGTATCTCTGGCAAGCCTCAAAACCTGGTAATGTTGACACTTATTGCATTAACACGTGCCAAAATATATTCACACCATGCACAAAATTGATGCTTTGAAAGGGCTACATCAGTAAACCAATGAAAATCAATAATAATCAAAATATGTATAAGATGAGGAATAGGCTATCAGCTGGCAGCCCGAAATTGCCCGAATCGTCCGCACTCGAATTCACGCCGAGATCAGTGGTCTTCTAAAACTTTTAATAACATTACTTTATTTTCAATATTATTTTCAATATCGTGCATTATATCATGTTAATAAAATTACATAGTGGTCAAATCCAATATTTAGTCACACTGACTCCAATTATATAAGAATGTTATGAACAAAATGACGAAGGGAAAACTGAAGACCTGCCTAGTGAGAGTCCTTCAAATTCCAATATTTTCCCCTGTTTAAGGGAAAGATTTTCCCTTCCCAAGGGAAAGGAAAGGGAAGGATTTTTTAAGAATACCAAATCGAAAGAAAATTCCTTCCTTTCATTTTCGAAGGGAAAGAATTGTTAAAGAATACGACTCATAGGTTCTTATTGAGAAGGATATGGGATACAGGCACGAAGCAGAGCCTACAGGGTGATAGCTCTGTCTCGTGGTACACAAACATGTATTGGCCCTCTGGTGAGAGGAGCCCCAGGCTTGAGTTGCCAGAGTGGCTATATGACATAACTAATATGACTGCCTGGATGCTAACATGAATCTTACTCATTGAGAGATATTACATATGCATAAGTGACTGTACTAGATATGAAAGTGATACTGTTCAAGGTAAATCATATACATACACCTCCCTCCCCCCTCACACTCGCAGTTCATTCTCGAGCGGACTCTTTCCTACTGAGCCGTTCTGATCGACGTGGGGTAACTTTGGGGTCATAAGCAAGGACTGTTCAGCGTCATTGAAAGGGGCCACAGGGTTGAGGGAGTCACCAGTTTGGGGCACGGGGCGGAGGAATCGACGGTTCCGCCACCACACACGGCCACTAGGGAGACGTACCTCATAGGCCCGTGACCTGCCAAGGCTCATCACAACCCCCACCTTGTCCCAGCGTTTCGTGGTCGGGTCTTGAATCCGCACTTGCTGACCGACACGTAACCTGGGAAGGGGCTGTGTGTGCTCATCGTACCGGGTCTTAACCTGCTCGGCACGGTCGGCTGCACGTCTATCACAGTCCTCGGCATTGGCTTGCTATTCCGCAGCAAAGGACTTGGGATGGGCCGGGAGACATGTCCTAAGAGGATGACCATACAGGAACTGGGCTGGGGAGCGGCCTGTGAAGTTTGGAGTATTCCGGAGTTCCAAGAGACCCCGGTCGAAGTCCTCACAGTCAATGTTGCCAGAGGGTGCAGTCTTTACGGTGAGGTGCTTGAGAGACTTCATCGCAGCCTCGGCATGGCCGTTCGCCTGTGGGTAATGCGGTGATGTTACCACATGACGAACTCCCCATCGCTTCATAAAGTCCCGGAACTCGTGGCTGGTGAATTGTGGGCCCCCGTCGGTCCTCAGACGAAGGGGCACACCAACTTCCCGGAAGTAGCGACAGAATATCCTGATGGTCGCAGAGGCGGTTGTGTCGCCTGTGCAGGGGACAACAACAGGCCACCCCGAGAGACGGTCGACGACTACCAGGAAAGACTTCCCGGTGACCATGAAAAAGTCGGCCGACACAGACTCAAAGGGCCTTGTAGGTTTGTCATCATTCATGAGTGGTTCCTTCTGGAGGCTAGGCTGAAGGATCTGGCACGACTCACACGCTTGAACAGTGTTGGTGATGTCGGAATCTATCCCCGGCCAGAAGACAGCCTGCCTCGCCCTGCGTTTAGTGGCCTCCACACCACGGTGGCCGTCATGAAGATGCTGTAGGGTGCGTCGGTGGAGGGCAGCAGGAACCACGATCCGAGCTCCATACAGGACGAGGTCATCATCAGCGTAGAGTTCGTCCCGTATCTTCCAGTATGGGAGCAAGGAATTGTGAAGGTCGTATCGGTTGGCAGGGAATCCTGAGGTCACACAGTCGAGTAGACGAACATACGCAGGGTCCGCTCTTGCCGCGACCCGGAGATCCTGTAGCGTCCTGTCTGCGTCTGGTGCCGAAGATCGTGCCGAAGATCGTCCTGAGTTGATAACGTCCTTGGTTGTCACTATAGTCCTGAGGTAGGTGGCGGCGGCGGCACAAGCGATCTCATCCTCTGGCGTGGGGCGGCTGACTGGGGCTCGAGACAGGGCATCAGGGATGCAGAGCAACTTGCCGGCACGCCACACGGCCTTGAAGATATAGGGTGAGGTCTTCTCCTTCAGGCGTTGGAGGCGGGGATTCTCCACAGCGTCCAACGTGTAGTGATTGATGATAGGGATGAGGGGGCGGTGGTCAGTCATCAGTGTGAAATCCTGTAGACCCTGTAAATACAGTCGACACTTGGACATGGCCCAAACAGCAGCCAACATCTCCAACTCGATAGTAGCATAGCGGGTCTCAGCGTCCGCCAGGAACCGAGAGCCACACTGGATGAGCCGCAGGTGGCCACTGCCGTGGTCCTGCAAGAGGGCATACCCAATGCCGTTGAGTCGCGATGCATCAGTCTGAAGAATGGTGGGTAGGTCTGGGTCGAAGTGTGCGAGAACAGGAGGACTGACAAGGGCTAACTTGACTCGCCTGAAGGCCTCATCGTGGTCAGGAGTCCACACAAATGTCCTCTTGGGGCTCATCAAAGGGCGGAGGGGCTGAGCGGCGGCGGCGATGTCAGGGGTAAACTCTGCCAGCTGGTTGACCAGACCCAGGAATGACCTGAGGTCGGTCAAGTTGGTTGGTGCCGGAAAGTCCCCGATTGCAGCCAATTTGCTCGTGTCAGCCGCAATACCATCCCCTGAGAGGGTGTATCCACAGAAGTCCACTGAAGGTGCGGCAACCACAAACTTGCTCTTGTTGAAGGTAATCCCGAACTTGCGGCACCTAGTCAGCACTTCATGGATGCGGTCGAGGTGAGACTTGTAGTCCTCATCGTACAGCAGTATGTCATGCACGACCATAGCGCACCTCTGCACACCTTGTAGAGCCATATCACCCCTGTAGCAGAAGGCGTCGCCCGTAGCTGTGAATCCCATGGGTCCTCTGCAATGCTTGAAGCGTCCATACAGCGTGATGAAGGTGGTCAGGTGCTGGTCCTCTTCAGCCAACTCCATCTGCCAGTAACCACAGAGGGCGTCCGCAGTGGTGAAGTAGAGAGCTCCTCGGTCGACACCACGAACTGCTGCGGAGGGAGTAGTCGAAGGGTGAGCTGGTCGGGACACATGTTTGTTGAGTTTGGAGAGGTCGACGGTGATGCGCACTCCTCCGCTGTCCTTACCAACAACGACGAGGGGGTGGCACCATTCTGAGGGGTTGTCTCCAGCAGGCTTGATGATGCCCTGGGCCACCATGGACTCCAACTCTCGCTTGACTTGGTCCCTAAAGGCAAAGGGAATCTGTCGGGGAGTATGGATGGCGAAGGGCTCAGCTCCCTCTTTAAGATGGATCCTCATGGGTTGACCCACCATAGGGTTGAAGGGCACAGTCTTTAGGTCGTCTTTGGACATCAACACGTCGTTAAACTCCCGCAGGAAGTAATTCTTGGCTTCAGCGGGCGACGTGGAGACTGGAAGTGGTGTAGCCTTACACCTGTTGACGTGCTTGACCTCTTGTATGGGCGTTGGGAATGCCAGAGGTATGATGGCTAACTCCCTGCAGTGGCTGTATGAAAGCAGAGGAGTCTGGACACCCTCGTACACATGGATCAGGGCAGTACACACTCTCTGTCCCAGGGTGAGGGTAGCCTGAAATACCCCCAGAGCAGGTGCCATCGGGGAGCCGTCCGCCGTGAACGTTGTCGTGGGCGAAGGGGCTCGCAGGCTGCTCATGAGGATAGCCAAATCCTCAAGGTGACGCCGGCCAATCACGGTGACGTCAGCGCCCGTGTCCGGTAACATCCATAAGCGGGATGTAGCGTCGCCAAAGGAGAGGGTAACACAGATGGGTTGCGGCGTCGAAGCTGTAGAAGGAGTCGATCCCACCTGACGACAGCTATTACTCCTAGCGTCGGGGGGCTTGCCAGAGTTGGAGGGGGCACCCGTATCGCCTGGGGGGCCACCTTGGCGTCTTTCCTTCTTCTTAGTCGACGGACAACACTTGTCATAATGCCCCAGAAGACAACAGATGCGGCACTGAACCTTGTGAGCAAGGCACTTAGCTGTCCGAGCCTAGTGACCGTGGCGCCCACAGTTGTTACAGGTGCTGCCAGCAGCGGGACACTTGTCAGGCCCGTGTCGGCGAGCGCAACTCTGGCTGCATTCGGTGGAGGCTTGGGGGGTTGGGTCCTGTCACTGCCCTGTTTCTTGTTTTTCTTGTATGAAGAGACGGCCCTTACTTGTTCATGGGGCGCACCAATGGCCGTGGTCGCAGATTTGGCAGCCTCATACGAGCGGCACGTAGTGACGACATCCTGTAGTATTGACTTGGAGTCCAGGGTGATGAGTTTCTGGACTAACTCCTTGTCCCTGAGGATGATAGTCTTGAGTTGTGTCTCCACACAGATGGGTGAGTTACCAGGCCACACATCCACTTCTTCTGCGAGACGTTTGAGGCGGACGTAGAACTCTGCAAAAGTTTCCCCTTCATGCTGTCTGCAGCTCAACAATTCACGACGCCGGAGTGCCTCATTCCTTAGACTCTTGATATGAAGCTGCAGGGCGTCCAACACCTCTTCAACAGTCTTGTCTGTGCAGGGAGCGATCTGGAGGGTGTGTTCTAAGACACGCTGCGTCTCGAGAGTCTTGTATCATCTGTTTGGCCGCAGGCAGGTTGGACAGGTCCACCATGACAGCATAGTCGTCCCAGCGTCTCCTCCACTCCCGGAACATCTGGAATATAGCGTCAGGCATCAATGGTGGTGGTGTCTGGGCCGTAGCCTTCTGTGGTGGAGGATTGTGTGAGGGATGTGGGGAAGAATGTGGCTGCTGTCCGCCAAGGTGACCAGCAGGTGTGGAGGAGTCGGGAGGAGTCCTGGTGGGAGCCAACAGCTGAAATAAGCTCTGGAACTCCTGTCTCCTTATAGCCTCATCATGCCTGCGAGACTCCTCCAGGACACGATCTCGTCGGGCCTCCTCCTCTTGTCTCCTCTGCTCATCATACCTGCGAGACTCCTCCAGGTATTTGAAAAATTGCAGGAAATCAGCTGAAGAAGGGGCTGAAGGTGTGGTTGGGGACTGAGGGTGCTGATAATAAGGTGTGTATTCCTCCCCATCATAAGGCAAGTTTGTTCCTGCCCCTTCGTCCTGTACATCACCAGAGTCTGACATCTTGTGTGGGTGACAGACAGACAGGGAGATAACAAACACACAGTTATTAGCCTCTCACATATACAAGTGGGGTATCAAAATGACTGGCAAAAACAGCAGAATATTTAGAATACACACCAGCTGTATCCTCACCAATGTATAAAACCCAATTACAATTAGCACTGAAGGGAATGCTTGGGTGATGAAATAAAAGTTTGCCAGTTGTGTGTGTGCCCAGTGTGTGTGCGTGCGTATGTACCGAGCGGTGGAGCGGTGGTGCGCGGCCTCCCTCACCTCAGTGTCTTGCTGGCAGTCAGAGGGGGAGGATCTCACGCCCCGCTCTCTCGTGGCTCGGACTTGTGCGGGCGTTATGCTTATGCCACACACAATACATATATAATAAAGCACACAATATAGCACTGGCACATATAATATCACTAGCACTGCACTGGGAACGTCGGCACCGCACTGTTGAGCACTATAACACTGTAATCCAAGCAGTGAGACGGTGGCTGGGATGCAGGGTGTGTGGACAATGGCGGCTGGCGTCGTCTGGCGAAATCCACATAAACTTCTCATCCTGCACACTGCACCATGTTATGTGTGTCCCAGCTAACTCCATAGATGCACAACAGGCCTATCTTGGGTTGGGGAGTAAGTAGACACGCTGTAGATATATAGGTTCTTATTGAGAAGGATATGGGATACAGGCACGAAGCAGAGCCTACTGGGTGATAGCTCTGTCTCGTGGTACACAAACATGTATTGGCCCTCTGGTGAGAGGAGCCCCAGGCTTGAGTTGCCAGAGTGGCTATATGACATAACTAATATGACTGCCTGGATGCTAACATGAATCTTACTCATAGAGAGATATTACATATGCATAAGTGACTGTACTAGATATGAAAGTGATACTGTACAAGGTAAATCATATACATACAGTCTACACCTGGGCCAGACTTAGACTTCACGGAGGAAGAGTTTATGCAAATGAGACATCAACCTCCTTCATTCCTCTCCAGTCACCCTGGCGGTTCCATGCATTAATACCACCGCTAAGCGAGACTATGGCTGCAATTCGACCGAACAAGAAGACAAACAAACTGTTCCACACAAACCTCTAAATAGAGAGAGGCCTCCAATACTGTAAATGATTTATCCTATGTACACCTAAGCTTTAAGTTAGCTACTTTGATTATAAATAAATAAAACATACCATTCCCCACATAACCATAATATGCATTGGTATTTTTAAGGCTTTAGACAACCACATAATCAGAAAAGAAATTTCCCATGCCTCTCATGTTCCGGAATCCACCGACTTATCACTCTCCGTAAAGTTCGTTACTACCTAGCCAAAATCAGGGTAGAGTTAGGCAAGTCGAGGCACTGTGTCCCATGGGTAACCTGTGGGGGAGTATACGTAAACAACTCGATCGGACAGCACACTCCGTGGAGGCTAGCCAAAATCCTCCTAGATCGTGCCCTTCAAACTCTACGGTGTGGACGAGAGTGTGTGTGGAGGCAGTACCGGAAGTGACCTACGTTAGTGCTACTGTGCGAGGGCATCCCCAGGCCTCCCCCCTTGGCAACAGGCCAAGACGGGCCATGCACTTTGGCGCCCCCACGTGTGTCCGATCTCTACAAGGCTACTCTCTGTACGATACTCCAACTCAAAATAAGTTCTTTTTATTTACTTATTGTGCTTCGTGATTATTGCAAAGGTTGTGTAGGATATGTTATGTGTTCAAATTAACGTAATTATCTGAGATCTTTATTCTCACCTTAGTCCTTTCGTTACACGTGTCGAGAGTACATACTAACGCTATCCTGGGATTGATTTATATATATACTGAGTAATATATATTCATATATTGCCACTCAGGTGTTTATATATATCCGTTCGGCCAGATTACCCGCACACTACACGTAAATTTTGTGAACACCCATGACAGATCTAATACTTAGTTAATCGGATTATCAGGGTACGTAAAGTAGTGTATAAATGTTCACAGAGAGTGTTATATATTGTGTCTGTTAGTTAGACCCATTGTATTCATGTTTCCTGGCTTCACACCCAGTTTAAACATTAATTCGAATTCCTAGTAATTCTTTGTTGTCCGTATCGCGCTAATATTTCAATGCCGAGGACTCGGTCTGCCTCACCAGACTAATATTGATTTGCTCAGTTCCCTGAACTATTATTATCAAATCTAACCATATTTGTTAGTAGAGAAATAAAACCTCTCTTATTATTTATAACTCTTTAGTTATTCACCCATCAGCTGATATTCTTATTTTATATATTCTATTTATCTGAAACAGTGTGACATCAGTATAT
Source organism: Paralithodes platypus (assembly GCA_032716605.1). Taxonomy (NCBI): domain Eukaryota; kingdom Metazoa; phylum Arthropoda; class Malacostraca; order Decapoda; family Lithodidae; genus Paralithodes; species Paralithodes platypus. Next base: position 32,084,199 of record CM064523.1, read on the forward strand.
TCGACCTTACCCCGAGTCACGTTCTACCTCGCGTTAACCTTGACCTTCAGGATATCAGCTATTCTTTGAGACTAACCGCTCTGTTAACATTTATACTATATGTATATGTTAATCACATGTTTATTCAATTGTGATTTATTAATTATTATCATAACTTGATTTATATAAAATTATCATCCTTGCTTTAAGAATATTATTATTCATTCTTGAAGTAGGTTCGAGATTATTTCATTATAAATACGGCTCAACCATTTAGCTATTTATTACCCATGCCAGTACCATGATTCAAAGTGAAATAAAATATTGTGAAACCCAACCGTGTATTCTGTATCATTGGTGGAGATTGAGGGGATTTATAATTGCATATCTGGAGTCAGCTGTGTTCCTGCTGAGTGTTATAGTTCTTAAAAGCTTTCCTAGAGTGGAAAGAGAGAACTGACTTATACGGGCAAATATTATTACCTGGCATAACATCCAGAAACCCATGAGGGGAGATATTTTTTTAGACCTAGTAATCACGACCCACGAAAATATAATTTCTGACCAAGAAGATGGGGACTGTGACCACAAAATCATCAGGTTCCAGCTTAACATGTCACAAGCCAACGAACTTCAGTAACCAAAAAACATTCATTAGCATCTAGAAAAACTCACCAACATTGACGATATATGGGAAAGACTTTTACAATATTCATGAGCCCCCCCCCCCCCCCCCCCCACACACACACACATTAAGAATATATATAAACAGCATTGGTGCGATATTATTAGCGGTTTGTTTATATTCTCACTGTGTGTGTGTGTGTGTGTGTGTGTGTGTGTGTGTGTGTGTGGGACGGGGGGGGGGGGGGGGTGGGGGGGGACGGGCCACTCATTAATAACTTTGGTACGATATTAATAGGTGCCTATGGGATCCACCTGCACGACAGTGGCGCTGCTGGATGGGACTGTGGACAGAGGAAACATCTCCCTGGGACCGGACCCATGGACCGAGGACCTCCCCATAGTCCCTACCACAAATGGATCTCACCTTACCTTACCTTCTTCAACGGGGAGATGCGACCCCAGACCGTCAAATCTCTCGTAAGAGAGAGAGAGAAAGATCTATTTTTTGTGTCTGTAAAGGGATGTGATCCTCTGGCGGTCACAGCCCTCCTACTACTCTTAGCCGGAGACACATAGAAACATACCCCGGACCCTAAACATACACTTGTCACACACTGTATGCATACTACATATTGCAACACGACACTACTCATTAAAATGCAATGCCTGCAACCAATGGGTCCACCTACGCTGCACTACACTCACCTCACATAAACAATACACTAACACCTGGACCTGTGGCTTCTTACCACAGCCACCTCCAAATCCCCTTCCAACCTCACCAACTCACATTCTCCCAAACCACCCAACCCCAACCACCCCTCCTCCTCCACTACACTCACAACCACCCCCTCAACATCTAAAAATATCCCCAAAATGCCAACAACCAACGCTATAAGACCCCTAGTCGCCACCACCACAACATCCCTAACCACCACCACCACAACCACCATCACCACTACATCCACCACAACATCTACAACATGCACCACAACATCCCCCACCACCAAGAAATACACACACACAACACAACACAACACAATACGAATACCGGTACCCAACAAAACACACTAAACATAATACAATTTAACATAAATGGAATCACAAACAAGCACAAAGAACTACAACACTTCCTCCACAAACACAACACTCACATCGCACTCATACAAGACACCAAACTAACACACACTTCAAAAACTCCACAATTGCAAAATGACACCACTTTAAGACAGGACAGACAGAATGCTCAAGGAGGCAAGGTAAATATACTCATGCACAAAATCATACCCTTCATTAACACAACACAACACACCAAGCAACTTACACACAATGACAACACCTTGGAAATCCAATCCATACCAATATAACTCCATAACTCCACATATAACATTGTCAACACATACATACCACCCACCTTGCCTCATGCCCTCCACAATACACACCCCAACTTCATAACATCACAACCCTTTCAAATCTCTTCTTCGGAAGAGACTTTAAAGCACACCACACTACATGGCTCACAACTCACAACAATGATACAAGAGGAACACTCATTATGGGTCAATTAGAATCCCCACACACAAGCTTCTTAGGGTGATCACCAGATGGAGAATGGTCGCTTTGGGGACTAACCGGAATATGTTTTAGGGCAAAAATAAATATTATGCATTGTTTACTATTAGCAGCAATGAGTATGATTTTTGAAGCAGTTTTCTTTGGTTTCATTCGTAGCATATTCGTCCTTTGTAAATATAAAAATATATTTGTCTGAATGTCTCAAACCTGTGTACAAAATATCTTATTGTTTCAGTTCCTTTATTCAGAGGTTTATGAAGTTAATAATTCATCCAATGCAAGTTTCTTAGAAGAGACGTAAACAGGACTTTTTAATTCGGCTGTCTCTGATTTCGCCATTCCCTTACACTGTATTACTATATTACTATATCTGAATAGTATGCTCTATTAATTGATGTTATGTATTATCGTAATAAGATAATTTTTTAACAAGAAATCAACAGAAGTTCCGGAAAATTTAATAAGCCGTCGATATACTTTTATGGAAACAATGGGTTGCTCACACGTGTGAGTTTGTTTGTGGGGAGAAGGGTGAGCGAGAGGGTGTATCCTACATCGGGCAGTGATGAGTGGTGAGGTGCTGCTTCATTTTCTCATCTATTTCCGCATCTATTTTCAGTGAGTTTTATCAATAGTTAAACTTACTGGCAGTAGCTTATTCCACTGTAAATAATTCTACTATAACATGTGTTTATTATATATAATATTTCTATAAGGATTTGGTGCTTACCAAGTTAACATTCATATTTTGCAAGCAATTTGTGAATTTTCATAAAAAATAAACAATTTTGGCCATGTGTGATTATTTTAGGGCTATAGTTGATACATATATTAATTGTGTGTTCACAAATAGATATGTTACTACAAAAAAAAAACATTTGTGAAATGAGTGTCTTTTAAACGAAGCTGGTTATATGGTTGAGTTGCCAAGTAAATTACCACTTGTCCTAGGGTCCTTCTACAGTACAATGCGACAATTTTCCGACTGGTGGTCACCACAAGAAGCTTGTGTGTGAGCTTCTAATTACACACATTACAAATTCTCAACTTATAAAACAAGCCAACCAGACATCCCCCAAACGCTGCACACCAATCAACATCATATCACATTTTGCACTGCCACGTTACACACATGAACCACATGGGCACTATACACGACCTACGCTCTGACCACTTCTCAATCCAAATCACCTATCAGCTACATTTAATTTGCTACAACATCCCACCCACACCAAATATACAAAAACATACACCAACTACAAAAAAGGCTAACTGACCTCTATTCACACAATACATTGAACACAAGCTGGAAGACTTCACACTAGACTCACACAACTCACTTAATCACACAACAGCACACCTCAATAAAATCATACAGCAAGCCTGCTGCAAACACATACCACAAGGATACAGACAACATTTCAACCCAAATTTATCTCCAAATATACACAACCATATCAAACAAAGAAACATCCTTCGCCAACACATAACACCTTTCCAACAAGAAATAGAACATATACAAGCACTAAACAACAGAATCACAAACCTAATCATAGAAAAACAAACAACAAACTGGAAAAACTACCTTGAAACCATTAATCACAGAACATCTTCAACAAAATTATGGCGCACCCTGAACACATAGACAACTCCCACAACTCTCTTCCACCTACACATGAAACCCTCAGTACAAACCACACTGTCACCACTGTTAAACAACAAGCAAACATATTCATAAAACACTGCACGAAAATCGGTCCATACCACACAACACACACAAACAGAACAATCACAAAAACACTCCGACAAATAAAAAGCTTAACCCCTTCTGTACCAGCGACGCCTTTTTAACTTTATTTTGGCTGCAATTAGACGATACTATTCAGTTTAAACAGGGCTGCCAGTATTTAACAGGCTTCGAACTATCTCACTTATCCTCTTTTACCATCACTGATCCTTCTCAAAGTGCACAACATCGTCTAAATATAGCTAGAGGAAAATTTAAAAGACGCTGCCGGTACAGTAAGGGTTAACCAACGCTCCACCCCCTTTCAATACAACTAAAGTAGAAAACACAATTATATCACTCAAAAAATTCCATTCTACCGCAACAGACTATCAAACATACATCTAAAACACCTAGGCTCCAACGCACTACAAACCATTACAGACATTTGCAATCACTCCTAGCTCAACGACACCATGGACTCTTCCATGTCAATTAGTTTCCAGCTGGTCCAAAGTGTGCTAATAGGCCTTTTACAGAATTACAGAAAAATAATATCTTGATAATAATATATATACCGTATATATATATATATATATATATATATATATATATATATATATATATATATATATATATATATATATATATATATATATATATACTATACAGTGCATATATATATTATTTTATACAACAATTAAATAATAAACATATCCGGACGGTCATATAACGGCGGAAATAAAAACTATTTGTTGTGGTCAGTGTGTCCATGTAACTTTTCTCCCCCTCGCTGTCGTCCTAGCTACCCCCTTTTCCCGAGCGCCTATTCGTATGCTACATAGCAACCCCTTTCTGTCGCTGGTCTGTCTGCCCGGGTCTAAGTACTTGTACACGCCAATATTTTAAGTCAACACACACAACACCACCAGACTGGTCGGTTTAGAACTTGCTTTTTCTTTTTTTACCCAACCGAGAAGGGGTAGATCCTAGATATGGCACCACAGATTTGAGTTAACCTCACCTATCGTGTATTTGATGTATTCTATACTCTCCCATTCCAATATAATCGCAATTATATAGATAAAGAACATCGGAGAGGTATCGTGCTGATATTAGAATACACCAGAAAAGGTCTACTGTATGCTACCATTGTTTAGTTGTTCAGGTAAATTGATCTTTCAGAGTTAATTAGTTTGCTTAACTATCTATGAATATACAAGAATGCGTAAAATATACATCCAAAACACTTGCACTGATTTTTTTAAATTTAGTTTTTTAACTTTACTCTCCTATACTGCTAACTATTTAATATATATACCGTAAATAACAGGAACTCTCTACCGGATATTTGTATGCGCAATTGTACACACTGTCCTTTCCCCTCCTCTAGAAAACCTTTGTCAACTTCGCACACACTTATTGACATAATGATCGTTTGGGGACTCAATTCATGTAGCTGCTGTAGCGTAATATTCGGCTAAACACGTTCAGTACGATGACGTCTTGTCCTCTTTTATTCTGGCTATCTATTCAGCTATAAAAGAACGCTTGGGAATAAATTGAAACATTTATTTCTATTCAGTTATTTTCTATGTACCAATGAGACAAAAGACAAAGCTGAATAAGTTGAAAAAGTAAGAGAGCCCACTTGAAAACAGAAAACAAAGATAAACAAATGGTGTATTGGCAAGAAGAGTGGCGTGCTTGTTTAGTGTAGTGAAATAGGCAGGAAGAGGTGATTGTGAAAGCTAGCTGGATTACTCTCTGTGTAGGAGAGGCACAAACAGAAACAGTGAGGAAAGCCAGACAAATGAAACAGGATATCCAGCAACTCCTTATCACTAGGTCCTGTGTCGTTAAAATCGTGTTATGTTTCTTTAGAATCAAGAAGTATATACATGTTATCTTTAATGTCTTCCGAAAGAGATAAGGTACATTTGAGTGAAAGAGTTTTCTAAATCACGACGATATTAACCCGTAATGTATCAGAGACGTTTCTTTTAATTGATTTCAGCTACATTTAGACGATTTTATGAAGGTCAGAGAAGGTATATGGTAGCTAAAAGTATGGATTGAAATAGTTCGAAACCTTTTAATTGGTAGAGGTCCTTCCTAAATTGAGTATTATCGATTAGTAGTAGCCAGGATAAAATTAAAAAGTCGTCACCGGAACAGTAGATGTTAAGAGGATAATATACAGTATAGAGTCGCATCACACCAGGCAGAATTAAGTGATATTTAGGTCATTTAATAGTTCGTATATGATATAAGTGTTGCTAACGTGTTATATTTATGTAGTGCTAGTAATTAGACAATTTTATATGATAACCAGCCTTTGCGGCCATCATATCAGTGGAGTGTAGCCTTCGTGTTGCCACTTCTGAATAATTTAACCCCTTGTACTTAGGCTAATTAACTATCATGTATAGGATGTTTATCGTATATGTATCATGTTCTATCTTATCTACATATTCATATTTGTTTTCACCAACCCACCAATTAATTTACAAATAAACCTAACTAGTGAAATCTATGAAAGTAATGAATACATGTGGTACTCCAAGGACTCGAACCTAGGATACTCACACCGAAATTCCGCACACTAAGCATTAGGCTATGCACACAGCAAATGAGAGAAAGTTGATGTTAGAGGGCCTTTAATCACAATAATTGTGTATAAGGATAACCAAAGTATATATCAAACGTAACTTGATTATTCTTTTTAGTGCAGTACTCTATAGATGTCTACTGTGTATATCGAACATGTCTAAATTAAGATCAATCAGTGATATAATATAGAGATGGATGCAAGTCGCAAGCGAGATCAGTCATGCCCATTGTAGATATATTTATCGTATTCACCTATCTACATTAATTAAGTGTACTATTTCATACTGCCAGCTTTATATATGTACTATATATATATATATATATATATATATATATATATATATATATATATATATATATATATATATATATTGCCTGATGCCGTGATCCCCAAAAGGGTGGCCACGAACGAACCGCCGCCATGCACCTCTGTCCCCAGTCAGTCGATGCCCCTCCTCCCAACCAGCATCGCCTTCATCCATATACTTCCTCACTCCATCCTTCCACCTCACCTTCGGTCTACCTCTCCCTCTCTGTCCTTCCACCTCGCTCTCGTACACCTTCTTAGTCATTCTCTTGCTTCCCATACGTTCCATATGGCCAAACCATATTTTCACACTTTCCAGCACATCTACCTCCACACCACACCTCCTTCTTACTTCCTCATTCTTCTGTCTATCCCTCCATGTAACTCCGCACGCACTTCTCAAGTAACTCATTTCCACCGCTCTCACTCTTGGTCTAAGTCTCTTCTCCAACGTCAATGCTTCGCTTCCGTAAGTCAGTGTCGGGATTACCACAATGTCATGCAAGGCCTTCTTCACTTCCATACTGACCACCCTATTTCTTGTTACTGCTTTCAGCGTTCCTACAACCCTCTTTCTCTGTTGCACCCTCTCCCGCACTTGTTCATCCATAGTCCCATCTTTACTCAACACACTGCTCAGATACTTAAATGAGCTGACAATCTCCATAGCCTGACCGTTCAACTTCACCTCACACTCTGTGGCTTCACCCCTTTTGAAGATCCATAACCTTGCTCTTCCCCGCATTTACCTTCAAATTCCGTTTTTTGCACACTGTTCCAAACACATTTACCAGACCCTGCAACTCCCATTCATTATCGCTCATCAGAGCTTTATCATCAGCAAACAGCAGTACAGGCAGCTTCCACTCATTTCCCTCCCTTATCAGCGATACACCAACATCCACTGTTCTTCCTTGTATTTCTTTCATGACTTCATCCATATATACAGTAAACAACCACAGGGACATAACACACCCCTGTTTCAACCCAACATTCAGGTCAAAGAACTCGCTCTGTTCATTCTCCACACGTACTTCCGCCTTTGCACCCTCATACATGCTCTTCACTGCTTTCAGCAACTTTCCATCTACTCCGTATATTCTAAGTACTTTCCACATACCTTCTCTATCCACTCTGTCATAGGCCTTCTCCAAGTCCATAAAGGCAACGTACACCTTTTGTTGCTTCTCCAAATATTTCTCGACAACACAATTCAGGGTAAAAATCTGATTTACACATCCTCTTCCCTTCCTAAAACCTCCCTGCTCGTCACCTATCCATTTCTCCGTTCTCACTCTCACTCTCTCAATCACTACCCTACTGTACACCTTCCCTACTACGCTTAGAAGACATATTTCTCGGTGGTTACCACACACTCCTCTTTCCCCTTTACCAATATATAGGGGGACTATTATGCCTGTCTTCCATCATCAGGTGCACTCCCCTTCTCCCATGCTAGTTTGCACATTTTCCATACCCATTCGATCACTATCTCACCACCATACCTCAACATTTCCCCACACACTCCATCTGTTCCTGGTGCTTTCCCCAACTTCAATCTTTTCATGGCTTTCCACACTTCTGACCTCCTGATCCCCACCTCTTCCTCCACTACTTCTCTTCTTCTCCCTCCCATACCCCATCCAACTATGTTTGCTGGCACTTCATTCCTTACAATTAACAACTCGTTGAAGTACTCCCTCCATCTTTCGACTCTCTCTTGCTTCTCGGCTACCATTCTCCCATTCTTATCTTTCACACCCTTACTATTTCCCTTGCTACCTTCCCTAATTTTCTTGACTTCTTTCCAGAAAAGTTTCTTACACTCCCTCCAGTTTACACTCAGGTTCCTTCCAAATTCCTCATCTACTTTTCTCTTACTTTCCTTTACTACTCTCTTCACCACTCTCTTTTCTCTTCACGTACCTCTCTCGTTTCTGACTTGAAATCTTCATTCCCTCTACTACCCAACCACTCTCTATACGCTTTCTTCTTGTCTTCCACAGCTATTCTTACCTCTTCTGTCCACCATGCTGTACCTTTCACTCCCTTCCCTCTTCTCCTTACTCCACACACTTTCTCACATGCTGCACAGATCTCTTCCTCAAACCCCTTTCTCATCTCCTCCACTTCCTCCATATCTTCCAGGTCCAAATCACCTAGTCGTCTTTCTACTGCTCTCCTGTACTCTTCCCTGATTTCCTCCTCCTGTAGCCGCTCCACCCGCCTCGCCATTCCACCTTCCTCTCGCCTCCCTCCAGCTCTCCTCACCCACTTCCTTTGTATTCTAATTTTAGCTACTACTACATAATGATCAGAGAGACCCCCACCAATACCCCTATACACCCTAGCATCCAGAACAGATTTCTTCATTCGTTCATCCACACATATATAATCAATCAGTTCCTTTCGTTCCACCACTGTCTTATCCTTATCCTTCATCTTCCACACCACTTTCCATGTGTACCTATGTATCATTCTGTGTCGGATGAAGGTGTTGGCTATCCACAGCCTCCTCCCCACACATACGTCCACAAGTGCACTACCATTCCCATTCACCTCTGATGGTACCCCCCACCCTCCCACCACTCCGTCAACTTTCCTATTACCCACCTTCCCATTCATATCCCCATTCATAAATATTCTTTCGTTCTTGTCAAACTTATTCAGGCACGCCTCCACATTCACCCAGAACTCCTCTTTCTTTCTTACAAGTTTATCCTCTGTCGGAGCATACACACACACAATCACCCACGTTTGTATTCCTACTTTCATTCTCACCCACACAATCCTTGAACCCACATATATATATATATATATATATATATATATATATATATATATATATATATATATATTTACTGTATATACTGTATAATATATATATTTTTTGTTTCTTTCTTTTTGGTAATTGCTCGTGTTTAGTAAAGAATAAGTACCGGCACAGGCGTGGCTGAGTGATACCGCGCCTGACTTTGGCGTGGGAAGTCCAGAATTCGCCTCTCAACACCACCCAAAATGTTGATATACCTTAGGGCATGGATTTCTACATTACTCGGAGTAATGGCGGACGTTAGAAATGTCACATGTACAGTGTGTCACATGTACACAAGTATTTGCTAGCACCTGATCAGCATCCATATTTACAGCCATTCCAACAGTACTATAATATTCCACATGCACCCCCACTCACTATACACAACGATGGACAGTTGGGCTTAAGCGACCCTCTCTCGTGAATAGAGTTGCCTCAATACATGGTAGCATATTAAGGCAGTTTATTCGTGTCCACCTCCCTGGGAATTAATTCGCCTGGCAATAGATCGATAGATAAATAATAATAATTGTTGGGAGATCGCCCAAATTGAAAAATCAGCATCAAGCAGAATAACACCAGAAGCAGACCACCGAAATACCCCCCATAGGTGGTCTTGCCATATGTCCCTGCAGATTCCCGAAACCCCTTCACCCCTGATACATTTAGAAGATGCGTCCTCTAAAGAAAAATGCACTTACCTGATTGGCCGGCCAGGAAAAGGGAAAGAGGACGTAAGAGACTTGCAAGGTGAAAGACCAAATTCAAATAAGTGGCAGTTGACGACCTGACCTGAGGGGTTCTCTGATTGGCTAGAAGAGGAACAAGCCATCCACCTTCAGGCCTTATAACGACCCACTCCCACTACAAGAATCAGTTCAGTTTATTATTGGAAACACATACCTCCTGTCCCCCCCCCCCCCCACCCACCTTCAGCTCCCCCTGCTGTAGCTACCGGCACCAAGGCAGCTCTACCAGGCACAAACAAGAAAGAGATAAATGTGTTAGACAAACAAGAAAGGACAGATGCTAGCCTGCCCTCGAGCCGTCCACCGCCCATGCTACAGTTGCCTCCAGCCCTATAGAACCATTAGACAATCGGTTAGACTCTAACCGTTAGAGTACTAGTAGCAGTATGGATAGAACTTGTATGGCCTTGAGGATGCTCTGGGGGACCTTGATCAATTGTCTGTAAATGTTTTCACTTAATTTTGAGGTTAGCTCCCAAGTTATTACATATCAATTCATTAGTTAACCCGTCCAATACCAGCGACGGCAGATAGCTGTCAGTAGATAAATCACTCCCCAGTCCCAGCGACGGCTGCCAGCCGTCAGTAATATACGATCCTTGTAACTGTCAGTATCAGGCAGTACTTGGTACCACGACGTTAGAGCACTGCTCTAAGACCTTGGCAACAACTCTCAGCTTATATCCAAGCCGCCAAAGGCTGGGAGAGGCAGTATTCCTTCATCTTTTGAGGTGGGAGGTTGTTCTATCTTGCCTCTGAAGTAGGCCGTACCAAAATTTGGTCAAGTTGTCCAATCTTTATGTAGGCTGGCAGAAAAGTGCCAATGCATGCCCTGAGCAAGTATATTAAGTTTCAAGAGGATTGGAGGTTTCTAGACGGTAGGTTCACCCCTATTTATTATTTTGCGCAATTGCGCCCTTGCGAGCAGGAAGTATTACATTTGTAGCAGTCATAACTTTGGATCCATATGATGTAGGAGGCTGAGAGACCACTCAAAATGCTCACAGTTGAAAGCAGAACAACTTTGTTATACAACAATAAGCTTGAAATTTAATATTTATTTCAAAAATCCCCCCAAAATACTTTTTTTCTCATTTATTGACAAAAAGGGAAGAAAACAACTTGAATAGTAGGAAACAAAGTATAATTAATAAAAAGTATAGTTGAACTTAATAACAGGTGTACACCCTACAGTCATTACACACTACACAACATCATACTGAACAGTCTTTAGAATAGTTTTAGTGCACCGCTCGGTGCTGGTGGCTGCCTCCTTCTGCTGTCTCCTCATCTCTCGGACGACTTGGTAGAGTCATTGCTTCTGGTCTTCATCATGGGTGACCTGTCCAGTGTTGAACTCCGTGATCAGCCCCAGTGCTCGCTCAGCACTGTCATTTACTACCTTGGTGGAGCAAACAAGGGCCTTCAACAGATTGTAGGAAAGATCGGAGGATCATTCGGAAACCGGCTTGTTGAGAAAACTGGGCTCGACCCCAAAGAGGTGTAAGAAGGTGTAACTGTCAGGTACAATGAAGTCCTTCAGTTTCTTGTCCCTCCACTGTCTCGCTGCAGGCTGCTCTTGTTGCCTGGGCTTCTCCTTTCCCTCATAGACCCGCAGCTTCACCACCATCTCTCTCTTCTCGACCTCAGTGACTCGATGAGAGAAGAGTGAAAGTGGCATCAGCCGCTCGCTGAGATATCACAAGTTACCATTCACAAGCTTCTTTTTGCTGGCCACCACAAGCTCCTTCATTTCTGCTGGGATGGAGCTCTCCTCAGCCTTCTTCATGAGCTTCAGGATTGCCAAGTCCTCGGCAGGGGCATCTACTTCACTGGTACAGCAGAGCCAATATCTGAAGAAAATTAGGTGGCTATTTTATTATTATATATATTATTTATTATTTATTAGTATTATTATTTATATTATATATTATATATATTATTATATATATTATTTGTCGAGACTCGTATTTGTATAGAAAATAGGTTAAGTACGGTTACTATAAGTAGAAATGGTGTGCTTAAGGAAATTGACAGACTGAAACCTCATAAATCGCCTGGTCCTGATGAGGTATATGCTAGAGTATTAAAAGAATGTAGGGATGAGTTAAGTTACCCATTAACATTTGTATTTAACAAGTCATTGGAGACAGGTATAGTCCAGAAGCTTGGAAGCTTGCAAACGTAGTTCCAATCTTCAAAAAGGTGACAAATCAATAGCATCCAATTACCGTCCCATTAGTCTTACATCAATCATAGGAAAGCTACTAGAGTCAATTATTGCTAGTAAAATTAGAAACCACTTAGATACATTTAATTTAATAAATTCTTCTCAGCATGGATTCACTCAGGGACGTTCTTGCCTTACTAATTTGCTTAGTTTTTTCTCAGAGGTATATGAAGCAGTAGATAATGACAAGTCATATGATATAATATATTTAGATTTCAGTAAAGCTTTCGACAGAGTCCCCCATGAGAGATTGATGAGAAAGGTTGAGGCGCATGGAATAGGTGGGGAGTTGTTGGGATGGATTAGGTCATGGCTAATTGGTAGGAAGCAGAGAGTCAGCATAAATGGTACCAAGTCAGAATGGGGAGCAGTCAAAAGTGGTGTCCCCCCAGGGATCTATATTAGGTCCTCTGTTGTTTGTTATATACATAAATGACCTTGATTTAGGTATAACTAGTAGGATAAGTAAATTTGCAGACGATACCAAAATGGGGAGAACAATTGATTCAGATAGAGATATAGAGTGCCTCCAAAGGGATCTAGATACCTTACACGAATGGTCAGTAAATTGGCAGATGAAGTTTAACATTGACAAATGCAAGGTATTAAAGATAGGGAAGATGCATACAAATGTTAAATATAAACTAGCTAATATGGAATTAGAAAACTCGAATTGTGAGAAAGATCTAGGTGTGTTTGTTAGCAATGATTTGAAGCCAACAGTGTATAAGCGTTCGAAACAAGGCAAACAGGATTCTCGGGTTCATCTCTAGGAGTGTGAGTAACAGAACTGCTGATGTTATCTTAAAACTTTACTTGTCATTAGTGAGACCCCATATGGATTATGCTGTTCAATTTTGGAGTCCTTATTACAAAATGGACATAGATTCATTGGAGAGAGTACAACGTAGAATGACAAAAATGATCCATAAAATTAGAAATCTTCCGTATAAAGAAAGGTTGAAGAAATTAGGCTTACATTCGTTAGAGAGACGCAGAGTTAGATGGGATATGATAGAGGTGTTCAAGTGGGTTAGTGGGATTAACAAAGGGGACATAAAAAATGTACTAAAGCTCAGTGATAGCGAAAGAACTCGTACCAATGGTTTCAAATTAGATAAATTTCGTTTCAGAAAAGATATAGGCAAATATTGGTTTGGTAACAGAGTTGTAGATGGGTGGAATGGACTACCAAGTGCTATAGTGGGATTAAAAACGATAGGGAGCTTTAAGATAAAATTGGATAAGCATATGGACGAGAAAGGTTGGGTGTGAAGGGGGATCAGCAGGGTTGGGCCAATCAGCGCTCTGCAGACCCCCGTAATCCTGCGTTAATCTCTAACCATTTTGGTAAGATGATCCTCAGGGTATTAGAGTGTTGAACCTATAATTGGGCTTTGTAATTGGGATTGTGTGGGACAGGGATCTGCCTTGCTTAGGCCAATCGGCTTTCTGCAGACTCCCATTTTCTTATGTTCTTATGTTCTTATGTTCGTAAGTAACTCAACAGTTTAGGTTTAGTTAACATACTGGAAGTTCAAATTAGGCGCCAGTATTAGGCAAAGTTATATATCTATATAAAAGATATATACTATTTAGTATTAAGTCTTTATGGATTTATTATCCATTATTATATCGGGAAGTTGGTGTCCTCTACTTCCCATAGCCCCTTCTATCTTTTTCTCCTTCTGCATCTCTAATTTTTTCAAATGGCGTAGGGATGCGGCGACCCCAACGCCCGCCACTTTCTGGTGCAGGTAGCCTCCTCTGTGGTGGAGGGGTGAGAAATTTCCACCACCGCTTTTCTCCGGTGAGACGTAGAAGTCGGCTAAAGGGGATCGGGGGCGGGGGGCCTGGTATCCTTCTCCCCTTAAATAAATCTACCAAAAAAACGAGACAGAGATAGGGGCGAGGGAATGCGTTCGTGGTCCCGGACCCTAAGAATAGGAGCTTTGAATGTGCGTGGATGTAGTACGAATGAGAAGCGAGATGATATTGGAAGGTTATTTGAAAGAAGGATGTATGATGTCCTTGCACTGAATGAAACAAAGATGAAAGGAGAGGGAGAAGTGGATTTTGGAAACGTGATAGGTAGAAAGTCTGGAGTAGACGAGGGAGTCAGGGGGAAAGAAGGAGTGGCAATTATTGTGAAGGAGGAGTTGAGAGAGTTTATAAAAGAGTGGAAAGAGGTGTCATCAAGGCTAATGTGGGTGAGAATGCGGTTTAAGGGTGAAAGGTGGGTTTTTGTAAGTGCGTATGGACCAGGAAGTGAAAGAGAGTTAGACGAGGTAGAGGGTTTCTGGGAGGATTTGAGAGATTGTCTACAAGGGTTTGATGAAAATGAAAATTTTATAGTTTTAGGGGACCTAAATGCTAGGGTAGGAAATGAGCCTGTTGAAGGAGTCATCGGTAGTTTTGGTGTGGATGGTGTAAACGAGAGTGGAGAAAGACTGAAAAATGTATGTGAAGAGTGTAGATTGAGTGTAGGTAATACGTTCTTCAAAAAAAGGCGTATACACAAGTACACCTGGCATAGACTTGTGAGGGGAGAGATTGTAGAGAGGGCATTAATGGATTATGTGCTGGTGACAAGAGAAAGATTGTGTAGACTGCTGGATGTGAATGTGATGAGAGGTGAGGCGGAGGGTATGTCAGATCATTACCTGGTGGAGGGAAAGCTAAGAGTTAAGAGTTACAGGAGAATAAGAGACAAGCGTGAAGTAAGAGAGGTAATAAAAGTTAGTGAGTTAGAGAAGAGTGAAAAAGAGAGGGAGTACAAGGAAAGACTAAATGAAAAGTGGATGGACGTGAGAGAGATGGAAGAGAGAGAAGTAGAGGTTGAATGGCAACAGTTTAAGGAAGGAGTGAAAGCAAGTGCAGAGGTAGTATGCGGCAAAAGGAAAGTAGGAGGCAGAGGTATCAGGAAGGGAAGCGAGTGGTGGAATGATACGGTGAGAAAGGCAGTTGAGGAGAAGAGACAGTGTTTTGAAAGGGTTTTACAGGATGGTAGTGTTGAGGTATGGGTGAGGTACAAGGAGAAAAGGAGAGAGGCAAAACGGAAAATTAGAGAAGCGAAAAAAGATGCAAACGAAAGGTGGGGCCAAAGGCTGAGTGAGAATTTTGAAGAACGAAAGAAGATGTTCTGGAAGGAGGTAAATAAAGTAAGGAAAGGAGGACAAAAGAGGGAAGAGTCCGTGAAAGATGAAAATGGAGAATTACTAGTGGAACCAGTTGAAGTGAGGAAAAGATATGCCAAGTATTTTGAATCTTTGTTAAATACAAGAGATGGAAGAGAAGCAGTGATTGAAGCAGAGGTGGATGGAGATAGGTTACCCAGGCCACCCAGGTGGCAGGGAATGAATGAAAGGATTGAGGAAAATGAGGTGAAAGAAGCAGTGAAACAAATGAGAGCGGGAAAAGCAGAAGGTTTGGATGGTATTGCTGTGGAGTGTATAAAGAAGGGTGGAGATGTGATAATAGATTGGTTGGTGAGACTTTTCAATGTGTGCTTTGCTGTGTCAATGGTACCAATAGACTGGAAGAGTGCATGTATTGTGCCGTTGTACAAGGGGAAGGGAGATCGGCAGGAGTGTTCAAGTTATAGAGGTATTAGTTTATTGTCAGTGGTTGGAAAACTGTATGGCAGGGTGTTGATAGAGAGGATAATAAAGTGTACGGAAGTTGCAATAGGAGAAGAACAGTGCGGTTTTAGGAGGGGAAGAGGGTGCGTGGATCAGATGTTTGCAGTAAGACAGTTATGCAAGAAGTATTTAGAGAAGCATAAGGAGATATTTTGGGCTTTTATGGACTTGGAAAAAGCGTATGATCGTGTGGACCATGAAGCAATGTGGAAGGTGTTAAGGATTTATGAAATAGGAGGAAATTTGTTAGAAGCAGTTAAGAGTTTTTATGAAGGGAGCAGAGCATGTGTGAGAGTAGGAAATGGTGAGTTGAGTGAATGGTTTGAGGTAAAGGTAGGTTTGCGACAGGGTTATGTAATGTCACCATGGCTGTTTAATATGTTTATGGATGGTGTGGTGAGGGAGGTGAAAAGGAGAACTATGGGAAGAGGATTGGGTTTAGTAGGAAAGAATGGTAGAGATTGGGAGTTGAATCAGTTGCTGTTCGCTGATGGCACAGCATCGGTGGCGGATTCTGATGAGAAACTGCAGCGGGTAGTCAAAGAGTTTGGTGTGGTTTGTGGAAGGAGGAAACTGAAGGTGAACGTCAATAAAAGTAAAGTAATGGTGTGTAATAGGGGAGAGCATAGGGTGAATCTAGATCTGAGGCTGGATGGGGAAATATTGGAACAAGTAGAGTGTTTTAAATATCTAGGAGGAACAATAAGCAGGAGTGGAGGTATGGAAGTGGAGGTAAAACAGAGAGTGTGTGAAGGAAGGAAGGTTTTCGGAGCAATGGGAAGTATGTGGAAGACGAGAAATCTTGGAGTGAAAGTAAAAAGTGCACTGTATCAAGGAATTGTTGTGCCAACACTGATGTATGGGGCTGAGACATAGGCTCTGAAGAAAAAGGAGAAAAGAGGGCTGGATGTGATGGAGATGAGCTGCTTGAGGAGTATGTGTGGAGTTACTCGTAGAGACAGATTGAGGAATGAAGAGATACGTAGGAGAGTGGGGCAGCAGGAACATTTGTCAGCCAGAGTGGACAGAAGGGTGCTGAGCTGGTATGGTCATGTTGAACGAATGGGAGATGAAAGGCTTACAAAGAGAATATGTGAGTCAGGTACAAGGGGAGATAGAAGGGCAGGAAGACCCCCATTGAGATGGAGAGACTGTGTAAGAAAGGCTTTGGATGATAGAGGAATGACTATAGATCAGGCAGGGGAAGTGGTGGTGGACAGGAGTGAACGGAGAATGCTTGTGAATAGTTGAGTGAACACGTGGTCATTTGGAGTAAGGGGTCGGGCGCAAGTTGGACTAGATAATAGTCCATCAGGCGCCTGGCCCGGGGAGACGATTAATATGAAGGGTGTGCCTGGAAGTGTAGTGGGAGGGCTTGTGGCTTTGGCTCCGCTGCATGTCTGCCTGCCGAGATCGGAACCTCTCCGGGTGGTCAGGGGCCGGGGTAGTGCTGGAGCGACCTTGGTAACCCTGGTCTCTGGGTCTTCTCCTGGGTGACCTGGTTGTGTGAGAGTTTGTGTTTTTTTATCTGTGTTTATTTTTTGTTTTGTGTTGTTTTTGTGTTTTCCCTGTTCTTGCTCTGTCTTGAGTCGGCTACCCCCAAAATGGGGATTGGGCCTGAGCATATAGATAGATAGATAGATAGATATCGGGTTGCCATTATAAGTAATCCGGTATATCTTGTAGTTAGTTAAATAACGCATAGGTAGATAAGATAACTGCGCATGCGTTATATTCGGGAACCTGAGGGTCCCTAGCTCCAAGACAAACTAGAATCGCTTTAGCTACGCCCTCACCAAGATCTCCTTCTAGCCGCTCCAATACAACCACCTGTTTCCTGCTAAGTCATCCTAATTCTTATATCTTAGTGGCCACTATATCTTCTATCTATTCCTACCACTATCATTGAGCTATCTATCCCTATCAACAAATAAAAGTAAGTTAACTCCTGTGAGTTTATAGGTAAATTCCGCTTTGTTTACTATCGAATTCTCACAAATGGTCCTTCGAACCTCTGAATTTTGCCTTATGCTATCTTTTCTTCTTTGTCTTTTCTTTCTTCTGCTTTCATATTGTCTACTATTTCCTAGCTATTTCTTCTTTTTGTTCCCTAGTTCCGCTTCCCTGGTGTCCCCTGTTGGTTTGTGGGCTAGTGTTTATTGTCTGTGGCCTAATTTCCGCCGGGTCCAGCTTATTTTACCCGGCCATATGGGCCGCCGCCAGCCGATGTACCACCCATTTTTCCTGATGGTAACTTTGCCCAAGGGGGGGCTAGGGTGGACACTATCGCGTCTTCTGCGGCCTGGGAGAGCCACGTCAACAATAATTAGGTGTAGGCTATAGGCTAGGTATAATTGCAACAATTAAGTTAATGTAAAGTAGAATTACAAGGGTTAAATTGAATTTGTTCGGTGTTAACTAAATTTAAAGGGGGTAATTACCACAATTTTTGTTGGTACCATTAGATGTTGGGCTAGCCTTGTTTAATATATGTTTAAAATTTAAATTGGCTTGTTATACACCCTCTTTGGCCTCCCTTCCTTAGGGTACTCTAACAACAAAATTGCCGCATTTAATATAAGGTTTACCATTTAAATTTAAGTGTGGAGATCCTTATGCGTTGTCCGTTTACTTTTATTATTGCGTTCCACGTCATATTTCCCGCTGTTTTCCCTACCGGGGGCCTACCCCGACATCACACGTTTAATTAATTATTACGTTTAAGTCGGGGTTCCCTATATCTTGCCTTTATTGGCGTCAGCTAACTTTCTGAGTGCGCTTTACGTCCATATAGGTAAGATATAGTATTATTCTATTCTATTTCCTGTGTATTGCCATCATGTCGTTGACACTGTCCCAGTACAAGCGACGCAAGGGGGGTATCAAGAGTGGTTTGACTAGGATCACCAAAGATATTGCTACATTTGTAGTTGATGCAGATAATGATGCGATTGAGGCTAAATTGGCTTCGGTTTTAAGATAGCTCGAAGACTTAAATTTATGTTGCCGCGAAATGGAAACGCTCTATGAAGATGACGCCGAGTATTTCGCGGACATAGAAACAGACGGGGATTATATAGAGTGTCTTGATAAAGTTATCATCCTCCTCAAAGGTAAGCTAAAACACAAGGAGCCAAATTGTGCTGCAGTTAACATAAATGCCGGTATAAGGTTGCCGAAAATAACCCTTCCTGTGTTTGACAGTGATCCCACTCTATGGTTGGGATTCTGGGATATGTTCCACTGTAGCGTCCACAGCAATACGGAGCTCAGTGACATCCAAAAATTCACCTACTAAAGAGGTCAACTGAATGGCGAGGCAAAACAACTCATTGAAGGTTTCGCAATTGAGGGAGCCAGCTACCAAACAGCGGTTGCCCTTCTACAGAAAACCTATGGGCACAGGGATAGAATTAAGGCGGCACATATAACTAACCTTACTACTTTGAATCCTCCCTCTTACAATGTCGAGGAACTAAAGGGATTCTATGCTAGTTTTGAAAGTACACTGAGGTCAATAGAGACCCTACAAGTTACCCTTCATGAAGCTGGTGTTGTAATTCTCATGAATAAATTGCCATCCCCACTAAAGGAAAAATTAACGAGAACTTTAGGTGAAGAAGGTCTGGACCTAGAAAGGTTTGTCCAGGCTTACCAGACAGAAGTATTCAACATGGAAAGTGTAGCAGAACAGACTACACCACACATACCAGTTGCTTCAGCATCCTTTGCGGTGCAGGAGGCCTCGGTGCGAAGGAAGGGTTGCAAGTTGTGCGAAGGGGCACATGCATGGTTTAAGTGTCTCAAATTCAAAACCAGTGCTCTGAAAGTAAAACGCACAAAACAACTCAACCTTTGCACCGGGTGCTTATCTTCAACCCACGGGAGCAATGGTTATGTGAACCCTGACATCCACAGCTGCAAGTTCTGTCAAAACAGACACTACCATATACTGTCAGTCCAGATCTCATTGGGACAGTGCAAAGAAGGAGCAAAAACCTCAACAGGTAACAAAGACCAAGGCGCACACAACCATGATGTCTGTGTCTTCTAAGAAGACTAGTATTATCCTCCCAACTGTTATGCTGCCAACAGTTAAGGAATCAAGAGGAACAGTCAAGATGAGAACACTGCTGGATCAGTGCTCACAGCGCACCTTCATTTTAAATTCCGCTCTAGACTCTATCCATTATATAAAAGTGGGTGATGAAGAGCTAGAGTTGCGAGGGTTTACCGGAGCATGTGAGAGCAGAAAGTACCCAGTAGCGTCCTTCAAATACAAGTTCCGGGGCAGAAACTATCCTCTACAAGCAGTTGTGGTAGAAACTCTCCCGGATCACAAAGGATCAGAATGCCTTGAAGCAGACATGAGAGTTTTGCGAAACAAGGGTTATAAATTTGCTGATCCTCTAATGACACAGACATCTCGACTGGACTTGTTGGTTGGTGCTGATTATTATTATGACTTAGTGCGACCAGGGTACAAAAAGGAGGGTGACATAATTCTCTTACCCACTAAATTTGGCTATGCACTAAGTGCCTCCTGCCATAACGACAAGTCTAGCGCCCAAGTAGAGGTAGTTACAATTTTGAAAGTTGCGGTCACCCCGATGGATCAATATATATCCACGGAATCAAGTAATCCTGACTGCGTTGGACATATACAAGGAGACAGTAACATACTCTGCACAGAATCAACAATATGAAGTCAGACTGCCATGGAACCAACATAAAGAGAAGCTGCCTTCTAATTGTGGTTTAGCAGCGGGTCGCCTAAGGGGTCTGCAGAAGCGTTTCAAACAAGAACCTGTCTATTGTAGTCACTACACCAACGTTATCCAAGATCAACTTCATTGTGATTTTATTGAAGAGGTTCCTTTCGGTGTTACTGAACACAGTCATTATTTGGCACATCATGGGGTCACCAAGAATAGCACAACGACGCCCGTTCGTATTGTGTACGGCTGTTCCGCTAGTATTGGCAAGGGCAGACCAAGTCTTAATGACTGCCTTTACACAGGGCCATCACTAGTGCCGGATCTAGCAAAAATATTGCTGAGATTCAGGGTCCACAAATATGCCTGGATAAGTGACATCGAGAAGGCCTTTCTCATGTTGAGACTACATGAAGAAGATCGTGATTACACCAGATTTCTGTGGCCGAAGGATCCCTTGGATTTATCTTCACCCTTACTTTGCTACCGATTTAAGGTAGTGTTGTTCGGGGCGACTTGCTCACAGTTTCTTCTTAATGACATGATCTTGAAGCATCTTTCCATTATCAAAGAGGATCCCGAAGTTGTGGAGGCTATTAAGGAAGGTTTGTACATTGACAACCTCCAGGGTACAGGCAGTGATGAAGAGACTGTCATTAAGCATTACTGGGATGCCCAAAGAATAATGTCTCAAGCACATTTATAACTCAGAGAATGGGCTACCAATAGTCCTCAACTACGTGACCTCCTGCAATTGGATGGTGTTGCTGGCAAGAATCAAGAGCGAGTGAAGACATTAGGACTCTTATGGTTACCTGACTCTGATCTGTTGACGTTCAACGCAAGTCTCCCAGAGACCAATAAGGCAACAAAGAGAGAGTGCTTAAGAGTGGCGGCGCAACTGTTCGATCCACTCGGTGTACTACTGCCCGTTACAATAAGGTCCAGAATTTTCTTACAGCAATTATGGAGACTGAAACTAGATTGGGACGATCCACTACCTGACGACTGCGCTACCGAATGGTCTACAGTTACCAAGGACCTGCACCTCTGCTGTGACTTTACTTACCCTCGGAGGATGGTATATGCTGATTCAGTGGAACTTCATGCGTTTAGCGATGCAAGTGGTGTTGCCTATGGCACTGCAATATATTTTTTGAGCCCGGAACATAGCTGTCTGATCATCGCTAAAGCAAAGGTCGCTCCCATAAGATCAATAACTATACCAAGATTAGAGCTAACTGCTGCTTTGCTAGCCGCCAGATAAATCAAATTTGTGGAGGAAGCCTATCATAATATTGTAAAAGTCGACAAAATTGTTTTATGGTTCGACAGCCAGGTTACATTGCATTGGTTGCGTAGTATGAAGAAGCTTCCAGTGTATGTTGCAAACCGAGTTGACAAAATCAAATCCCTTCTTCCGACTGTAGAATTCCGGTACGTGTCCTCTAAAGAAAACCCTAGTGACTTGCTGTCTAGAGGTGTTTCGGCATAACATTTGCAATCTTCTGCGTTTTGGTGGGAGGGGCCCATGTGGCTCCGAAACAAAGACGAGTGGCCAGAAGACATATTACCAGATGACCCAACGCCAAAAGTAACTAGCCAAGTCATTGGGACCAATGATGAACAGGACACACAGTTATGGAACTGGGAAAAATATGGCAGTTATGATAAATTAATTCGGATAGTTGCATGGACTATTCGATACAAGAATAATTTGAAGGCAAAAATTAAAGGGACGTCTCCCACAGACAGTGCCCTCCTCAGCATAAAGGAACTAAAAGTAGCAGAAAAGATTATAGCTCAAAGATGCCAGCGTGAATGCTTCCCAAAGGAGTACGAGATGCTGTCTGGTGACAAGGGTACTCGCAATAATTTGGTAAACCAATTAGGACTTGTCATGAATGGAGGATTAATTGTATGTGAAGGTAGATTGAAGTTAGCGGCTCTTCCAGATTCAATGAAATATCCGATACTACTGCCTTCCAAACATCCTTTCACTACCATGCTCATCAATATGTGTCATCGTGTCTGTTGTCACTATGGAGTTAATCACGTGGTCGCATATATACGGCAGAGGTGGTGGATTCCTAAGATAAGACGAGCAGTTAAACAAGTGACCATTAAGTGTATAACCTGTCGTAAAATACAGGGTAATACCTACGCGAAAGCTAGAGTACCTCCTCTACCAGACATCAGGACTACTCCTTTCTCGCCTAGAGTTCTAAAGGAAGCTAAGGATGAGCTCTCCAAACCACTGACATTACTATTCAATAAATCCTTGCAGTCTGGAACTATGCCTGATCAGTGGAAGCTAGCCAACGTAACACCGATATTCAAAAAAGGCAGCAAATCCCTACCCAGTAACTATCGTCCAATTAGCTTAACCTCAGTTGTTTGTAAAATGCTAGAAACGGTCATACGAGACAGACTCGTAAATCACTTAGAGGAAAATAACATACCGGTGCTTAAAGATACTCAACACGGCTTTCGTAAAAAACGTTCCTGTTTAACAAACCTCTTAGACTTCTTCCACGATATCCTCAACCTCTACGATGAGAGTAAAGCTGTAGATATTATATACCTTGATTTTCAAAAGGCCTTTGACAAAGTTCCCCACAAACGTTTACTACTAAAACTAAAAGCGCATGGAATACAAGACGGTGTGTTGAAATGGATAGAAAATTGGCTCAGCAACAGAAAGCAAAGGGTAGTCATAAACGGTAAGGCATCTAAATGGACCAATGTAAGTAGCGGGGTACCCCAGGGATCGGTACTAGGACCAATTATCTTTCTAATTTACATCAACGACATAGATGAGGGTCTCACCTGTACAATCTAAAAATTTGCTGACGATACAAAAATTGCAAATAGCGTACTCTCAAAAGAACAAGTTGACGATATGCAACACAATATAGATAAATTGTCATGTTGGGCCCAAATTTGGCAAATGAGTTTCAATGCGGATAAATGTAAAGTACTACATGTCGGATACCTAAATGAGAAAGCAAACTATTTTGATGAATGGCACTCAGCTTAAGAATGTAAACAGAGAAACCGATCTGGGAGTAACAATATCGAGTAACCTAAAACCCAGTCAACAATGTTCAGAAGTTGTTAAGAAGGCAAACAAAATAATTGGCTTTATAGGCAGGTCATTTGAGCATAAATCCAAAGAAGTTATCCTAACCCTTTACAATTCCTTAGTCCGCCCTCTTCTGGAATACTGCGTTCAATCCTGGTGCCCTTATTACCAAAAAGATATAAACAAGCTAGAACGAGTTCAACGTAGAGTTACCAAAATGATACCTAGCCTAAAGAACAAACCATACGAAGAGCGTCTTAGAGAATTAAATCTATTTCCTTTAACCCAGCGCAGATTAAGAGGTGACTTAATTCAAGTGTTCAAAATCATCAAAGGCATCGACAATATGAACTGTAGTAAGTACTTCACTATCGACCAATCTAATTACACGCGGGGAAACGGTTGCAAAATTATTGGTAAATCTTTTAACTCGCACGAATCTAAGAATTTCTTCTTAAATCGAGTTGTCAACTTGTAGAATGGGCTTCCCCGAAACGTTATAGACTGCATCACCGTTGATTCATTTAAACTCCGCCTAGACAAAATATCTCTCATTAAACCCCCGACTGACTGCGTTTGTAAATGAATAACTTTATTTTATCCCCCCTCAGTTACTAACCCATCTGTCCTCTACTAACTCCCTAATCCTGCCACGGACATTAGTTCCAGGGCAGTAATTCCCTTTCCAATGTTCCCTTACCCACTCTAAACCACTGTTTGGACACTTGATCCTCAGTGTTTTGGAGGACAAGCAACCTAGAAGGGTCACTAGTTCTGTTGTTGCTTGATTTCCTTTGTACTCCTTTGTACTTTGTACTCCTAGAGATCCCTTCGAGGTTACAGGGGTTGATTATACAGGAGCAATTCCTGTCCGGGGCTCACACAACAACAAGGCTTATATGCTTTTATTTATGTGCGCTACTACAAGAGCTATTCACATTGAAGTAGTTAGCAGTATGACCTGTAACAGCTTTATCCATGCGTTCCGGAGATTTTGTAGTAGGCAGGGATTTCCACAGATAATGTTAAGCGACAATGCTGCTACATTTGTGGGAGCTTCCAGACACTTGGAAGTCATTCTAAGCGATCCCAGTCTTCAGGCTCATCTCGCCGAAATCCGATGTGAATGGCGTTTTATCCCAGCATGCGCGCATTGGTTCGGAGCTATTTGGGAGAGAGCCATAAGTATTGTGAAGGCTGGGCTTAAACAAGTACTAGGTCGTGCTCTAGTCTCCTTTGAGGAACTAACTACTGTCCTATTGGAGCTGGAGGCTGCCGTGAATGATCGCCCTTTAACATATGTCTCGGGTGATCTGGAAACCCCTTGCCCTATTACTCCATCCATGCTGGTTAAAGGTCATAGACTTCGTGACTTCCCAAAGGACCTAATTCAGCTAGATGAGCTACAGGATCCTAGTTACGATAGTAAAGCAGCGATACACAGCAGGTACAATTACATCAATAAGTTGATCCGGGACCTATGGAAGCGTTGGTCTAGTGAATACTTGTCATCACTACGAGAAGCCTATAAGAATAAAAGAGGCTCATCAAGCAGTGTATGGCCAAAGATAAATGACATCGTGCTTATACATGACGAGGGACCTCGTGTCCTTTGGAAACTTGGTAGGGTAGTTAGACTCTATCCCGGACGAGATGATCTGGTTAGAGTGGTCCAGATTAGAACAAAAACTGGCCAGACCACTCGACCCATCGTCAAGTTGTATCCATTGGAAAAGGAAATCGAAAGCATTTCGATCCCTCAACCGGCGGTCACTGGTGATGGTGTTAGCTCTAACGACTCCACCTCTATGTTACCAGCGGTCGCTGGACCATCTGCCAGTAACGATCCTGTTGGAAGATTACCTCTTCGCCGAGCCGCTGTTAGCTCTTCACAGCTTTGGAGATCTAACATCGCTGCGGGATTATTGTAGATAATGTATATATTGGTGGTGGGAATGTGTCGAGACTCGTAAGTAACTCGACAGTTTTGGTTAAGTTAACATACTGGAAGTTCAAATTAGGCGCCAGTAATAGGCTAAGTTATATATCTATATCAAATATATATACTAATTAGTATTAAGTCTTTATGGGTTTATTATCCATTATTATATCGGGTTGTCATTATAATTAATCCGGTATATCTTGTAGTTAGTTAAATGACGCATAGGTAGATAAGATAACTGCGCATGCATCATATTCGGGAACCTGAGGGTCCCTCGCATCAAGGCAAACTAGAATCGCTTTAGCTACGACCTCACCAAGATCTCCTTCTAGCCGCTCCAATACAACCACCTGTTTCCTGCTAAGTCATCCTAATTCTTATATCTTAGTGGCCACTATATCTTCTATCTATTCCTACCACTATCATTGAGCTATCTATCCCTATCAACAAATAAAAGTAAGTTAACTCCTGTGAGTTTATAGGTAAATTCTGCTTTGTTTACTATCTCGCATTATTTATTTTTAGTATTTATTATTATTATTACAATATTACCTGACATAAAACAGCGCCAGATACACAGCTAGCATCTCCATCGCATTGAGAGAACTCTCCTCAAAGTAGTCATCAAGTTGGTGGCGATACAGGGTCAGCTTGAAGGTGTAGATCATTGACGCCATCCATCGGGCATGATGGGTTGCTCCTGGGCTGCGTATTGTGATACCATCATGGTCAGGCAGGAGGCCACCAAGCAGAAGCAGTGACAGCTCAGCAAGCTCCCTATAGTCTGCTCGGATCGTGCTATTGTCACCAGACAGAAACTCAAGTAGGAAGTCTCGAGTCTTCTTCTGGAGGTCTTTGAGGAATCTTCCCTTGATTTGTGGCAACTTGTAGTTTGTGGTGTTGATGGAGGCCCAGACCCGACAGAGGGTTTTGAAACAGGTCTCATGCGGCTACTGAGTTGCTCCATACACCACGCCACATGCAGCTCCTCCCCAGAGTTCCGAGACATGATGACGGCATGCCTAGCTGCAGGAGCTGCTTTTTCAGATGCCTCTGAAGTTGCACAACCACACCGGTGTGTATACCAGAGTTGACAGCCATTGTGTGAAATACCAGGCCAACGATCTTTGCGACATCAATTTCTCTTCTGTGGAGCATCTCAATTATCTCTGTTGTCATCTCCTCGGCTGTACCCCTTTCAATCTTGGGAATTCCTAGGAGAATCTCATCTGTGCCACCAACAAGAAGGATGGCGGTGCGCTCTTCAACAGATCCTACGAGGGTCAGAGTCTTCAATAGTTTACCATCCCAATGTAGGGTGTAGCTGCCTGTCATTGAGGTGATATTGGAGGTTTATTATTAATCATGTAATGTAATTTCCTACTATTCAAGTTTTTTTCTTCCCTTTTTGTCAATAAATGAGAAAAAACAACAGTTTTGGGGGGATTTTTGAAATAAATATTAAATTTCAAGCTTATTGTTGTATAACAAAGTTTTTCTGCTTTCAACTGTGAACATTTTGAGTGGTCTCCCAGCCTCCTACATCATATGATCCAAAGTGATGACTGCTACAAATGAAATACTTCCTGCTCGCAAGGGTGCAATTGCGCAAAATCATAAATAGGGAGTGAACCTACCATCTAGAAACCTCCAATCCTCTTGAAACTTGATATACTTGCTCAGGGCATGCATTGGCACTTTTCTGCAAGCCTACATAAATATTGGACAACTTGACCAAATTTTGGTACGGCCTACTCTGAAGCCATTTTGGCCACATTGTTTGGAACTGGGGGGTACATTTATGATAGTACCCTATGGTACAGTAGGGGTTAAATGACTAAGAAGTCATGCCAAGTTTAGCTCTTAGCAGGTAGAGCCCTCGATCATTGCACCAGTGACAAATTGAAGAGGTAGACGTTAGGGGCATTAGCTTATTGAATGAGTTAACTTGCAATGAGATAATTATGTGAGTATTTTGATCTGTCACGCCCTAAGCAGACAGAAAATAGGAATTGTCAACCACGAGTGAAAGAGCCTAGATTTGATGAACTATGTTCAATTAGTTGCCCCTTTAACTCAATGAGCCCCAGCGATGCAGGGTTTGCGTCCATAATGTATGTAACGCTAAACCCCAGCGACGCATGGTTTGCGTCCTGGCCGGTCCGGTCCTAATTACTCCGATCCTATGGCACCCCGAGGGCTCAGATTTGTATGCGAACCGTGTAAGTATCCCACGCACCCATGCCGATGGTTGAAAACTCTCAAAGTTCAACCGCTTGCGCGTGAGCGCGCAAAAACCTGTTTTTTGGGGGAAATTGCCTTCAATTTTTTACTCTTGTAAAATCCGTTTTCGGGGGCTCTGTAGGACCATTTTTTGCACTTTTTGATCAATTTTGTTTTTGTTTTTCCTTCATTCCTAACCCATTCGCTATTTGTTTCTGGAATAAAAAAAAAAATCAGAATCAGCCGGTCCTGGGTGGTACATTTATTAATATTTAGCTGGTACTCAGCGGGTTAATTTTTTATTTATTTTTGTTTCTATGTGATTGAGGGAGGCAAAAGGCATAACTGCCTATAGCGAGTGCCTCCCCCATAGTTGAAAGAGTGACAGGGCCAAAATCAAGGGACGTTCGAGCCAAAATGCCTGGACACACGGAGTTTGAAGCAATTTAAGTCATAGGAAGCGGGAAAAACTGATTCTGGGAGAGAGTTCCAGAGCTCAGCTGTTGAGTAGAAGAAAGTTTGAGAGTAACGTTTCACTCTTGGGTTGGAGAGTTGCACATAGTAGGGGTGGGATTGAGTTGCAAGACGGGTACCACGTGCCCTACGTAAAGGAGGTGGTATGCACTGGGATAGCTCTGAGGAACACTGATTATTATAGTAGCGATAGAATAGCGAGAGAGATGCAACATTGCGGCGGAGAGAGATATATTGCAGAGAGTTGGTGAGTGGACGGGAGTTAATGATACGAAAGGCCTTCCTTTCAACCTTGTCTAGGAGAGCGGTGTGAGAGGAACCTCCCCACACATGTGAACAATACTCAATACAAGGGCGCACTATGCCCCTGTACAGAGCAAGAAGCTGTGCAGGGGAAAAGAACCCCCTAAGGCAGTTGAGCACACCCAGCTTCTGGGAGGCTGCCTTAGCAAGACTGGTAATATGGTCCTTCCAAATGAGAGCAGAAGAAAAAGAGACACCAAGAATATTGAGAGAAGATGAAGGGTTGATTTTTGTATTGTTAAAGAATAATTCATATAAAGGCTCAAGAAGATAACTGGTTCTTCGGAACAAATATTAAGTACCTTCTATCATTCGTAATCAGAGGGAAGATAGACTGTCCATTGCTAGAGCGATATTATAGATAATTATTGTTGCTGTAACCGTTTAGTAAGCACACTACCATTGAATTGACAGTATGCTATTACATTGCATTAATGTTCCTGAGTTCAATTAAGAGATTAACTTCGTCCTGTTGATCAGATGGTTAAAAACTGTATTCAGTAAGAGGTTAATTACTTGTCCTAAAAGTGAAGACTTATTATTGTGTTCTAATCAGTTTGCATTTGATTGTGAATTCGATCATTGCTGAGTTCAAGACTTGATTCACGAGTGTTAATTACTTGTAGACCCTTATTTTTGTGATAATATCAGTCTGTATTTGATAGTGAGTTTGATAATTGCCGAGTTGAAGACTTGATGTACGAGAAGGTTGATTGCTTGTCTTAAGTGTGAGGACTTCTTATTGTGTTGGACTCAACTTGTATATGAATGTGTATTTAATTGTTAAAGATTTCAAGAATTGTTTGTAAGGTTGTTGCCAGTTAAGTCACATAATGTTTGTTGTCACGAGCATGGTCAGTATCTATTTTCATTGATATCATATTGGATATTGCTGTCTGTGTTGTACTGTGTTATATGTGTATTCCTGTTCAATATTTTTAAGTTAATAAAACGCGTTTGTAAAACTATGTTACCATTTGTTTTTGCTATCCAGCTGAGCATGAAGTAGACCCCACACTTATTAGAATTGCAAAACAATAGTTAATATTATTAATACAGTTTTTTTTAAACCTTTGTACATGCCACAACTAGCAGGACAAAAATCAGTAAGAAAATTGTATTAGATGCTGGAGATCATTTGTTATGCAGAAAATAAAAAAGGTGGAGAGCCAAGAAGGCCCCAGCAGCACCACACCCCAACACCCGGGACAACACCAGCTTTGACCAACCAAATAACTGTAATCCGGACGGCTAACACAGTTCCCCCTCTATTCCAGTTTTCTTTATCTCCTGCCACCTTTTTCTCTCTCACACAAACAGGTACAACCAATCAGAGCCCGCGACGTCAGAGTGCCGCCCACCAGGGACACTCGCCACAAAGCTGGCAGCCTACCTTCCCCCACTCCTGCTACCTGGGCAGGTAAGATACAGGAGAATGTCGGGCCAGAGAAACAAGGACACAAGGGTCACCCCAACCCCACTACCAAGACCCTATCTCCCCTCAAGGACACTGAAACCAGAAAGAACAGAAAAGTGAGCAAGGAGCGACAGGAAAGATTGTTCAGCAGGCTCACCTCCTCTCCTAAAATCAGCAACCCCTTTATAGAAGTAACCACCCTCACAATCCCTTGGGAGGTAACAAAAGCGACCAACCTCCGCAGCCTTTGACAGGCCACAACCGTATTTGCAAACCACTGTGAGGCACCCAGAGAGTTCAGCAACCTATGCTCTCTGCTTTGACAACACCCTCAGTAACCCTTGCGTGGACACAACCTTGTCCGGCAACCCCTGTGAGGCACCTAGAGAGTTCAGCAGCAACCCTTACTCTCTTACCAAACCAAAGAAACATAACAAGAAGAAGAAGCCCGACAAAAAGAAAAAAATATAACGAGCAGAGGTCCCCAACCACGACATCTGACAACAAGGAGAAGACGAAACGAGACCTTGACCTCCCCGACACACCTGGGAAATACATTAAAAAATACGGACTTAGTTCTCCGAGATATTTCCTCTGTGTCTGTCAGAGTCCCTAATTTTTTAATAAAGAAGCCTCCCCTTTACATTGTATGCGATCTTAAAGTTATACAAAAATTCGCTGATATTAGAAGTTATTAACCCTCCAGCCCCGGCTACGCATTACATAAACATTCCCCGAAACCCGGGTGTTTTGGCCGAAAAACGTCTAGGCTAGGCTACCGTATATTTGTTATTCTGACTGCTTCCCGCATTCCCACCCATCCCCAAGCGTAGCTGTGTTATTTACCTGTAGAATGGCGTTAAGTAGAGCTCTCTAAGTCAACTGGTTGAGTTGTGATGATGATTTCATTGGAGATAACTTTATGGCAAAAACAGCCACTTTACACTACTTTTCGATACTTAACAACAACATACAGGCACACACGAACAAGCGACGCTCTCCTTCTTGTGGCCGGAGATGCGGGGCGTCGGTCCAGCCGGCTGTTGTTTACATGCGTCGGACCGACGCCTCGCACACCAAGCTCACAGGCTTTGAGCTCATGGGTGTTTAAGAGCCCTTCCAGGCAGCTCGTGTATGCTTTTTTATGGGCGTTCAAGAGCCCTTCCGGGAACCGAGGGTTAAACGTCACTGTTAATAATCTCTGAAGCATCCTAGACTCTTTATTTTATTATCATACAACATCTGCCTTAAACATTATCTATATATATTCATACTCAGCCTTGTTTTACACTTAAGTACCACACGTTATTCTCTCAGGTTCTACTCATCATTTGTAACTTGAATATTTTGCTGAACTATATTGCCAAAGACTCGCTTCTGTCTTGATAGTTGTCCAGTTCATTAAGGACTGCACGCTCATACGGATAATTTTATATGGCCAAAGGACAATTAGAGCCTGGTTGGTATCTTATCATTAATAGAAAACAATCTTTATCACTTTAGTGCTGATTCATTATTATTTCATGTTGAGTAGTTATATAAATACTATGAACCTAAAGAAATTGAACATGCGGCGAATTTTGGTAGTTATAAGTTAACCAAAACCATGCACAAGATAGTTGCTAATGCTATCAGCTGTTGAAAGTCAGCTGTTAAGGGGGTATCCCACTGTGCGACTTTTAGATGGCAAATGCCCTGCAACAGTGTTTTATTTATTAGTGGCCCTTCCACATTGATGATATGCCTATTAGTATAATAGCCTCCATTCAAGCACCCGCGGTCAGCCAGTTTGAATCGACCGCCGCGGGGAGAACGGAGTACACTTCATAAGGGTAACGCTTATTCTCTTATGGAATTGTCTTATGATTGGGTACTCACTACGAAAAAACCTTTGTAAAATATAAAAAGAAAAATTTACTTTATAATTGTTATACTACAGCTTTCCATCTCGTGGATTTCTTGTGCGGACTTCCCTGACGCTGCTCTCTGAGCCGCCATACTTCCTTCTACTCCCCGCAGGCAACCTGACTAGACGTGTGTCGCCTGCGCTCCTCCACATTCTTCGTTCGCTCGCTTCTAGTGAGTCCTTACTCATTTGTATATATCTGAGTTGTATTGAACAGGTTTTAGATTAGCTAGCACAGGCTACCCCATTGGTATGCCCGCAGGGGGTGTTAAAATAGGGTACTTTTGTTCAGGCGCCTACGAGTTCTCCAGGACCAGCGCATCATGTATTTGTGTTTTATTTTGCTGCGCCTTAGCTATTGGTTTTACTAACTAGTTAGGAGGCTACTATCTTCGCAGGAAATAATGCTTCAAGAGGTCGCTATGAAGTAGTTGCATTTTTAGTTTCTTAGTAGACGCTCTAGTCTAAGGGTTGCCACACATGGTGCGGAACCTTCTAGCGTCCGAGTCTGCATGCGGGCCCCTCTCGTGGGCCTCATCTTCTCGTGCTACGATTGTGGGTTTTCAGGGGTAAGATTTCTACCAAGATGATGTTTCTAAGAGCCTCGTGGCCAACCTCAGTAGGGGTCTTCTTAGTGGGCTAGGGGTGCTATATTATTTTTGTGATTTCAAATTATATGTGTGTCGCCCCTTTGGCTCCCTCTTTCCCATGTCTCAGTCACATGTTTTGAGGGACGGGAGACGTCCTGTTTTTTGTGGGTTGACGGTTGGTCGGTGTTATTGTTTAGACGACTGTTCCGGGTTGGTTTTCCAGCCGGCCCTCTTTCTGTGCATCGAGGCCAGTGTTCCCGCCAGATAAGGCGGTCGGATATCCAACTAACCCACTCTAATGCTCTACTACACCCATTCCCCGGCGTCATGCTTAGTCCAGCGGGAAGGATCTCGATGCCATCGATTTTTGACTCACCCTGTACAATCCACATACATAGTACGCTCAGCGGCACAGTTTGTGGTCTTTTGTCTATCCAGGTAGTCCAAATAGCCACTCTGATAGGAAAAGAGTTGGTTCTTTAAAGGTCAGTGACTCACGTCACAGGTAAGCAGCCTAACGTGGTAACCCTCTAAAAGGGGTGGGGTTACACAATTTTTGCTCAGATGCGGCGGAATACCAGAGTGAAAGTCGCGCACTGATTTTCCGGCGCATTGGAGTAGGCAGGATGTGTTAAGGCCTCTCGGGTTATCCTTATGAGCATTGATTCCTGGAAATGTTTATTTCCAGATCTCGTCACATCTTGAGCAGCATAACCAGAGGAAGGAACCGTTCCCGGCAGGGAAGGGGGGTTCAGCACCATGCCTCAGTTTTCTATTTCTGCCACTCCTACCTGCTTACTAGTCCCAGTAACAGCACACAAACTTTGTACCCGTTGTGTTACATGCTTGAACAGGTCAAAATTATGTTGGACGTCCCAGAAATGTCCAGTCTGTTCAGACCTTTTTGATGAATGGATCAATAAACAAGATCTTTCATGCTTTTTGGCTTTCTTACATACTGAGCCCTGTATGTTTATTTAAGGGTTAGAATTAAGAGTTGAAGGAGTGCCAAACTACCCAGGCGGCGAAGGAGACCAGCGAGCGAACCAGCGAGGGGGAAACCAGCTCGTCCGCATACCAGCAAACAAGCCTTCACACCTGCGTGCGTCATAGGGGACCCTGCAAACTACTTCGATGACCCGACGCTATGACGTATGATCGACGCCAGGAGACTCCATTGGACCACGCACCTGCGACGCAACTCGAGGAGCTGTGATTGGGGCGCGGCACTACCGGCCGCCTCCTGATTCGTTCCTACACCATCATTGTTTAGTATATAAGACCCGAGTAGTGGGCATTCAAATCAGTCTCATTTGGAGTTGGGAAGGTGAACTTGCAGCTGGAGGAAGACGGGGTGAAGTATTATAATGGGATTGTGACTGTCAGTCAGATTATATAAGTGTGTGTTAAGTGTGTTCGGTGTAAACACTTACGTTATGTTGGTTAGTGAGATATGTGATTGGGAATTAACGTTAATGCTACTATTATGTACTTAACTATTTGATTGGGAATTAACGTTAACGCTACTATTATGTACTTAACTATTTGATTGGGAATTAACGTTAACGCTACTATTATGTACTGAACTATTTGATTGGGAATTAACGTTAACGCTACTATTATGTACTTAACTATTTGATTGGGAATTAACGTTAACGCTACTATTATGTACTGAACTATTTGATTGGGAATTAACGTTAACGCTACTATTATGTAGTTAACTATTTTAGTTGACTGACTTGTGGACTAAAGCAACTCTGTAAGTAATTGGGTTATGATGAAAGTAATACTATTGTTTTATATTAATACCTACGAGTTCATTCATTTTCTTTTAATTAAGCTTACATTGCTTAACGGTGCTTAGTACGGTGATGCTATTGTCTCTTATTAGTAATATCGCCTTAGACTAACATGGCTGTTTTAATGTTACTTCTAGTGATTTCCTAAGCTGAAGAAAATTATTTTAGCTTCAAAATATTATTGTTGCTTTTCATATTATTTGAGTGAGACCTGAATCGAATCTATGAAGCGATCCTGTAACTTAATTTACTCATAATCAAACCTCAATGTTACGTGGTTAAGAAATACATTTAACTAATTATTAAATATATATCTAACTTTTTATGTGACTTTGATATTAATCCTGATGATAATAATAATATAATACTATTAACGTATGACAAGAACCAAGAATAATTACATAGAATATAAATAGAAGGACATATAAGAAAACGATCTATTCATTTCAAAAAGGGTAAGAGACAGAAATATTCTTACCTCAATATTTATCTTTCAAGACTTTTTATAGAATTAATAGTCCTTCTTTAGATATAACTTATTCGGTTCATAACCATAGCCTACTAAGCTTCGGTTAAATAATAATTCTTTATAAATACTACATGACTTTAATTAGTGTCAGTATTTTTTCATAATTAAAGAGTATCAGTCAATAAAGGATACCAAGTCCTAAGATCCAAAAGGAAAGGAAGCAACAACAGGAAATAATTGTATTAGATTTTACTTTTGTTTTGCCTTCAGCTGACTGATACCTTAATATATATCTCTGTGCTATCTAGATTCATCAAGTTAACCACTCGAGGATCAAGATACGTAACAGAAGAGTGGCGACCTCACCAGGATTCGTTTCATACAGTTTCACTCAGTTTCATTACCGTTTCACTACTTAAAAATCAAATATTAATCATGCCTCATCTAATTAATGACGAAGATGCTCGAGTTTTCATAGAATCAGACCCCACAGCCCCTGATATTGACAGTCTGTCAAAATCCGAACTGAAAGTGCTTGCCTCGCATCTCCAGTTAACTGTCTCAAACATGTCCAAAGTAGAGGTGGCTCAGACCATAATAACCCATGTTCCCTATAGAAGGCAGAGAGGGTGACGGAGCAGTTGGTGGGATCTCGAGTAAACCTAGCCAACTTGATGTACAATTGCCACCTGGTTTGACCGGTGATCAAATATTCGAACTAGAACAAGCCAAACTAAAAATAGAACTAGCCAGAATAAATACCGAAGAAGCCAGAATAAAAGCAAATATCGAAGAAGCCAGCATAAAAGCCAGAGCAACGACCGAACAAGCCGGACTAAATATAGAACTAGACAGATTTAATGCCGAACAAGCCAGAGCAAATACCGAAGAAGCCAGCATAAAAGCCAGAGCAACGACCGAACAATGTGAATATCAATATCGTACGGCTCAACTAAATGTCAATAAAAATGCTCCCTTAATTGCTCCCCCTCTGGTATTGACTATGACTAGTGTCATTCCACCTTTTACTGAGGATAATGTGCAGGATTTCTTTGTTTTGTTTGAGGAAGTTGCTGGAGGTATGAAGTGGACAAGAGATCAATGGCCTTTTATGTTACAAACCGTTTTGACAGGGCAGGCTCGAGCCACTTATTTGTCAGAAGTAGCAGAAGTTAGGCAGGATTATGACAATCTCAAAGATGCTATCCTAAAAACCTATCAATTGCAGCCTGAGGCTTACAGGCAATCTTTCCGTAAAAACCAGAAGAAAGTAGAAGAAACCCATAAGGTATTTGCCAGGACCATGACTAAAACTCTCAATCATTGGGTCAAGAGTAAGAAAGTCACAAGCTACAACGATCTGAAGGAGTTGGTCCTGTTAGAAAATTTCCTATGGAAAATTGATTCTTCTGTATCCTATCATTTAAAGGGGAAAAAGGTAGATTGTCTTGCCGACGCCGTTGACATGGCTGACACATACGTGCTCAACAACAAATTTCGTGGAAAGAAGCCCTACGATAATTCTAGTTTTAATTTTAAGTATACCAATCACAAATCTGACAGACCCAGTCACAAGCCTGTAACGTCTTCCCCAGCTAGCCAAAATAGAATTGTTCCCCCAACTAAAAATACGACTCAGGGCAATGGTAACAGAGGTGGGGCCCAAAGTAATAGTAACGCTCAAAGAGGGAACGTTCCCGTATCCTCTAAAGTATGTACTTTTTGTGGCAAGAGAGGCCACCTTTCTTATCAGTGCTGGGCCAAGGAGAGAACAGAGAGATCAGGGCAGACAGTTGCCGCCGTATCTCAAACTCCATATGTGCAGGACTCCCGGCAGAAGGAGTACCTAGCACCAAATGTTCCTTTAATGCAGGACTCCCGACAGAAGGAGTACCTAGCACCAAAAGTTCCTTTAATGCAGGACTCCCGACAGAAGGAGTACCTAGCAGCTAACGTAAATCATCTAGACAGGGGTGTAGTAGCATGTGTGGTGTAACCCACTAGGGTTAAGCCAATAATAATTTCACCATCAGTGCAGGACAGTTACCGTCCCTTTATTTCATCTGGCAACGTGAGATTAAATGGTTGTATGCATGAGGTAAAAAATCTGAGAGACACAGGTTCTACTAGCACCCTCATGGTGAATCCTTACACTGAGTGCCCACCTGGCGAACCAGTTGTAATGAGAGGTGCTGGAGGCCAATTTTATGCACACTTGGTAAAAGGCGAAATTGAATGTGAGTTACTACAGGGTGAGGCCACCATAGCTTTGTGTAGGTCCCAAGATATCCCTGTGCCTGGGGTAACACTCCTTTTGGGGAATGATGTAGCAGGTGAGAAGGTCCGACCAGACCCCATTTTGTCACTTTCCCCTGTTAACGAGCCACTAACCGGTGAGCTCGAAAAGGAGATGCCAACAGTTTTCCCTGTGTGTGCTGTCACACGTTCAATGTCTCAAGTAGCAGTTCCCTCAGACAGAAATGTACCGAATGTAAGAGTTGATGAAAGGGATGATGAGAGTGTGAATGACGCTCCAACTGTGCCTGATGATGTGACTGAGGTGGATTTATCTGACACCTTTATGGCTCATCTTGACCCTAACGATGACCATGAAACCCCTCCAAATTGTCCTAGTGGCCTGGTAGAGCTACAGAGAGATGATAGAGAATGCAAGGAGATAGCTGCCAGGGCCGTGAGTGAAGAGGAATGTGAGAAGGAGGGTGGTGAATGTTTCTACCTCAAAGGAGTATTGTGGCGTAGATGGAGACGGCCACACAGACCAATCGATGACGGGGCCTGGGACATCCATCAAGTAGTAGTCCCCAAACCTTGTCGTAGAGATATCTTGGAAATGGCACATTGTATACCATTGGCAGGACACCTAGGTGTGAGAAAAACTCTAGACAGAATCAGAGCCCGCTTTCACTGGCCAGGAATGCGTGCAGATGTAGTGGAGTTTTGTAGAGTATGTCACACTTGCCAGATGACAGGAAAACCCAATCACAAGGTGCCTGTACATCCTCTGGTGCCCTTGCCCGTTTTCGAGAATCCTTTTACTCGGGTGGTAGTGGACATTGTAGGCCCATTGCCTAAGACTTCCCAAGGTAACTTTTATTTATTAACTATTATGGACATGGCAACTCGCTACCCAGAGGCTATACCCTTAAGGACTACCTCTGCTCCAACTGTCATCAAGGAACTGCTCAAATTCTTCACCAGAATGGGTTTCCCCCATGAGGTGCAAAGTGATCAAGGAACTAATTTTACCTCTAATATTTTCCAGCAGTCCCTGAAGGAATTGGGTATCGAGCATGTTAAGTCTAGCACCTACCACCCAGAGAGTCGAGGGGTTCTCGAACAATATCATCAGACATTAAAAGGAATGTTGCGTAAATATTGTACAGAGACCGGAGTTGAGTGGGATAAGGGGGTACCTTTTCTTTTATTTGCTACTCGTGAGGTTCCAACTGAATCCCTGGGTTTTTCCCCTAATGAGCTAGTTTTCGGTCACCAGGTAAGAGGTCCTTTGCAACTATTGCAGGATAACCTAGTTGGCCAGGAGGGGAACCAAAACCTCCTCAAGTATGTTTCAGATTTCAAAACCCGGCTAGATCCTCATGTGAGTTTGCAGCTCAAAACTTGACAGTGGCTAAAAGCTCCATGAAGAACTGGTATGACAGAAAAGCCTGTGAGAGGGAGTTTCAGCCCGGTGATGAGGTTTTGGTCCTGCTCCCCCTTTTTGGCCAACCTTTATCTGCCAAGTTCAGGGGCCCATATAAGATCATTCGGAGGGTGAGCATTACCGATTATCTAGTAACTACCCCAGACAGGAGAAAGCTCACGCAAGTATTCCATATAAATATGTTGAAACCCTACCATAGGTCCCCTGATTCCTCTCTTCCAGATTCTCCCACTGTGGCAGTGAATGTCAGGACCTGTGGACAGCCTGGTGCAGACAAAGTCTTCTGTTCTCTTACTGACCCGCAACAGACTGTTCCAGAGCCTGAAGGTATCCATGCAGACTTTGACTTGTCATGTAGCCTATCCAACTTTCAGTATAATTCAGTAGCTTGGGGGAATTACCATCTAAACTATGTCATCTTCCCTCTGATCAAGCGAACCAACTAATCTCTGTTTTATCTCAGTCTCCCAGTGTGTTCCGTGATACTCCAGGGCTCACTTCTTTGGCCTTGCACGACATCGACGTAGGGGATGCAACTCCCATTAAACTATCCCCCTACCGTGTCTCACCACAACGCAGGAGTATACTGCAGGTCGAGCTTGACTACATGTTGTCAAACAAGCTGATCACAAGGACCTTAAGCCAGTGGAGTAGTCCGGTCATACTTGTGCCAAAGCCAGACGGGAGCCATAGGTTATGTATGGACTATAGGCAAGTTAATGCTGTCACAAAGAACGATACCTACCCACTGCCATGGATCAAAGATTGCATTTACCGGGTTGGCCTCATACAGCAGTAAGATAAACTTAATGAGAGGATTTTGGCAATTAGCTCTCCCTTGTAGCGAGGTAAATATCATGCTTTAGTAGTGCGCTTTCAAGCCTTCAGCTGTGAGATGCCTTGCAGTTCGAATAGCGCTCCAGCTACGTTCCGGCTATGTTCTGATGTGGTACCTGGAGACGTTGCCTACATTGGGTGATATCCTTATTATATCCTCATTATAATCTTGCTGTTGCCAATCTGGTGGTGAATCTATTTATGTATTATGTTTAATATTATGTACTATACTCCTTAAACTCTTTCCTAGGGGGGAGGTCTTACATACGGAGCCCTGTATGTTTATTTAAGGGTTAGAATTAAGAGTTGATGGAGTGCCAAACTACCCAGGCGGCGAAGCAGACCAGCGAGCGAACCAGCGAGGGGGAAACCAGCTCGTCCGCATACCAGCAAACAAGCCTTCACACCTGCGTGCGTCATAGGGGACCCTGCAAACTACATCGATGACCCGACGCTACGACGTATGATCGACGCCAGGAGACTCCATTGGACCACGCACCTGCTACGCAACTCGAGGAGCTGTGATTGGGGCGCGCACTACCCGCCGCCTCCTGATTCGTTCCTACGCCATCATTGTTTAGTATATAAGACCCGAGTAGTGGGCATTCAAATCAGTCTCATTTGGAGTTGGGAAGGTGAACTTGCAGCTGGAGGAAGACGGGGTGAAGTATTATAATGGGATTGTGACTGTCAGTCAGATTATATAAGTGTGTGTTAAGTGTGTTCGGTGTAAACACTTACGTTATGTTGGTTAGTGAGATATGTAATTGGGAATTAACGTTAACGCTACTATTATGTACTTAACTATTTGATTGGGAATTAACGTTAACGCTACTATTATGTACTTAACTATTTGATTGGGAATTAACGTTAACGCTACTATTATGTAGTTAACTATTTTAGTTGACTGACTTGTGGACTAAAGCAACTCTTTAAGTAATTGGGTTATGATGAAAGTAATACTATTGTTAAATATTAATACTTAAGAGTTCATTCATTTTCTTTTAATTAAGCTTACATTGCTTAACGGTGCTTAGTACGGTGATGCTATTGTCTCTTATTAGTAATATCGCCTTAGACTAACATGGCTGTTTTAATGTTACTTCTAGTGATTTCCTAAGCTGAAGAAAATTCTTTTAGCTTCAAAATATTATTTTTGCTTTTCATATTATTTGAGTGAGACCTGAATCGAATCTATGAAGCGATCCTGTAACTTAATTTACTCATAATCAAACCTCAATGTTACGTGGTTAAGAAATA
This sequence comes from Paralithodes platypus, assembly GCA_032716605.1. Taxonomy (NCBI): domain Eukaryota; kingdom Metazoa; phylum Arthropoda; class Malacostraca; order Decapoda; family Lithodidae; genus Paralithodes; species Paralithodes platypus. Next base: position 32,125,163 of record CM064523.1, read on the forward strand.
CATTTAACTAATTATTAAATATATATCTAACTTTTGATGTGACTTTGATATTAATCCTGATGATAATAATATAATACTATTAACGTAAGACAAGAACCAAGAATAATTACATTAAATATAAATAGAAGGACATATAAGAAAACGATCTATTCATTTCAAAAAGGGTAAGAGACAGAAATATTCTTACCTCAATATTTATCTTTCAAGACTTTTTATAGAATTAATAGTCCTTCTTTAGATATAACTTATTCGGTTCATAACCATAGCCTACTAAGCTTCGGTTAAATAATAATTCTTTATAACTACTACATGACTTTAATTAGTTTCAGTATTATTGATAATTAAAGAGTATCAGTCAAAAAAGGATACCAAGTCCTAAGATCCAAAAGGAAAGGAAGCAACAACAGGAAATAATTTTATTAGATTTTATTTTTGTTTTGCCTTCAGCTGACTGATACCTTAATATATATCTCTGTGCTATCTAGATTCATCAAGTTAACCACTCGAGGATCAAGATACGTAACAGCTTTAATAGAGATCAAGAATAAATTTACCTCCTACCCAAGTGAGTGGCTAACGTAGAACGTCTATGCGATAACACCGAATTATTACGGCTAATTCGCCTTTATTCTTTTGATGATCCCCCAGTCTCACAGTCAAACCCCCGTCACATAGCTAACACCCAACACTCAGTTGAAAATTTAGCTCCCCTCTGTGAACCAGAATTTTTTGAGGTAGACTCCCCTCCCCATTCCAAGAGAACACCTCAGCATCGCCGGACACCCGGGCAGCATGGCCACCTCAGTCCCAGTCCTCCAGGCTACAATGTGAACAGTCTTCGAGCATGACAGAAGTTATCAGAGCTCCCATCACAGGTCCAGATTACGGCGGAAATTCGAGCCAGCCCGACCAACATAGAACCTCATGGTTGTAAGTCTAGTTCACACCCAAGCCCATCGGTTTCTGCCTCAGAGGTGCTAGAGATTTTTCCCGGTCGCCTCGGGGCAGATATCGGAGGTAACGGGTCAAATGCCAGGGTTTGGTCTAAAGCATGAGTGATCCTAAAAGTCTCCAAGTTAATGCTCTCTAAAGTTGTTTTACCTTGTGACAAGGAAGAACTATCTGTTTCCACGGCTACTGCTCTTGAGCGGCAACGCAGTGTAGCGGCGGGTGTGCTAACATCCAGGTCAGGTTCTCAAGGTCAAACCTTGCCTCCGTCCAGGTATAGTTACCCTGACTCTCTGGTGAGTACTCTACCTTCTAGTACCTCCATTAAGAGAAACATACTAGCACCAAGTAGACTTGGACCAATTTTAAATGACAGACACAGAATACCAGAGGCGGCAACCTGTCCGCCGCCGGTACCACAGGGTAAAGAGGCGCAGGTGGAAGTAGCTTACCCCTTGACCCATCAGGTAGGAGGCCGGTCACTGGCAGTACCGGGTCCAAGGAAGCAAGCAGAGACTAGTGGGACAGTAGAGAAGGTAAGAACCAAATCTCTCAAGTGACCCCGTAGTCAATGTGTCATGGCTAAGCATTTGGATGAGTTATTACAAAAAGTATTACAACAATGTGTAATATCTAAAAGATCTCACATTGCTCCCCCAACGGTAGTGGGGACTCCCCCTATTGCCTCTGTGCTCCCTCTCACCTCAGACGATATTAACGTTCTGCCACTGCCATCAATCCCCTTGGTTAACGTAGAAGCTCAACGGAGTGTGTTTGTACGCCCCCTGTCACCAGCTAAGGTTAGTGTACTTCCGGCCCCTTCTGCTGCTATGGCTGTAGTGCCGTCTAAATTTAACACACAACCTAATGACGTCAGTCCTAAGTCTAATGTAAAGTCTTATTCCCTGGCGGAAACAAGTCCTGTGTCTCCTCCAGGGGGCACAGTTTCTCATTGCTCTAATCCAGCTTTTCATCTTAATTGTGTAATTAAACAGCACCAGACAAAAGACACACTCCCACCCGGGCAAGAACCGGAAGGACTTTGGTTTCCAGTAGTTCCTACTGCTTCAGGTGAGGAGCACAGATCAATGAAGGGGGAGATCCCAGTGCCGCGTGAGTGGGCAATAGAGATCAATAAGGATAAAGACTTACGGGCAAAAGATGCCCAGGGTAGGGTTGTCAAAGTACAAACTCGGGCCATTCCCAACATCACAAATTATCAATATTTTGTATATGCAACTTGCCCCGCCTTCCCCAGGGGACCTAAAGTGTCCTGACTGTTCCCGGCCTTACGGCGTTCACGGATATGATGCCTTTAGGATAAATGAACCGAAGTTGGTGACAACTCCGGCTACCTTTCCGGCGGAACAGCAGGAAATAAACCTGGGGGAGGTCGGGCATGGGCATGGGTGGACTGGGATCAGGAGGTCCAACAATTTGCTATTGCCTTAACGTCCCAACCCTCTCTTACTATTCCCCCACCTAGCCAACCAGAGTTTGATTTGCTAAATCTGCAACCGGGAGGCGTTCCTTTTTCCATTTTTGAGTTTCTTATAGCTCCCCAGTTATCACCCAAGGATTTCCCTGATCCATTCACAACTCCCGACCCCATTGAACTCCATCCCGAGTTCTTGTTGCGAGATAATGCTCACAGAAAATTTGCTATATTTTTTACTCAGTAGAGACACGGCCCAGTCCATCGGTAAGCCAATAGCTCCGCAGACGGAAAAAGGTAACAGTGAAGCGGTTAGGGTATTCCAACAACTTCTACTACCACACCCGGCGAGGTCAATTAGGTACATACGGACAGCCTTGTTCGAGGCGGTCCGGGCTAGACAAGTTCTCAGACTCTGTATGGTAAAAGGTTTGCCCGAGAATATTTTTTACCGGGTAATTTTCACTCCAGTGTTAACAGCATCGAGAATGGACTCAGAGACCAAATGGGATGTAGAAGTAATGCTCAACCATTCTTTACCGGACACAGTATAAGTTAAAGGTGTTAGATTATTGGTTAATACTAAACAGTAGGACACGACTAAGGCCACCCACAGGCGGGCGTCGATCTCAACCTACATCATCTCTTCAATACCTTTACTCTCTCCTTCTCCCAGGGCCTTGCAAAGGCATGAGGATCCGGGAGTAGGCCCCGTAAGAGGCACCTTGGTATGCGCCAGGGACCACTACGGCAGGCTCCGGGCTATGCCCCGGTGGACGTGGAAGAAAGTCAGATTTTCCACAAACACGGCTCCCCAGAGAGCTCGCCGTCCAGTTATGGCGACAACTGGGTAAAACCTAGTCAGACGTGGTCCATGCCAAACCAATATCCAATGTTGTCACGTCCGGTTACCTGTGGGCACCGCCGGCCCAAGTATTCCCTCTCTGGAAGTAGTCACAAACGGCTTCCGCCGTCAGCTAATAAATTCAGGCCGGCACACACAAGGTACTTTCGAGGAATCAATGAGGTTAGAGCGACTGCTGCCGGTCGGTGGCAATGTCGGCCAATTTCCCAAATGTTTCCATGTCTCTTTTATCATTCCTAATACTTAAGTCTCAGTAACTACTATGTCCAGTGATCATAAGGTATTTCTCACACCGAAGTTGCAGGTGGAGACTAATATAAGTGCTCTCTGGTCCCGATCAGGGTCTTTTCACACCAAGCTGTATAAGGTGTTTATTGATTGTTACAATTAAGGCAAGACCTAGAGGATAGAGCTCTTTCATGTATGTGAGTAAGGAATTATGTACCCACCCTAGGTGTCACAGTGGACTGCCAGAGTCACTCCTTGTTTTTTCCACACGGGTGCGTCAGTAGATGGGGCTGGTCTGGGACACAACCAATCTGCCTCTCAGTCAGGGTGTGGATGACCGTAACATTGTTCAATAGAAACGGTTTACAGTCTTCCACAGTCTGGATTCAATGGGGGGGGGGGGGCGGCCCTCTCAACTGGATCCAATTATTTGTAAAGTTGGGCCGGTTGAAAGTCAAGAGATTAATCATGGAAGACAACAACAAAACTTTCCCACCCTTGCCAGAGGGAAAATTATGGTCCATTCCTCCATTAATTTACAACTTACGGTCGGTCGGGGGCGACGAAGGAAACATGGCACTCAATAATAAAGTGGTTTCTTCCCCCACCTACGGTATGGGTAGACTTAGATGCTTCAGGGACAATAGACTGGGGATATCAGTCCAGACTAGGCCACCAGGATCTAGGTTGGGGGTCCCTTTTAAGAAACAGAACTTTCATTTCTACAAGAACCTTTAGTTCCGTTATTTTACCGTCAATCCCACAATATTTATGACTAAGGAAAGCAATAGCTTTTCTAAGGGTCAATGTTAATGCGTTTTACTGCATTCAGAAGGAACGGATGTTTGCTCGAGCCGAAACGCTGAGCAATCATCGACACGCTTCTTACCTTTCCCGGGCGTAATGAGCGTCCTGGCAAGACACTCTGTCCCGGAGACATAGCACCTTAGGAGAATGGGCGCTCAAGCAAAACATCTGCAGTGGATGATTGCAGAGCTCTACCGTCCACAAGTGGACCTATTTGCGTCAGAGGACAACTACACTCCCCCCCCCCTCCCTCTACCTAACACGCCGGGAAACGACTTCGGCGGGGGGGGGGGGGGGGGTGGGGGGGTGAGGGGGACAAGGAGGAGGGGTCCCAACGCATTTTGGAGGACTGGAACGCCATGGATTCACTACCCGCTTTTGCCGCTCCAATCATGTATCAAGTAGTTCGCAAACTACTGGATTACCGAGGCCTAGCCCCATTAATCGCGCCACTAAAAGGCCGGCTTAGGGGTGGTACCACCAGTTGGAAACGTGGGGATAGAACCCGGGGTCACTCCCGGTCTCATTCTTCCACTTGGAGGCAATTGGCAACCTAGAGACTTCACTGACTTTTTCCTTCTGGACGTTACATAAATGCCAGGGGTCTGACTCAGTACGGAGTGAAGGTTACAAATAAAAGTTCCTTAATCAGTTTACTATGTCCACCATGCGACTATACCAATTACATTGGGGGAAGTCCGAAACCGCGAGAGTGGAATCAGCGCATTCAGACGCCTCAGTAGCTTTGAATTTACTACATTAATGAGTTAATTGATTATAAGCGCTTATCTGTAGTTACACAAACGAATCACATGCCTACCATAAGAAACTCCCGTTCATAACTTACTGGTCTATCCATGCTGTAGGAAGAGGAGGAAAGGTACATGTGACCATGTTTCAGGCTACGCCCACCACCACGTCAGCTCACACCTACCTTTTCGTTAGACTAAGCTTTGTCATTGTATCCATTCGCGCAAGTATAACCATGCGCCGGATTTTCATTCATTATTAACAAAAGGCTGTGTTCCTTAGGACTTGGACGACAGGAAAACAGGGTACCTGAGCTGACGGTGATGAGCAACGAACCTAGCTACCTCAGCTAAGGGAAACTGACCGACCAGTTACAAATCACTCAGTCTCTCTCATGTATTACAAAGAATGAACATTGTAATCAGGTGTTATTGGAACTTACAGTCCCGTCGCTAAAACACGGACATACACACCACTTTGTGTGCCCAGTACATACTTTATTTTAGGTATGAGGGCAGCACAACTTCAACAACCAAGCTTCCTATGGGCCAACGCATTACTTTTTGTGCCCAGTACATACTTTACTTTAGTTATGAGGGTAGCACAACCTCAACAACGAGGCTTCCTAGGGGCCAACCAAACAGGACTCGCATCACGAAAAGGAGAATTAACTTCTTTACTCGTAAGACGTAGTTAGGGGCAGTAACCCCGGCATGATGGGCGGAGCCCATGTTATAAGAAAGTAGGACGGCTCTTACATTTTGCAAATTTTTTCAATTGACGACATAGCTGACACGAAATTGTGGGCTTCCTTTCATAATTTCTTGACGTGAGGCCAGAGCCTGTGGCTCTGGATAAACCAAAACTGAACTGTGTGGCGTTGCGGCAGCGGGTCTAGAAGTCAATGTGCTATTACTAATTAAGTTCTAATCTTAAAAGGTGAAAAGGAGGGGGGGGGGTAGAAAGCTCAAAGACCCCTAGAGCCCCTCCGCCGGATATTGTGATAAGTTAACGATCTGTGATACTTAATAAGTCGAGCTGGTTCTACAGCTCAAAAGTTTTAATTTTAATTTTGAAGATATCTATCATAGTTACAACTATATAGTATAAACAAAGTGTACACACTTATATGAAATGTACAAATATTTGTTAAGGCCAGTATATAATCCAAAGAATTATGGGTCTGTATCTGTTTGAAAGGGAATAAGAATATGTCCCCAAACAACATTATGACGGATCGCAAAGTGCAGATCCGGTCATGGTCATATATAGCAGATCTTCTTCGAAGTAACGCACTGCTTTTCTTTCCTATTTTTATAAACATTGTATGTAAACAATAAAGACTTAAATTGTTATACGGATTCTTTGTCTCTACCTAGGGTAATTTGTTAGTGGTTTTGATATTGTCACGAATGTCCCTCTCGAGTCTTAAGATATCAGGCATATTGTCAATGATGGAGGGGCCACTAATAAACTATAGGTTTGATTCCCGGAGGGAAGAAAGAAAACCTAATATTTAAGTAGGGGCCCCGTAATCATTGACGATGTAGGGCCCTCCCGCCCATCCCCTTCCCATTCGCTTGATGTCTTGAGGTTAATCTTAATATGTCAGTATGGCGGCTCAGAGAGCAGTGTCAAGGAAGTCCGCACAAGAAATCCACGAGATGGAAAGCTATAGTATAACAATTATTAAGTAAAGTTTTCTTTTTTATATTTTACGAAGGTTTTTTCGTAGTGAGTACCCAATCATAAGGCGATTCCATAAGAGAATAAGCGATACCCTTATGAAGTGTATTCCGTTCTCCCCGTGGCGGTCGATTCAAACTGGCTGACCGCGGGCGGTTGAATGGAGGCCATTATACTAATAGGCATATCGTCAATGATGGAGGGGCCCCTACTAAATATTAGGTTTTCTTTCTTCCCTCCGGGAATCAAACCTATATTTTCTACGTCCGTAAATTCGCAGCGAATAGGGGTTTTTCAGAAGCGAATGAAAGCGAATGAAGGCGAAAAAGGCGAATTTCCTCGATTGCAGTGCGACAGAAGTATGACCACAGTGCGAATGTGGCACAATTTTTTGGCGAAAATAACGAATGGTGTGCGACAATTGAGGGCGATTCATGGCGAATGTGGCAAACGATGATGGCGAAAATAGCGAATGCACAGCGATTGCCATTCGAATGTTGGACGATGTGATGAGATAACACCGCGGAGGTTGTGCGACTTATGGCGAATATGGTGAATGCCATGTATGTGTGTGTTGTAGTGTTTGTGTCTGTGAAAAGGCGAAATGTGGAAAAGCTGGACGTTCTGTGTGTGAGAGTGTGTTGTAGAGTGTGTGTGCATGTATGCGTGCTGTAGTGAGTGTGTGTGTGTGTGTGTGTGTGTGTGTGTGTGAAAAAGCGAAATATGGAAAAGCTGGACATTGTGTGTGTGTGTGTGTGTGTGTGTGTGTGAAGAGGCAAAATGTGGAAAAGCTGGACAGTCTCTGCGTGTGTGTGTGTGTGTGAAGAGGCAAAATGTGGAAAAGCTGGACATTCTGTGTGTGTGTGTGTATATGTGTATGTGTGTGTGTGTATCTATGGATCAATGTGTACAAGCCTTATCCCGGAATATCTGAACAATACTTGGGAGAACAACAATGATACACTGACGAATTATTCTGAACAATTAACAGTCCCATAGAAAACATTAACTGCTTTTTTATATTTTCATTCGAAGTTCAAAATCTCGTTTACATAAGGTCTATTACAAAAACATATGCCCTCGAATCAAAATGTAAATATAATTGTGTGGGTATGTCTGAGTGTCTGTGCATCTATGGAATAGGTGTATTCCCACTCAAGATACAATTATGGCTTTATTTTTTGTTTCCTTGCAATTATAAGACTATTGTATTCAGATTACGAAGTGTAGATGGAGGTCAGAGGGTTAATTGAGATACTCTTTACCCTTCTAGTTCCACAGATCATTCCTAAGCTGGATAAAATCGTCTAAAGGTAGTCAAAATGCGTCCTAATCTTCAAAGGGTTAAGTAGAAGTAACACTTTTACTATTATGATAGTTTTTTCCTCTAATTCTAGTTATCATTTGTCGATTTAAGGGGAGATTTCCACTTGAAGGATTTTATTCTAAACCCCTTTCTCCGTCATGTTTAGCACCATTCTTTTTTTTCATTTTAAGACTTTCGCCCCATTCGAACGTTCCCTTAAATACAGCTTAGACAGGGCCTTTTGAAATAACTATGCCTCACATACACACTCGACATAGCCACACAACAATAACACACAACACGTGTTTCGGTAATGGTTCCGGTACACTGACTTTTAATTTGAACCATAGTTTGAACTTATAACTCGTCTTATATAAGTTTATTACACAAGCCACCCTTCCTGTTCGCCTCAGGGGCTTGGGCATACGGAGAGCCTCGGATATTGCCTCCCCTGCCTTTATCTCTTCCCTCATCGCGACCAACGACCTCGTATTGTCCATCCTTTATTCTCAACCCGGAACGACACTTAATGGGGACGTAACAGCAGCGATTAACACCTGGAAGGGAAGTACAGGAGTAGAGGAGGAGCCTCAGGGTACCTCCAGGAGCAAGCAGAAAGCGTGGGATACCATCTCGGCGAAGAAAACTCAAGAAAATCTCCTAACCAATGCAGACCAGGTTACAAAAGCACGCCTCCAGGCAGCCGCCCGTTCGGAGAGTGGCTTGTGGTTACACGCCATCCCCACCCCACCTCCTGCAACTCACTTGGATGCTGAAGCACTCTGGGTTGCCATCACGCTCAGAGTGGGTGCGACAGTTTGTCATCCACACACTTGCAAGTGTGATGGGAGGATGGATGCTCAAGGTCACCATGCCTTGTCATGTAATTACAACGCAGGCCGCCTGCCAAGACACTCTGCACTAAATGATGTCATAAAACGGGCCCTGCAGAGTGCTAACTGTGCATCAATCCTCGAACCACATGGACTTCACAGAGAAGACGGCAAACGGCCAGAGGGGATGACCACTTTCCCTTACAAGAATGGCCGGTGCCTCGTGTGGGATGCCACATGTGTTGACACTTTCTCCACAACCAACACCGCCAGAAACGCCGACGAAGCAGGTGAAGCCGCCCGGATAGCAGAAAATAAAAAGCGAGAAAAATATCAAGCCATCGCCAGAATTCATCAGTTCGAGCCCCTGGCATTCGAAACTTCAGGAGTCTTCGGCCCTACCACCCTTAAGATGGTGAATGAAATAGGCCGTAAAATCAGAGAAGTTTCAGGAGAACCCCGGGAAACCCTCTGGCTCAAGCAAAGACTAGGGATGGCTATCCTCCGGGGCAATGCCACCAGTGTCATGAGCTCAGTTCGACAGGACTGGGTCATGCCACTGTGTGAGGCCCGGGCAGTAGTGGTGTATCCGTAGTCTTTCCACAGTAGGGTAAAACAAAACATAAACTTTATTTGTATGTAACATGTGTGATGCACATTAATAAAAGGGGATGTGTCGGATGGTTGAAAGCCACAGTTGCTCGCGCGTTTGGGGCTAGCAACACGTATTATGAAAAATATGCATCCTCCTTCATTCACTGTCCCCCCTTTCACTCACTCAACCCCACAATTTGCCGGAGGATAACAGGTTTTTCACAATACGTAGATATGTTAAATACGTTATTATGGAATATTATGAAGAATTAATTAGGTAAGTATACATAACCTACTGTTATGAATATAGTACTTATGATTAAATGATCGTATTTCGGCGATTTTGGTCACTCGGAAAATCAGCTGATGAATCTCGGCGCTCCAAATTCACTTGCATTGAAATTATATTCTTTGTACAAGACCAAGGGTTTATTTAAGGCTTAGAAACGTTTCTTTATACGCCGGTATTTACATACGCTATACTCAGTTTCATTTCATCTGACGGTATTGAATCCCTAATTTCTCGATACTTAATGGAAAAATATGAAACCATGTCTCTGCATCATATTAAGTCCAAGTTTATATAATTAGCACCACATTTCACTACAAAATCTTCAAAATAACTGAGAAATCCTGATGGGAACTTTGCATTTTTTTACCGTCAGTTGAAAAGAAACAGACTATAGTGAGAGACAAATCAACAGTCACATAAAAACCCACCAATCGCCACAGTTCGCATCATATGATCGCATGTCATTCGCATGGCATTGGCAATAATTCGTCGACACATTCGCTACATTCGCGCTACTGCCTCAAAAAGCAGCGTTGCCAATAATTGGAATTTTCAAATTGGCGAATCAGGCGAATCAGACGACAATGGTGCGAATTGTGCGAATATAGTGCGACCAACGGCGAATTAAGTGAGACAAACGGCGAATGTCGCACAACATTCGCCAAAATTTTGAATTTGCAGCCGTTTTTTGGGTATGCTCAAAATTTAACGGCGAATCTGGGTGAATCTGGGCGAACAGGGGCGATGCTAGGGCGACCGTTGTGCGATTTCGGCGACAATTGGAGAATATTTGAGCGAATATGGCAAATTTTGGGGCATATACAAAAAAATCCTGTCGCCCTCTGTCGCTGGGCGTTTGCCATCGAAAAGTCGCACAGTGGGATACCCCCTTTAAGTTATTTTGTTAAAAGAAATGCTTCTGTTTGGTTTTCTTTTAGAATAAGTGTACAATATGGTCACTGGTGTTAAAGTGGAATGAGAGAAGAGTGTTTTAACATTTTGGTGTTCCGTTACATTGGGGCACTCGCTTTTTTCTATGTGAGTGAGGGAGACAAAAGGCATAACTGCCTGTAGCGAGTGCCTCCCCCGAAATTGAAAGAGTGACACGGCCAAAATCAAAGGACGTTCGAGCCTGGACACACAGGGTTTGAAGCAATTTAAGTCATAGGAGGATGGAAAGACTGATTCTGGGAGAGAGTTCCAGAGCTCAGCTGTTGAATAGAAGAAAGATTGAGAGTGACGTTTCACTCTTGGGTTGAAGAGTTGCACATAGTAGGGGTGGGATTGTGTTGCAAGACGGGTACCACGTACCCTACGTAGAGGAGGTGGTAGGCTATACACTGGGAGAGCTCTGAGGAGCACTGATTATTGTAGTAGCGATAGAATAGTGAGAGAGATGCAACATTGCGGCGAAGAGAGAGAGTTTGCAGAGAGTTGGTGAGTTTGCGGGAATTAATGATACGAAAGGCTTTCCTTTCTACTTTGTCTAGGAGTGCTGTGTGAGAGGATCCTCCCCACACATGTGAACAATACTCAATACAAGGACACAGTGTGCCCCTGTACAGAGCAAGAAGCTGTGCAGGGCTAAAGAACCCCTTGAGGCAGTTGAGCACACCCAGCTTCTGGGAGGCTGCTTTAGCAAGACTGGTAATACGGTCCTTCCAAGTGAGAGCAGAAGAAAAAGAGACACCAAGAATATTGAGAGAAGATGAAGGATTGATTTTTGTATTGTTGAAGAATAAGGGATAGTCCGCTGGGAGTTCCGGACGGGTAGATAGATGGAGAAATTGGGTTTGGGAAGCATTAAAGGCAACAAGGTTTTCTCTGCCCCAATTGGAAATAGTAGTTAGATCAGAAGATGAGTGTTGTATGGCTTCATTACGTTTGTCTCTGAGGGATTGCTGGCTGGGGCATTCTGGAAAACTAATTGAGTAGTGTAAGGTAGAGTCGTCTGTGTATGAATGGATGGGACTTGAGGTACAGTTGAGGAGATAATTTATGAAAATTAGAAACAGAATAGGAGATAGGACAGAGCCCTGAGGAACACCGGAGTTGATAGAATGAGGAAGTGAGCGATGGCCATCCACAACCGCAGCTATGGAATGACCGGAAAGGAAACTAGAGACAATGTCACTTATGGAGGGATAGAAACCGAAGGAGGGTTGTTTAGAAAGTAAAGTTTTGTGCCAGACTCTATCGAAGGCCTTTGATATGTCTAGCAAATTATAATAGGTGCGACAGTACTAAATGAAGAGGATAAAACTAGTTTTGTGGGTGTCATCGTGGATAAAAGACTATCGTGGGGGGATCATACATTATATTTACAAAACAAAATGAACAAGCAGTGTGGTATACTTTACTTAACAAGACATTATCTAAACAGAGGAGCAATAAAACATATTTATTATTCTTTAATATATTCTAATATATTTTACTGCAATACAGTATGGGGGGCTGCTGCTAAAAACACAACAGGAAAACTAATAGTAACTCAAAAGAAAATAATTCGAACTCTTGCATACAGAAATAAGTACGACCACACTAACGAATTATTCTCCGAATTTGGATTGCTCAAGTGTGAAGATATTAATACATACTGCTGTGCTCTTTTTGTGTATAAATCTTTGAAAAAACACATCGAAAATTATATATGTTTAATGTAAGAACAAATGCTAGATATAATATGATAAACACCAACCTCTTAGACATACCACTAATGTTAACAAGACAATGTCATTCATTCATAGGCTACCATAGAGTAGGAATACGGAAATAACGGAATACGTTACCATCTTACATAAGAGATAAATCTAAAATTGCCGATTTCAAAAAATGCCTCAAATTGTATTTATTATCCAAATACAATAACCAATAGCTTGCTTAGAAAATAGTAATTTGATGAAAACAGGTATATAGTATATATTTTGTCCAAATACCCATATATGTAATATGTTCATACCATCGATGATGTTTTATAGCCATAGACTGTCATGTGCATTATTAACAATATTGATATTATATTTTAAATATGCACAACCATCATGAATGTAGAAACTCACTCGAGTAATTAAACACAATGTGCCTCTTAAGAGAGTCCCGTGCTCTCAAAAGGCTCAGCCATAATAATCCCATTTATTATATCTATACATGTGAATCTCAACTTATGTCAATATTTATTGGCTAAAACAAAAACAAAAATAATCAATTTCAATTTCAATTGCAATAGAAAAGGTCTCACCAAAGTCCCAAAAGGAGGATGACCAAGAGTTATTAAGATATGAAAGAAGATCACCAGTAGCTTTCCCAGTGTATACCACCTCCTCTACGTAGGGTACGTAGTAACCGTCTTGCAACACAATCCCACCCTACTCTGTGCAAGTCTCCAACCCAAGAGTGAAATGCTATTCTCAGACTTTCTTCTATTCAACTGCTGAGCTCTGGAACTCTCTCCCAGAATCAGTCTTTTCCTCTTCCTATGACTTAAATTGCTTCAAACTCCGTGTGTCCAGGCATTTTAGCTCGAACGCCCCTTGATTTCGGCCCTGTCACTCTTTGAAATCTTGGGGAGGCACTCGCTGCAGGCAGTTATGCCTTTTGTCTCCCTCATTCACATAGAAAAAAAAAAAAAGTAGAGCGACCCTTGAGGAACCCATATTGGCGATCTGAGAGTAAATTATAATAAGAGAAATGCTCAAGAAATTTGGAAGCAAGAATAGTTTCAAAAACTTTAGAGATACAAGAGATGAGAGCAATTGGATGATAGTTGGAGGCTTGACAGCTGTCACCCTTCTTTGGGACAGGTTGAATGAGAGCAAACTTCCTGCATGAAGGGAAGACGTTAGAGGAGAGACAGAGACGAAAGAGTTTGCCTAGGCAGGGAGTCAGCACGGAAGCACAGTTTTTTAGTACAACAGGAGGAACACAGTCTGGATCGTACGCCTTATTAGTATTAAGCCCAGAGAGGCTAGAAAGTACATCTTTAGAAGATATTAGGATATTAGGCATAAATATGGGAGAGGGGGGTAGAGAGGGAGGAATAGCACCGGAATCATCCAAGGTGGAGTTTCTAGCAAAGGTTTGAGCGAAGAGTTCAGCTTTGTCAGAGGAAGAAGTGATGGTTGTGCCATCAGAGTGGAAAAGGGGAGGGAAAGACGAGGAAGAAAATTTGTTGAAGAAGTTTTTGGCTTGATGCCAGAAAGCTTGGGAAGAGCAAGAGTTGGATAGTTCAGTGCATTTTGTATTGATGAAAGAGTGCTTGGCAAGTCAAAGAACAGATTTGGCTTGATTCCGGGCAGAAACATAGGAAGAATGAGATTCTTGAGTTTTAAGGCGTCAGTACTGTTTGAATGCTTCCTCCTTGTTGCGGACAGCAGTAGAACAAGCATGAGTAAACCAATATTTTTTTGCATTAGACTGAGAGGAATAAAATGGAATGTACGCTTCCATGCCCCAGAGGATTACCTTGGTAATGCGTTCAGCACTCTCCGAGGGTCCCCGGCCAAGGAAGCAGAAATCTTTCCATGGGAAATCAAAGAAGTACTGCAGTACAAAGAAGTACTGGGAGGATCGGGTGGCCGTACTGGAGAGATAGGACAGGTAAAGGAGATAAGTTTATGGTCGGAGGAGCCCAAAGGATATAAAAGATTGACAGTATAAGAAGAAGGGTTAGAAGTCAGATATAAGTCAAGAATGTTGGGCCGATCTCCAAAGTGATCCGAGATACGGGTGAGTTGCTGGACCAGCTGCTCTAGGTCATTTAGGATAAAAAAAAACGAAGGTTTGTTCACCAGGTTGGTCAGTAGTAACAGAGGAGAGCCATTAGCGGTGGTGAACGTTGAAATCTCCTAAGATGGAGATTTCCGAGAAGGGAGAAATGGATAGAATGTGTTCCACTTTAGAGTTTTGATAGTCAAAGAATTTAGGAAAGTCGGTAGAGTTAGGGGAAAGATAGACAGTACAGAAATATTTAGTATGAGAATGACACGATTGTTTGAGCCATAAAGTTGACAATTCAGAGGAGTCAAAATCGGGACCATGAGAGCAAGTGAGTTTGTTGTGCACGTATGCAAAACATCCGCCTTTTGCTTTGAAACTAGGATAGAGGAAGTAGGAGGATGCAGAGAAGGGGCTGCTGGTAGTTGCCTCAGACACCTGGGTTTCAGTGAGGAAAAGAAGATCAGGTTTGGAAGAGGAGAGATGGTGTTCAACTGAGTGAAAATTAGAGGAAAGGCTGCAAATATTGCAAAAGTTGATAGTAAGAGGGACAGGCCGTGGTCCAGATCATTTAGAGGGGTCGTCAGGGAAAGGTAGGGTGGGTGTGGGGGCATTCATAGTTCCCCCTCCCCCCCTGGGGACTCCGAGGCTTGGTGAGTGTTTATCATTTTGTTCATCATTTTGTTAGGTAAAGGCTCACTGACATCAGGTTTCATCCCTCATTTTCTTCTATACATTAATTATGTACAGTTGTGGACAGATGAAACAGATACAGCCTTAGTCTGTCCAAGACCTCAATAGAGGGCAGCACAATTAGTGCCCATAAATTATCTGGTAACATTGATGGTGTGGGGGTAGTATTTTGTATTTTGCCCCGAGGGGCGAGTTTATTGAGCAGTGCCCCCCATCCTGTTAGGGGACAACCACTAGTAAGGCGATACATACTGCTCAAAGAGCCATTATTCCACTGAAACAACAGCATCGTCGTCTGGTTACATTCATATTTGTGTTTATAAATCAGGTTGGCATTATTCAGATGTGTTATTATAGTTTCCTCATTTAATTGTCACATGGTCTGTATATACGTATCTCATTAAAAAAAAAATAAAAAAAAATGCAAGCAAGCTTGTAGTGACTGAATTATTAATTGACAGGTTGTAAATAATAGCACTACAGAACTAGTGCAATCGTATGAGGAGACTATTCATATTTGCATTACATCAATGGTTATTGAGATCATAGTTAGCTGAATACAATTATTACAAAAATAGGCAATGGTATAAATCAACATAATACATAATTTAATACAGGCGGACATAATCATGATCCGGTTCGTTGTGCACTGGGAGCTAAGGTGTCTTGAGATCGCCTCGTACCTATACACAACGAACGTATTATAGTCTGCATGGTTGGTATCTAATTGAATATACTTAGTGGGCATTTCAAGAATGTCAAGGGGTAAGGAAATGTGATTTGTATATTAGAAGACTGTGATTAACGAGACGTGTAACGTGTGGAGGGAGGTGGTAGAAAGAGAGGGATCTCGTTGGGAGTGGAAGTTTCACTCCCAGGAATTTTCGTTCCTGTGGTATTTCAATAATAATAATAAAATAATAATAATAATAAGGGGACAACCACTGGTAAAGTAATACATACTGCTCAAAGAGCCATTATTCTACTGTAACAACAGTATCGTCGTCTGGTGTTATTATAGTTTCCTCATTTGATTGCCACATGTGCTGTATATACGTGCTCATGAAAACAAACAAAAATGTGACTGAATTATTAATTGACAGGTAAATAATAGCGCTACAAAACTAGTGCGATCATATGAGGAGACCATTCATGTTTTCTTACATCAATGGTTATTGAGATCATAGTTAGCTGAATACAATTATTACATACATGATGTGACTAATATTTCGAACTACATAAATTATTATGCAATAATAGTACCACAAATATATTACAATCATATGAGGGACACTTCACATTCTTCATTACATCAACGGTTATTGAGGTCATAGTTAGCTGAATACAAGAGTCACATACATAATGTGACTAATAATGCCAACTACCGAAGTTTTAATGGAATTATAGTAATACAAATATTTTACAAACATGAGTGACATGGTTCAAATTCATATTACAATAATGGTTATTGAGGGGATAGTTAGCGGAATATGACCAGTGGAGAAGCTTACATGCCGATAGTAATATAATATTTAGTAGGGTGTGTGGTTATGGGAAAGAGGGAGGGGGGTTGTAGGAGGTAGAGGAAGGGGTGGGAGAGGAGGAGGAGTAGGGTGGGGGGGAGGTAAGGTACTCCAGGGAGGAGGAAAGTGTGAGAGGGGAGGTGTGTGTGTGTGTATGTGTTGGGGAGGGTGGGACATACTACATATAAATAAGTTGTTTAAGGCCAGCCATAGTACTGAAGATAAATATGGTAGTTAAAAAAAAAAAAAAAAAATCTTAAAAGGGAAAGTTTGAATTTCAACACAAGTCTACAGATATCAGCAGTATCGCTTCATCGTACCTGACACAACATATCAATAATATTATTTTTATAAATCTCACCACCACACCCCCAATGAAATTAATTAAAGTATATATGATCCACCGGGATTCGAACCCGGGTTATCACACACATATTTTTGCCACCTTAACCATTACACCACCAGGACGGTTAAAGGTTTATGCACACGCCTACGACTTATTATCCATTCTCGAATACTGGATATTAATCTAATCATGTTCATATTCCCAACCGCACTATGGTAGCCTACTGTTAAGTAAGGAAGGAAACTGTATGCATGCAAAGATCAAGATTCAATTATGTTTAGTAGCAAAACAATATTCAGAAGGAAGATACTAGTAGTCCTCCGGGAGGGATATGCCCCATATCCGAAGGTACTTAATTGTAGATCAAACCATTAGCAAAGAATATTGAGGACAATTATGTTGCTTACATATGCAAGGGTCATGTATATTGGCTTGCAAAAAGATATGAATTGGCACTTAACGGATTATTTAAATAAATGCTGTGTTAGAGGCTCAGAGGGATATGTATATACTGTACATTGTCAATCTATTAAATGAGAATAGCAGTGATAAGTAAAGAAATACTGACTGATATTATAAGTGTGACATGATCAATGAAAATATGAAATCGTGTAGAGGGCGTTACAAAGGGTTTAAGTGTGACCTTGTAAGAAAGAAGAGATGTGTGGAGGGCAAGGGGTGCATACTTATAAGGTTCATGTTTCATGTTTACAGTACATATTATTGTGGGGGGGCAAAGTTCTTGTGTTTTTTTAGTATGTTATTGATTACGTTATTCTTTAGCATGTATATTGCTTGATCCTCAATTGTGGTTAACTGATTATTCCTGTATTCCCTAATCATTAGGCATTCCAAGATATAGTGCTCGAGAGAGTGTGGGGGTAGTAGGTGAAGGTATGGGGTGGAGGAAGGGAGGCGAGGGAAGGGGAAGGAGGGTACAGGAGTGCGAGGGGTAACCAGCGGCGAGGTGGGAGCAGGTGGAGGTGGAGGGAAGTGGGTGACCAAATACTTTACTGTGAAAGAATGATACATTTTGTGTTTTGATCATTATGTGGGATTATAATTGCGAAATATTGGAGTCGTGAGGTGTGTGTAGCATAATTAACGTGCTACAGGCTGCTAACCTGCTATTGCTCTCTCTCTCTCTCTCTCTCTCTCTCTCTCTCTCTCTCTCTCTCTCTCGCTCTCTCTCTCTCCATATACAATATATATGTGACATATAGGCATTCAAATATATGATATCTTAAATCTCTAATGTAGTACTACTTCATATTTTATCTCTGCTTACAGCGCCTACTGAGTTGTGATATCAGGAACGTGTTGGTTACCTAACAAGGGGAAATATAGTAATTGGTATTATTTGTCAGTTGGTGACTCAGTTAAACTTCAAATATTATAGTTAGTGTTTCAGCATAATGGTGAGTGTTTAGGTCATAGTAGTAACGAAAATATGTAATGCATATATGGTGTATATAATACGGTATCAATGACATGCCAATTAAAGTGTTTTCCAAGTGTACCGGAGGTGTTCTCAGTGTTGGCATTGCCACGGGTATATAATCGCCTTTCATTATATACGTCCATAAGAATTTAAACAACATAATATTATAAATTAATAAAACATTATTCAATGTATCTATAAATACTATATTTTTATTAATTTCACTCAAAAGCAGAAACCCGGAAACAAAGGATGACTAACATGTAGTTACATAGCAATACACCTGTTCAATAAAAACAACCAGTTATATATAATGTGTCAATACAATCCTCAAATTTTCGGTATAGAGGCGCAAAAGACCATGTTATAAAATATTATCCCCACATTAAAAACTAATTTATGTTTATTGGTCAAACCTCTTGGTAGATATGCTCAACAATAATGACGCAAGGGTGGTGTTGGTGTAAGCTTAATTAATAGCAAATGAAAACACGATTATGCAGAACCTTTCCGGTATACCAGTTTTTTTTTGTTACGTTTTGACGGCATCAGTAGAAGTGAAAGCGTTAAATGAGATAGCGTTAGGGCCATTCCTTGCTACGGGTTCTAAGCTGTATACAGTTGGTTAGTGCCTCAGAGATATGAGGATACGCTTCTTCACTTATTATGGCATATAGTAAATGAGTTCATTAATTGTTGGCAGGACGTGTTGTAGTTGGAGGAGTAATAGAGATAGCCATTACCGATAAATAGCATTCCAAAACTGAGGAACATCCTATAATGACCGTGAAATTAAAGTGAAAAAGCTACACGTATTAAGAAAGGGTTGGGAATACATTATAATGAAAATACTGAATAGGATTGTAATAATTATGGTGAGCAAAGATGCATAGTATATACAACTAGCAAAACGAAAATAATGCATTGTGCTGCTTTATGATATATAAATGTGTTTAAGGTAATTAGATAAATTCATAATATCATGACATAGGCAAAAGTAGACTTCGAATGTTTGAGATATAGCTACTAACAATCTAGAGAAAGATGAACCAGGAGAGATACGTAAAGCATTATAAATTAACTTTAACAGATTATAGAAAACAGGAAGAGATTAAAGGCGCAAAAGACAAACGGGAGCAACGAATTATCAGTCCCCATTAATAATTTAATCCCGTTCTCAAAAAACCGGGTGAGTTTTCATTTATGTGAATATATGACCTGTGATTTCGTAACATATTTAACAGTAAATTGTGAATAACATAAAGCTCAACAACAAGGTCAGTATCTAAAAGATGATTGAAAAGGAGGAGTTGCAGCATTTCCTACGTGTTTATTGTTTTCAGAATTATTGTACGAACAAACACACTTGGTATGGAATATATACACATATATTTAATTTATGGGCCTTTCAAACTATTGCACGTAACATAACATTTCTTAATTCAATATTTCTTTAGGTTACCAATAATTCAATTTTGACAAATATTGCCAATCAATAATATAAGGTCCATTGATTTCTTAATATATTTAGTTACAAACCGACTTTACAATAGCATTATTGGTAACTCTAGATTATATACATCCTTATTAACTAATAAAGAGGGTAATCTTATTCTTAATAAATAATTGACTCACACAAAACCTGTAGAGCGAGACTGAAATAAAAGCATGGTAATTTTATAGTTAGTAGATAATTTTTCTATGTAAGTTAGTGAGACAAAGGGCAGAACTGCCTGTGACGAATGCCTTCCCCATAGTTGAAAGAGTGACAGGGCCAAAATCAAGGAATGTTCGAGCCAAAATGCCTGGATTCACGAAGTTTAAAGCAATTAAAGTCATAGAATGAGGGTAAAATGGATTCAGGGTAGAGCTCTCCAGAGCTCATCTGTTGAATAGGGGAAAGATTGGGAATATCGTTTCACTCTTGGGTTGGAGAGTTCTAAAGAGTAGGGGTGGGATTGTGTCGGAAGACGGGTTCTACGTACTCTTCGTAGAGGAGGTGGTATACATTGAAAGTGGGTGAGGAACACTGATTATTGTAATATCGGTAGAATAGAGATGCAACTTTGCGGCGAAGAGAGAGAGATCACAGAGAGTCAGGGAGTGGACATGAGTTAATGAGACGAAAGGTTTTCTTTTCTACTTTGTCAAGAAATGCTGTGTGAGAGGATCTTCCCCACACATGTGAACAATACTCAATACATGGACGCACGATGCCTCTGTACAGAGCAAGAAGCTGTGCCGGGGTAAAGAACCCCCGGAGACGATTGAGCATACCCAGCTTCTGGAAAGCTGTTTTAGCAAGGGTGGTAATATGATCTTTCCAAGTGAAATCAGGAGAAAAGGAGACACCGAGAATACTGAGAGAAGATGAAAGGTTGATTTGTGTATTGTTGAAGTATAAAGGGAAAGTCCTGTTGGAGTTCTTGATGGGTAGATAAATGGAGAAATGGGTTTTGGAAGCACAGAAAAGCAACAATATATTTTCTGCCCCAAATGGGAATTGTTAATAGGTCAGAAGATAAGTGTTTTATGGCATCGTCACGTTACTTTTTGAGAGATTGCTTGCTGGGGAGTTCTGAAAAACTATTTGAATAGTCATCAGCATATGAATGAATAGCGGATAATTGATAGGTTGAGGAAGTGAAAGATGGCCGTCCACAGCTGCAGTTATGGAACGGCCAGGAAGGGAAATAGAGATAAAGGCACAAATTGAGGGACAAAAACCAAAGGGGGTTAGTTTAAAAGGTAAGAGATTTGTGCCAGACTCTATTAATGCCTTACGAGCGGGCCCGTAAGGAATTTCTACTACCCGCCAAGCGGGTGGTTTTACCCTAAATGGCCTTGTTTCCATGCTCTTTTTCATGAATAAACAAGAGCCAGAGCATAATACAATTATGTATCCCTGAAAGGGCGTTAATTCAGCTTTCCAATGACACCAGAACCATCCTCCTACGACCACGCATTCTCTTGCAACGATCGTGCAAGACGAAGGAAAAATCCCTAAAATACGGTTATTTCTTGACATAATACCCTGTGTAGTGAGGGAAAGAGGGTGGATGTGTGTGGAGTAAACGTCAGTAGGCCCGCGGGACCCGTGGCGAACGGTCAGAGCCCGACCTATGCTCTGCCCACCGCTCGTCTCTCTCTCAGAGGCAATATTGCTCCAAAATTGCACACAGACTTAAGTCGGGCCCCGCTCTTTGGGCAGGTGTTCTCTATACGGACTTAAGTCGTGCCCCGCTAAAGAAGGGTTAAAGAACTTAGATATGTCTAGCACAATGGAAAAGGTTACACCGAAATCATGAAAGGAGGATGACCAAAAGTTAGTAAGATATGAATAAGATATGAAAGAAGACCACCAGTAGAGCGACCTCTAATGCCCCTTTCCCACTGGTGAGACAAGTCACGATTTTCGTCTCCGACACCAATAAATTGGCACATTCGTGACATGTCTCAACACCTCTCATGAAATATCGTTTGACTCTCAAGGCCTCTCAAGGCCTCGCAAGGGCCCTCGCGGGTCGTCGCATATGTTCGGACAGTTGAAAATTATGGATGAGGACTCACAAGGATTGGTTACCCTCGCAAGCATCGTCGAGCATCGCTGATGGATCTGCGAGGGTATCTGCGATCATCTGCGACATCGGCGAGACATCGCAGAGTTTGTCGCACAAAAAATATTGTTGAAATGTTCCAAAACGTCGCACGACGGATCGCCGATGCTCTTCGATGTTCATAGAACATCGACGATCATCGGCGATTTCCTCGTTGATTAGTCGTCGACGTGCGCACGAGTACTCGCCGAGAGTATACCCGCCAGGGGTATGCTCCGCACGAGGCATGCGAAGGGCCTTGCGACGTCACCGAATGCTCAAGACACACCTCGCCGAGGCCAAAGAGGACCTCCGGCGAGGTGTGTAACAACAAGGGATGATCTACCTGTCAGCTTGTTTGTTTTTCAGTTATCTGTTGTTGTCGCACTGACACTTGAGCTAGTAATATTTACAAGCAATTTTGGTGTGAAACGTACACAAATTTAAATATATTTTATTATAAAAAGCCACATATGTTTAACTTTACTATATTTACCTATTTATGCAAAACATTCCAAAGTAACAGTTATAAATAACTTGCTCAGGTACAATTGACGGGAAAAGCGTACCTGTGACAGCAATTCTCCGTTCTCGTTTTTCATCTTATATGCATCGAGGACCCAAGACATTTGACCATCTCTATTCTTATAAATAAATCAAAAGAAACACACGGCTTAAAACAACTCATAACTTTTATCATATGCCTTTCATTATAATCATGCGAGTATTATTTTCCTTACTCGACTGATAGGTTTACTCATATATTAATAACCTCTTATATTCAGAAGTACCCCCAAAATAAGATGCGTACCTTATAAATATTGTCTGTCATACAGCTCAACCAGGGAGATCACTGTATACTTCCACGTCCAATAGTCCTAGGCCTGACCTATATTTTAAGTAGAGTGACTGTGCCCTGCTCAATTTAATTTTTATATTTTTGAAAGCCAAGACAAAAAATTATTGCCAAATAAATTGTGTATGACTCCTAACGCGTAAAATATTATGTAGGCAACAGCACGCCATGACAACAGATACAATGCGATTAGGATGGAGAGGTATGGTTCTGAGGAGACACCTGAACCTGTAATGAGAAAGGTAAAAACAATTATAATATTTGACAAACAATTGGGGCTGGATGAACAAACCATGCATTAATATGAGGAAAATCTGCAACTATATTACCAAAGTGTGTGTGTGTAAAACACAAATTTAGTACTGAAAACATAAAAACATAATGAAATGTGATTCTCCATAAATTCGATCACCCCACACGAGTCAGATCCATTTTTTCACAACCAACTCCAACTATGACTGACATATATTGCCAGAAGAAATTCTTCCAAATATTAGAGAGTGAACGAGGATCTTTTTTTAAGATTTTAAAGATGGTTTATTGTATTGAGTGGAGATTGGCCACTGTCAACCCATACGTAGATGTATTGGTGGACGTATGATATGTGTCTATATAGACACATATATATAATTTTATATGTAAAAAATAAAATATAAATATACAGTATATATATATATATATATATATATATATATATATATATATATAACTAGTTTTTAGACCAATTTTAAACATGTGCTTTACCTACCGGGCAGACATGATACCAAACGCATTCTCAACCACTCTCCTGGCTCGGGATAGTCGGTAATTAAAAATACGTTTTTCGTCAGATAAGCCTCTCATTGGATATGGTTTCATCATCCAAGTCTTCAGTGGGAATGCGTCGTCTCCAATTAAAAAGAATGGAATGTCCTCGGTGCCGTTTTCTAGCGGTTCTGGCTCCGGAACACCAACGTCATTCTTCTCCAACAGCAAACGAATGGGTGTTCGTAGAAACAGTCCTCCATCTGACGCTGATCCCTCTTCACCTACATCGATGTAGAGGAATTTGTAGTCTGCGTCAGCGATGGCAAGTAGCACAATGGAATGGTAACCTTTGTAGTTATAGAAGGTCGTGGCAGCTTTGGGTGGTTTTCTGATTGCAACATGTTTGCCATCCAAGGCGCCCATAGCATGTTGAAATTGCCACTTCCTAGCAAATCTATTTGCAACTACCTTCCACTCTTGTGGTGTTGTTGGACAAACAATAACATCATCCATGTACGCACTCACAATTGCCTCACACAGCTCGGGCACAATTTTGGAGATGGTGTTGTGCGCTATCCTGAAAAAATACATTAGACTCTTGTAACTGTCACCTGTGGCTAGGTAATGCAATGTAACTGCTAAATGCAAGCCAGGTTCAATGGCTTGCCTCAAGTAAGTGTCCTTTTTGGCAATGAAGGGTCCTATTTTTACCAGAATCTCTTTAAAGAGTGCCAGGTCGACTCTCAGGAAGTTTTTAAAATCAGCTTGGTCCTCTGCTTCTACTTCTTTCATAAGGTTTTCATAACCCCCAAACCTAGCTCGCCTTAATAGCCACGGTCTCGACCACACTTTTCGCTTCTTCGTCGTTTCTTTTCTTCTCCTCTCCTCTTCTTCCTTCCTTTCCCTCTCTGCTTCCCTCTCCTTTCTGGAAAGTTCCAATAGGCATTCCAGATAAATTAGGCGCTGCCGCGTCGCAAGGGCGACAAGGTGCATATGAACACGTACATCGCTTTGGCGTAGAGGCGGCGTATGTCCCTCCATCTCAAAATTTTACAGGCACGTTGTGGTCGAGGTTAATGTAGAATGAGCTCTGGGGCCGTGTCAATGTCTTTATATACAACCAAAACCGTTTGGGGGGTTGTGGGTGGGTCGGGGCATGTTTACTTGACCCATTGTAACAAGATATGGGGTGGGTGTGGGGGCTATCTCCTTGACAGATTGTAACGTGATATGCTAATTCCACTCTGCAATTAGCACATTCACGTTACATTTGCTCAGGTGCGCACACCTCGCCGATCTTGTTCGGACACCTCGGCTATATCTGCGATGGCAACGCCGATGATCGACGAGGAATCGTTCATTCATCGCAAGAATTTGTGCCTTTAAACAAAAATCTAATCACCTCGCCGAAGTAAACGCCGAACCATCGCTTGAATCGCCGAAGACGTCACAGAACATACGGCGAGTCTTCTTTCATCCTCGCATGATTTTGAAAGATATTTTTGAAAATGTGACATGCCTTGAATAGGTCATCGGTGATACATCGCTCACTTCGCCGATAACGTCGCAGAAGGTCGGCGATTGCGTCGCCGACATCGCCGACATCTTCGCCGAGTATAATTTGTCGTCTGTTTGTAACGGTCGAAATCGTGAACGTCGCACGTATTCTTGCGAATTTGACAAAACAAAGTCATCGGCGACGAAAATCGTGACTTGTCTCACCAGTGGGAAAGGGGCATAAGGAAGCCATACTGGCGATCTGAAAGTAGATTATATGGGCAGAGAGATGCTTAAGAAATTTCGAAATAAGAATAGTTTCCAAACCTTTGGAGATTCAAGAAATGAGAGCAATTGGACGATAGTTGGAGGGTTGAGAGCAATCATCCCTTCTTTGGGATAGGGTGAATGAGAGCAAACTTCCAGCAAGAAGGAAAGACATTAGAGGAGAGACAGAGACGAAAGAGTTTGCCTAGGCAGGGAGTCAGCACGGAAGCACAGTTTTGTTTAGTACAACAGGAGGAACACCATCACGCCTTCTTAGTATTAAGCCCGGAGAGGGTAGAGAGCAAATATTTAACCCTTAAAGATCTGGGGCGGACTTAAGTCCGCCTCCAATTTGCAGCAAGTTAGGAGCATTATTAAGGCTTTTAAAGGGTTAAAATCGAGTGCAAATGGCCGGGAGCGCAGCGGGCCAGACAGCCGACTCCCAGGGCTTACCGCCGCCCATTAACTCATGTTCCCTGTGTTCTCGAGAGGCCGGCAGTGTAGCCAGTAGTGAGCATAGCTGGGAAAAATATGCCGCTATACGCTAAACTCCCATGTTACAGCTACCACTGTATGAGAACCACGAGTGCTACGTAGCTCGTTCTGGTCTCATTTTGAAGCTTTTAGCGCCTAGTTTTTTGCTGAATACATTTCTTTTCATGCAGATACTTGATTTATCATTCAGGAGGGCCTGAATATGCCCAAATATGCCCAAAAGCCCCACTAGACAAGGGTTAAAAGAGATTAGGATAATAGGTATAAGTTGGAGAGGGAGGAATAACATCGGTATCATCCAAAGTGGAGTTTTTAGCGAAAGTTTGGGTGAAGAGTTTAGTTTTGTCAGAGGAAGAAGTGACGGTAGTGCTGTCAGAGTGGAAAAGGGGAGGGAAAGACGAAGAAGAACAATTGGTGGAGAGGTTTTTGGCTAGATACCAGAAAGCTTGGGAAGAGCTTAGAGTTGGATAGTTCAGCGAGAGGTAACCTGACCAAGATTCGAACCCACTCACTCCAGGTATATTTGGAAGAGCTGGGCACCATAACCACTCGGCCATGAGCATATGGCTGAGTGTTTATGGTGCTAAGCTCTTCCAAATATACCTGGAGTGAGTGGGTTCGAATTGTGGTCAAGATACTTCTCTCCCAACCTGTCCAACATTATCATTAGATATTGGATAGTTCAGTGCATTTAATATAGAATCGATGAAAGAGTGTTTGGTGAGTGAAAAAACATATTTGGCTTAAATAGGGCAGAAACATAGGAAGAATAAGATTCTTGATTTTGAAGGTGTCGGAACCGTTTGAATGCTTCATCCTTATTGCGGGAATAACCAATTTTTGTTTACATTAGTCTGAGGGAAGGAAAATGGAATGTATGCCTCCATGCCCGAGAGGATTACCTCGGTAATGAGTTCAGTACTTTCCGAGGGTCCCCGGCAACGGAAGCAAAAGTCATTCCGTGGGAAATCAAAGAAGTACTACAGGAGAGCCTCCCAGTCGGCAGTGCCAAAGTGCTACAAGTGCCGCCGGCTGGCTAGTTCGGCTCAATCGGGTGGCCGTCCTGGAGAGATAGGACAGGTAAGAGAGATGGGTAAGAGGAGCCCAATGGAGGGAAAAGATCGACAGTATAAGAAGAAGGGTTAGAAGTTAGAAACAAGTCAAGAATGTTAGGCCGATCTCCGAAGCTATCTGGGATACGGGTGGGTTGCTGAACCAACTGCTCTAGGTCATTTAGGATAGAACATAATTATATAGATTGTTCACCAGGTTAGTCATTGGAATGAGAGGAGAGCAATTGGTGGTGGTGAGCGTTAAAATCTCCTAATATGGTGATTTCTGAGAAAGGAGAGATGGCTAGGATGTGTTCCAGTTAGGAGTTTAGATACTCAAAGAATTTGGGAAAATCAGTAGAGTTAAGGGAAAGATAGACAACACAGAAGTATTTAGTATGAGAATGACAGGATAATTTGAGCCATAATGTGGAGAATTCAGAGGAGTCAAAATCGGGAAGATGAGAGCCAGTGAGTTTGCTGCATCCGCCATTGGCTTTGAAAGTAGGATAGAGAAAGTAGGATGATACAGAGAAAGGGCTGCTGTCAGTTGCATACAATTATGTCTAAAACAATGTGGTAGTATTTATTTTACAAAATCAAGGAACTGCACTGCAAATATATATAGTGTACAGTAGTGTGAAAATATAATATATATAGTGTAGTGTGAAAATATAATCACGGTCGACCCAGTTTGCTATAACAGTAAAACTACAGACTAAAACATACAATGAATATAGCAAAGATAAATAGGTAGATAAAGCTTGCTTAATTTACTGTAATATTGTATATACTGTGTATATAATATATATATATATATATATATATATATATATATATATATATATATACAATGTTGCAAAGTAAATTAGATATACAACCAACAAACGGTTGTGCTTATGTTCCAATAGAGAGAGAGAGAGAGAGAGAGAGAGAGAGAGAGAGAGAGAGAGAGAGAGAGAGAGAGAGAGAGAGAGAGAGAGAGAGAGAGAGCAAGTTGCCTATAGCGCGTTTATCATGCTACACACACCCCTAACTAATATTATCAAGGTTTATGGTATTATGAGGCTCTGCAAAGATGTTTTTCATAGTTAAATAATTAATGCATAAGAATTCGTCATAATACTATCACAATCGAAGGTGGGTAAGTGAGATGTTAGATAACTTATTTATTATGCCATTACCAAAGTTTAAATTAATTGTTCTTCATGTAATAATTCACACTCCAGCTACAGGTTTCTTTGTAATCCACCACCACCTACCCCTATCCTGCACTACTTCTAGGTTGCCCTCTATAGTTTGTCACCCCCCACTTTGTATCTGGATCTCTTTATGCATGTTCTGCCTCGTGCTCGTCTTTTACCTTTCTGTAACGTTTTTCCCATAGCTTTGTATCTTGTTTTAATTCGCCTAGCTTACCTCTGCCGTTTTAATCATGAGTGTTAGTGCCACATAGTTTTCATGGGCTAGGTGCTAGTCCTTATAATAATAATAATAATACCTTCTCCCCTCCCACATCTATGATTATCCAGGTAGAAACTCACAGTTACTTATTGGAGGGTGCCTCTGTTTCAATTTGCTACAACTTTAGCAGTATTATATGTTTCATTAATACCAGCAATCCAATATTTTGCAATCATAATACCACATAATGATCAAAACACAAAATTAATCATTCTTTCACAGTAAAGTATTTGGTCACCCACTTCCCTCCACCCCCACCTGCTCCCACCTCGCCGCTGGTTGCCCCTCCAACTCCTGTACCCTCCTTCCCCCTCCCTCGCCTCCCTTCCTCCACCCCATACCTTCACCTCCTACCCCCCCACCATCAATGTTACCAGATAATTTATGGGCACTAATTGTGCTGCCCTCTATTGAGGTCTTGGACAACCAAGGCTGTATCTGTTTCATCTGTCCACAACTGTACATAAGTAAATATCATCAACTATCAATAGCTACCTAAGAACAAAAAAATGCTAACTTTGGAAATGGAAGCTCGATGAGCAGCATTCCACTAGTAATGTCAATGGACTGGATTGATATTCATTTATCTAGTGACCAAAACAACTAATATAAATACTAGGTATTGCTGCAAAAGACAGCTTCTTGGCATTATGAATTCATTTGTAGAGCTCAGGCTTCAAGTTAACCATGTCTATTATCATTGCATATCCATTAATTATGACCTGAAGGTGTTACCCTATCAGCTAGTTCGTTCCCTTGGTTGTTCGAATTCATTGTGTAGTGATAAGGGTTTTACTTAGTGTACATGGATCCAAGGCTAAAATGTTTTGCCCATCCGTCCCTAATATATTTTTTTCAAATGACAAAACACATTTGCAAGAACAGTAATTTACTTCCTTTCACTTGCAGATAATATTTTATCCAAACTGGGTTCAATGTTACCATCGAACTTAACAAACCGACATCGATGTCATGGATATAATGACAAGCTGTAGTGGTCATCGTGGAAGGTTCAGAGGTGAAGTAAGCCCATTAAAAAAAAACATCATTGATCACAAAATGTTGTTATGGTAAATGCTATCCTACAAGGCCATCCAATTATTATACTTACCTCTATAGTATGCCTAATGCAATAACTTTTGATGTTATCTTTCGAATACATGTTTATCTTTATGAGGACTACGGTTATGCTCCGGCCATGATCACTAGAGACCCTGATCAAACTTTATTAGTGTAGCCTGCAACAATGATTTACAAAGTTAATAACTGTATACAATATATATCTATAAATTAGCTTCTTAACTAATAGCAAACTGTTTTGGTAATTTACTATTGCAGGATATCAGAGAGAGAGAGAGAGAGAGAGAGAGAGGGGGGGGGGG
Source organism: Paralithodes platypus (assembly GCA_032716605.1). Classification (NCBI taxonomy): domain Eukaryota; kingdom Metazoa; phylum Arthropoda; class Malacostraca; order Decapoda; family Lithodidae; genus Paralithodes; species Paralithodes platypus. The sequence continues at coordinate 32,154,979 of CM064523.1, forward strand.
TAGCAGCATGTGGTAGTGGTGTTGTCATGTGACGTCACAGGTGCGAGGGTAAACCTGTGATGTTCAATATTACACACCCTGTCTAGCCTGGCCTGACTCTACCTACCTCTATTTCTCCCTGTCGCACTCTACCTACCTCTACTTTTCCCTGTTGCACTCTACCTACCTCTACTTCTCCCTGTCGCACTCTACCTACCTCTATTTCTCCCTGTCGCACTCTACCTACCTCTACTTTTCCCTGTTGCACTCTACCTACCTCTACTTCTCCCTGTCGCACTCTACCTACCTCTATTTCTCCCTGTTTCACTCTACCTACCTCTACTTCTCCCTGTCGCACTCTACCTACCTCTCTATCCCCCTGTCGCACTCTACCTACCTCTACTTCTCCCTGTCGCAATCTACCTACCTCAACCTCTCCCTGTCTCTTACTGCCTCACTCTACATACCTCAACCTCTGCCTCACTCTACCTACCTCAACCTCTCCCTGTCGCAATCTACCTACCTCAACCTCTCCCTGTCTCTTACTGCCTCACTCTACATAACTCAACCTCTGCCTCACTCTACCTACCTCAACCTCTCCCTGTCTCACTCTACCTACCCCAAGCTCTACCTACCTCAACCTCTCCCTGTCTCACTCTACCTACCCCAAGCTCTACCTGTCTCACTCTACCTACCCCAAGCTCTCCCTGTCTCTTACTGTCTCAATCTACCTACCTCAACCTCTCCCTGTCTCACTCTACCTAACCCAGCTCTCCCTGTCTCTTACTGTCTCTGTACCGTGCTACCGCCAGACGCTGCAGACGCTCTGTCAACGCTCTCACGATATCGATCATAATTTGAGTATTAACTACTCATCCTCTTCATTCTTGTGCATGAAAGGTGGTTAAGAGCACGTTTAACCATCCTGTAGCTTAGTAAGTAACACTGCACGATATTTCGCTGTGTATTGACTGATAAACTTTGTGTTTATCACAAGACTCCTGCTCGGACAGGGCGCCACTAGCGCCATCTGTTGTTTTGTTTTGCTTTGTAAACAAACGCTCTCCTATTACTATTTTATATACAATCGTAGCCCCTAATTTTACCCATTACCTACTGTAGTAAGTATCTATTTAACTGCCTTGTATGTAAGTAAAGCTTTGCATATTAATTTGCTAATAAACAATATTGTTTACTAACTAACCTGCCTACAGAGACTAACGCCGACGCCATTTTGTAAACAAACCTTTTTGGGGGATTATACATATTAAATTCCAGCAAATTTTGTACCAAATTTAAGTGCATTCATTTATCTTTTCCCCCTAGATATATTCTTGACTTTTTCTCCTCAGACTGATTTTACTTTAAGCTAAGGGTGGTATTTGTACAAACTAACCTAGCCTAACCCAACCTGCCAAGCTTTTGACCTAACCCAAACCTAGCCTAGCCTATATCCAGCCAATCTGTTTTATTATTAACTCTTGTAGATATTGTATTTAGTATCCTACTGTAGCTATACAGTATATATCTGTAATTTTAGTTGTTGCTTGCACGATCTTGTAATAACCTTTGACTGATACACTTTTTTTTATCTAAAAAGAGTAGGCTACTGCTTTACTAGGCTACAGTGACACCAGGGCCATCTGTTGACACAGTATATTAACCCCTTGTGTGCAGTCACACTTTATTTTTATATAATCTCTATTTGGTGAATTGTATATTTAGTTACATATTCTGTTATACATATATTTGTTTAAGGTTAGGTTATCACACCTGGTAGCCTATTTCTGCGAATTTCAATTTTATTATTTTCGGTTAGGCTATTCAACGCTGGTAGCCTATTATTGCGTATTTCAATTTAAAAAAAACTTTTGGTTAGGCTATCGCCCCTGGAAGCCTAATTCTGCGTATCTCAACATTTTTGTTTTCGGTTAGGCTATCACCCCTGATAACCTATTTCTGCGTATTTCAGCATATTTGTTTTCGGTTGAAGTGATTGAAGTGTTTTTAAAGTGAGTGAAGTGTTTTAACACCTTACGAGCGGCCTATGCGGTTTATTTATGTGTACCGCACAGCGGGGTGTTTTTAGCCAAAATAGGGCTGTTTACGTGATCATTTTCATGCCTAAATAAGACCCAGAACGTAAAACAAGTACCTATCCCTGAAAGGGCATAAACAGAGCTTTCGAATGACACCATAACGATCCTTGTATGATGGATAGTTTTCTTGCAATAACCGTGCAACGCGAGTGCAAAAAGCAGGTAATTCGGTACTTTCAGTACATAATTGAGTATGTAGCGAGTGAGAGAGGGAGGAGGGAGCTGAGATTTGTGTCAGTAGGTTCGCCGCGGTGGTCTGGAGCAGTCATACGCTCGCTAGTCTCCTGCCACCACTTGTCTCTCTCTCTCAGCCACATTACGTGCTGAAATTGCCACTCGAGTTATGTCGAGCGCCGCCACATAGTCCAGCTTTATTTAACTCGACTTATGTTGCTCGCCGCTAAATAAGGGTTAAAGTGAGTTAATTGTTTTTTAAGTGAGTGAAGTGATCTGAAGAAAGTGACTGTCACCATGCCTCGCGCTTGTGCGAACTGCGCCGGTAGGTTTGGTGAGTCCATGTTTGCTACTATCGATCTTCAAGTCTGCCGGCTCTGCCAGCAACGAGAGAATTTTACAGTGAAATTAGATGAAGCCTACAACAAGATCAACGTCCTCACCATGAAGCTGGAATCACTCCAAGAGTTTGTAACACTCAACGTTGGAGTACCACAAACTTCAATTGTCACCGCAACTCCAGCAGCCACCAACGCCCCAACGTCAACTGCCAACAATTCAACGCCTACAGTAGCCACTTCAGCTGATGTTTCCGATACTCAAGATACAAATAATGACTCTCTTCCCCCTCAAGACAACTTCCGTGTCGTGAGGAACAACGTTTGCCCCAAGACCAGGAAACACATACCGATTACCGAGTGTCAAAACCGTTTCCAGATACTCGCAGACTCAGATGACGAAGAGGAAATAGAAGAAGTCCGGCTCGTGGGAGACTCGATGATACGTGGTCAGCTCACAGAGTTTTGCGCCAGGGCACCTAAGACCAGGAAGCGTTTTTGTATCCCGGGTGGTGGTGTGGATGACGTAGTTGCAGCAGTTGACGAAGTATCAAAGCTGGCCCCTGCTAATACAATGTACGTCATCCACGTTGGATCCAACGATGTACAGCGAACCCGGTCGGAAGATTTGCTTTTAAAGTACCAGCAGCTGATCAAATCGTTTAAGGAGAAGTCATCAAGGATCATCGTCTCAGGAATCGTCCCCCGGCTCGGTGTAGAGAGCCGATTTTACAACATAGCCACCAGCACAAATCGTTGTCTAGCAAACCTCTGCAGGAAGGAGAACGTGGGATTCGTCGACACCTGGGACAATTTCTACTACGATGACTATTTGTTTTCGGACGATGGAGTTCATCTGAACCAGGTGGGAGCAGCACGTTTTGGGCGTCTTCTCAACGATGCGGTGAAGGATTTTCGGAGAAGAAATCGACTCAGCACAGGACAACCAGGAAGGAGGACCGAAGACAGCGAGGATGGCAACCTACAAAGGAATTAAATTCTAATCCGTCAAGAACCGCGAATTTGGATAAAGCTCCACCAACACGACCCAAATTCAAAACCGTCAGGGATAACGACAGAGGACCGAGGACAGCCATAAATGTAAATGTAGATCCGACCAGAACCAAAAATTCGATGAAAGAACGTTCTGCGAGTTCTAAAACCGCAACTTTAAAGGTTTTCTATGCAAACGCTCGTAGCATACGCAATAAATTTTCAGATTTAGAGGAACTAGTGTTTACAGAAAATTATGATGTGATTGGCATAACAGAATCTTGGCTCAATACAGAAGATAGAGACTTTTTAGCAGAGTATTCACTTCCCGGTTATGTAATGTTTGAGAACAGCCGAATAAATAAAAATGGAGGTGGCGTTTTATTTTATATCAAAGAAAGTCTTAACCCGATCCTCGTGTCAAAACCTCAAATTGTGAACGTCGACACATCTTTTGTGCTAATAAAGAATAATAAAGGTACAAAAATAATACTTGCGTTAATATACAGACCTCCAACTCAATCAGTGCAAACTGACCGAGAAATTTACGAACAAATTGCAGATGTAAGTAACTCACAAGATACTGTAATTTTTGGCGACTTTAATTTACCTGTGACCAAGTGGGGCGATACTCTTACTTCACACTCCGGACATGACTTGTATACGAACTTGCAAGAGAGTTCGCTTTATCAATTTGTTCGAACGCCGACCCGTGGTAATAACGTTCTTGACATTGTACTTGCAACAAAAGAAGAATTGATAGAGAATTTGAATGTTGGTGATGAATTCAGTAACAGCGACCATCGTACGATAACTTTCACTTTAAAGTTTACTAGTAACGAACCAAATAGTAGCATCGAAAAAGTCCCTAATTTCAAGAAAGCAAACTTCCATAAACTTAGAGCTATGTTTAAAGAAACTGACTGGAGCATTTTAATTAACAATAACGACATAAATACATCTTGGAAGTTATTCGAAACCACTTACCTAAAAGCAGTGCAAGACTGCATACCATCGGAAATACGGCGTCCAGGCCATAATAATAAGCCCAAATGGTGGAATAAAGATATTTCAAACTGCCTGCTTGCTAAAAAATTTGCTAATGATAGATTAAAATCCTCACAAAATGACGAAGAACGGGTGAAATTTGTAGAGCTACGACGCAAAGCCAAAAAGTTAATTAAGCAAAGTAAAAAGACCTTAGAGTTACATATTGCGATTCAAAGTAAAACAAACCCGAAAGAATTCTATAGTTATATCAGAAAGAAAAAAGTAGTTACTTCAACTGTTGGACCGTTAGTCGATGAAAATGGAGAATACACCAAAGACGAAGTACAAATGAGTAATGCCCTCAATACCTTCTTTGCATCAGTTTTTACAACAGAAGACCTCAGTGATATCCCTACACCATCGCCGATTCAGATTGATAATTCAGATGTTCTAAGCAATATCACCGTTACAGAGAGAAGTATTGAATTGTTTAGATAAACACAAGGTAAATAAAACGCCAGGACCTGATACAATCTCGCCTAGAGTTCTAAAGGAAGCTAAGAATGAGCTCTCCAAACCACTGACATTACTATTCAATAAATCCTTGCAGTCTGGAACTATGCCTGATCAGTGGAAGCTAGCCAACGTAACACCGATATTCAAAAAAGGCAGCAAATCCCTACCCAGTAACTATCGTCCAATTAGCTTAACCTCAGTTGTATGTAAAATGCTAGAAACGGTCATAAGAGACAGACTCGTAAATCACTTAGAGGAAAATAACATACTTAAAGATACTCAACACGGCTTTCGTAAAAAACGTTCCTGTTTAACAAACCTCTTAGACTTCTTCCACGATATCCTCAACCTCTACGATGAGAGTAAAGCTGTAGATATTATATACCTTGATTTTCAAAAGGCCTTTGACAAAGTTCCCCACAAACGTTTACTGCTAAAACTAAAAGCGCATGGAATACAAGACAGTGTGTTGAAATGGATAGAAAATTGGCTCAGCAACAGAAAGCAAAGGGTAGTCATAAACGGTAAGGCATCTAAATGGACCAATGTAAGTAGCGGGGTACCCCAGGGATCGGTACTAGGACCAATTCTCTTTCTAATTTACATCAACGACATAGATGAGGGTCTCACCTGCACAATCTCAAAATTTGCTGACGATACAAAAATTGCAAATAGCGTACTCTCAAAAGAACAAGTTGACGATATGCAACACAATCTAGATAAATTGTCATGTTGGGCCCAAATTTGGCAAATGAGTTTCAATGCGGATAAATGTAAAGTACTACATGTCGGATACCTAAATGAGAAAGCAAACTATTCGATGAATGGCACTCAGCTTAAGAATGTAAACAGAGAAACTGATCTGGGAGTAACAATATCGAGTAACCTAAAACCGAGTCAACAATGTTCAGAAGTTGTTAAGAAGGCAAACAAAATAATTGGCTTTATAGGCAGGTCATTTGAGCATAAATCCAAAGAAGTTATCCTAACCCTTTACAATTCCTTAGTCCGCCCTCTTCTGGAATACTGCGTTCAATCCTGGTGCCCTTATTACCAAAAAGATATAAACAAGCTAGAACGAGTTCAACGTAGAGTTACCAAAATGATACCTAGCCTAAAGAACAAACCATACGAAGAGCGTCTTAGAGAATTAAATCTATTTCCTTTAACCCAGCGCAGATTAAGAGGCGACTTAATTCAAGTGTTCAAAATCATCAAAGGCATCGACAATATGAACTGTAGTAAGTACTTCACTATCGACCAATCTAATTACACGCGGGGAAACGGTTGCAAAATTATTGGTAAATCTTTTAACTCGCATGAATCTAAGAATTTCTTCTTCAATCGAGTTGTCAACTTGTGGAATGGGCTTCCCCGAGACATTATAGACTGCATCACCGTTGATTCATTTAAATTTCGCCTAGACAAATATCTCGCATCAAACCCGCGACTGACTGCGTTTGTAAATGAATAACTTTATCCTCCCCTCAGTTACTAACCCATATGTCCCCTACTAACTTCCTAGTCCTGCCACGTTAGTGGCAGGGCAGTAGTTCCCTTTCCAATCTTCCCTTACCCACTCTAAACCACTGTTTGGACACTTGATCCTCAGTGTTTTGGAGGACAAGCAGCCTAGAAGGGTCACTAGATCTGTTGTTGCTTGATTTCCTTTGTACTCCTTCCTTTGTACTGTCTCACTCTACATACCTCAACCTCTCCCTTTCTCACTCTACCTACCTCAACCTCTCCCTGTCTCTTACTGTCTCACTCTACCTACTTCAACCTCTCCCTGTCTCACTCTACCTACCTCAACCTCTCCCTGTCTCACTATACCTACCCCAACCTCTCCCTGTCTCACTCTACCTACCCCAAGTTCTCCCTGTCTCACTCTACCTACCTCAACCTCTCCCTGTCTCACTCTACCTACCTCAACCTCTCCCTGTCTCACTATACCTACCCCAACCTCTCCCTGTCTCACTCTACCTACCCCAAGTTCTCCCTGTCTCACTCTACCTACCTCAACCTCTCCCTGTCTCTTACTGTCTCACTCTACCTACTTCAACCTCTCCCTGTCTCACTCTACCTACCCCAACCTCTCCCTGTCTCACTCTACCTACCTCAACCTCTCCCTGTCTCACTCCACCTACCCCAACCTCTCCCTGTCTCACTCTACCTACCTCAACCTCTCCCTGTCTCACTCTACCTACCCCAACCTCTCCCTGTCTCACTCTACCTACCCCAACCTCTCCCTGTCTCACTCTACCTACCCCAAGCTCTCCCTGTCTCACTCTACCTACCTCAACCTCTCCCTGTCTCACTCTACCTACTTCAACCTCTCCATGTCTCACTCTACCTACCCCAACCTCTCCCTGTCTCACTCTACCTACCTCAACCTCTCCCTGTCTCACTCTAGCTACCCCAACCTCTCCCTGTCTCACTCTACCTACCTCAACCTCTCCCTGTCTCACTCTACCTACCCCAACCTCTCCATGTCTCACTCTACCTACCCCAACCTCTCCCTGTCTCACTCTACCTACCCCAAGCTCTCCCTGTCTCACTCTACCTACCTCAACCTCTCCCTGTATCTTACTGCCTCACTCTACCTACCCCAACCTCTCCCTGTCTCACTCTACCTACCTCAACCTCTCCCTGTCTCACTCTACCTACTGTACCTCAACCTCTCCCTGTCCCACTCTACCTACCTCAACCTCTCCTTGTCTCTTACTGTCTCACTCTACCTACCTCAACCTCTCCCTGTCCCACTCTACCTACATCAATCTCTCCCTGTCTCTTACTGTCTCACTCTACCTACCTCAACCTCTCCTTGTCTCTTACTGTCTCACTCTACCTACCTCAACCTCTCCCTGTCCCACTCTACCTACCTCAACCTCTCCTTGTCTCTTACTGTCTCACTCTACCTACCTCAATCTCTCCCTGTCTCACTCTACCTACCTTAACCTCTCCCTGGCTCTTACTATCTCACTCTAACTACCTCAATCTCTCCCTGTCTCACTCTACCTACCCCAACCTCTCCCTGTCTCACTCTACCTACCTCAACCTCTCCCTGTCTCACTCTACCTACCCCAACCTCTCCCTGTCTCACTCTACCTACTGTACCTCAACCTCTCCCTGTCCCACTCTACCTACCTCAACCTCTCCCTGTCTCACTCTACGTACCTCAACCTCTCCCTGTCTCACTCTACCTACTGTACCTCAACCTCTCCCTGTCCCACTCTACCTACCTCAACCTCTCCCTGTCTCACTCTACCTACTGTACCTCAACCTCTCCCTGTCCCACTCTACCTACCCCAACCTCTCCCTGTCTCACTCTACCTACTGTACCTCAACCTCTCCCTGTCCCACTCTACCTACCTCAACCTCTCCCTGTCTCACTCTACGTACCTCAACCTCTCCCTGTCTCACTCTACCTACTGTACCTCAACCTCTCCCTGTCCCACTCTACCTACCTCAACCTCTCCCTGTCCCACTCTACCTACCTCAACCTCTCCTTGTCTCTTACTGTCTCACTCTACCTACCTCAACCTCTCCCTGTCTCACTCTACCTACCTCAACCTCTCCTTGTCTCTTACTGTCTCACTCTACCTACCTCAACCTCTCCCTGTCCCACTCTACCTACCTCAACCTCTCCCTGTCTCACTCTACCTACCTCAACCTCTCCTTGTCTCTTACTGTCTCACTCTACCTACTGTACCTCAACCTCTCCCTGTCTCTTACTGTCTCACTCTACCTACCTCAACCTCTCCCTGTCCCACTCTACCTACCTCAACCTCTCCTTGTCTCTTACTGTCTCACTCTACCTACTGTACCTCAACCTTTCCTTGTCTCTTACTGTCTCACTCTACTTACCTCAACCTCTCCCTGTCTCACTCTACCTACCTCAACCTCTCCTTGTCTCTTACTGTCTCACTCTACCTACCTCAACCTCTCCCTGTCCCACTCTACCTACCTCAACCTCTCCCTGTCCCACTCTACCTACCTCAACCTCTCACTGTCTCTTACTGTCTCACTCTACCTACCTCACCCTCTCCCTGTCTCACTCTACCTACCTCAACCTCTCCCTGTCTCTTACTGTCTCACTCTACCTACCTCAACCTCTCCCGGTCTCTCTCTACCTACCTTAACCTCTCCTTGTCTCTTACTGTCTCACTCTACCTACCTCAACCTCTCCTTGTCTCTTAATGTCTCACTCTACCTACCTCAACCTCTCCTTGTCTCTTACTGTCTCACTCTACCTACCTCAACCTCTCCCTGTCTCACTCTACCTACCTCAACCTCTCCTTGTCTCTTACTGTCTTACTCTACCTATCTCAACCTCTCCTTGTCTCTTACTGTCTCATTCTACCTACCTCAACCTCTCCCTGTCCCACTCTACCTACCTCAACCTCTCCTTGTCTCTTACTATCTCACTCTACCTACCTCAACCTCTCCCTGTCTCTTACTGTTTCACTCTACCTACCTCAACCTCTCCTTGTCTCTTACTGTTTCACTCTACCTACCTCAACCTCTCCTTGTCTCTTACTATCTCACTCTACCTACCTCAACCTCTCCCTGTCTCTTACTGTTTCACTCTACCTACCTCAACCTCTCCTTGTCTCTTACTGTCTCACTCTACCTACCTCAACCTCTCCCTGTCTCTTACTGTTTCACTCTACCTTCACTATCGACCAATCTAATTACATGCCGGGAAACGGTTGCAACATTATTGGTAAATCTTTTAACTCACACGAAGCTAAGAATTTCTTCTTCAATCGAGTTGTCAACTTATGGAATGGGCTTCCCCGAGATGTCATAGACTGCAGCACCGTTGATTCATTTAACTTCGCCTAGACAAATATCTCGCATCAAATCCGCGACTGACTGCGTTTGTAAATTAATAACTTTATTTTATCCTTCCCTCAGTTACTAACCAATCTGTCCCCACTAACTTCCTAATCCTGCCACGGACATTACTTCCAGGGCAGTAGTTCCCTTTCCAATGTTCCCTTACCCACTCTAAACCACTGTTTGGACACTTGATCCTCAATGTTCTGGAGGACAAGCAGCCTAGAAGGGTCACTTGCTTGATTTCCTTTGTACTCCTTTGTACTACCTACCTCAACCTCTCCCTGTCTCTTACTGTCTCACTCCACCTACTATAACCTCTCCCTGTCTCACTCTACCTACCTTAACCTCTCCCTGTCTCACTCTACCTACGTCAACCTTTCCCTGCCTCACTCTGCCTCCCTCTACCTCTCATTGCCTATTACAGCTTCACTCTGTCTACCTCCAACTCTCCTGGTCTTTTACTACCTACCTCTACCTCTCTTTGTTTCTTACTGCCTCACTTTTCTCCCTGCCTCCTACTGCCTCACTCTGGCTACCTGAACCCCTAGCTCCTTGTCTCTTACTGCCTACATCAACTTCTCCCTGTCTCTTACAGCCCTTTTCTGCCAACCTCCACTACCCTAAAATTGACTTACTCTACCTTCCTCTTCTACTTCGTATCTCATACTGCCTTTCACAGCCTAATGTTTTCGTTTAGCCTATCCCCACATTCAAATTTCTATCCCTAACCTAACCTGCATATCGCTATGTATCCCTGCCTCACTCTTTCTAATCTTCTATTTACTCTTGCCTACAATTGCTTCCACCTTGCCTCCAACTGTGTGCCTGTTTCTGTGTTGTATCGGCCAGTAAGAGAAATTCACCAGACAGAAAATATGATAAGAGAGTGAACCCCGCTTTACCTCCGTACCACCCCCCAAAGAAAACAGAGTAGAAGGAAATGAGGAAGGAAAATGGCCGCCACATCTCCGTCACCCCCTCTACCCTACCTAGGTAGGTCAGGTCAGGTGAAGCTATTGAGGGATAAGCCTTTACAACGGCACCTCGTATCTACATTCTACATTCTACTGTTCCTATTTTCTGAAGAGTATAGAGAGGGGAAAAGGGGTGTTTGAGATAAAGGAAGCTGTTGGAGTGGCTTTGTTATGTGTGTTATTAGTCTTTATACGTCGTTGAGGTGTCCCCCGACTGGGTGCGAGCATGTGAAACATGCTAGGACGTACTACAACACCCACTAAATGTCCGCCTGGGCTGGGATCGTATTCAGGTGGTTGGATTAGCATCTTCTAGGAGAAGGGACTTGACTACACTCAGCAGCAGTTTGAATCAGCCTTCCTGACACTCAAGCCACCAGCAGCATGAGAAGACAGAAGAAGTACCTACAATCAACCTGAGGTAGACTCAATCAATCCTCCTGGCACGCCCCTCTCAGCAAAATGTTTAGGTAGCACGCCCGTCGCAGATCCACCTTCCTTTTGGGATACACCCTTCACAGTCACCTTCACTGGTACACTTGACACGACCATCGCAATCACAATCTCTTCTAGTGACATGCCCTTTGCAGTCACCTCCACTCTTGGCACGCCCATCACAGCTAAGACCTCTACCTGTGACATAGGCTTCCCAGTCACCTTTCTCTAGCCTGGCCCGCCCCTCGCAGCCGAAAACAGTGATGCTCCCGTCGCAGTCACCTCTTTCCAGGATAGCAAACCCATTGCAGCTAGAATACACCTCCATCATAAGAAGGCCAAGAAAGAGAAGAACAACAATAATATTAATAAGAAGGAATCCAAGGAAAACAGGAAAAGGAAAACAAAAGAATTCCCTACCACGACTATCAAGTACCAAGAGAGAAGACCTTGTCCTTCAACTCCTGGAAAATATACCTCTGTTGAGAAATATATTTCTAGCTTTGGACTTCGAGACCCTTCCAGAATTATTATATACCAAATTAGCACAAAAGATACACTATCGTAAATGTGACAAGACATAATACCAGGATCTACCAATACTCCTACGGTTCTATTTTAACATTGGATTATCTTGCTTTGCAAATTACAACACAGCACTACATATACCATAGAAGTTAAGTTTAGCTAGGATTCCATGTTATTATTAGTTAGGATTTGTATGTACATTTCCCGTGCGTTATGATTGTTCCAAGGCTTTTAATTAATTGTCAACTGTCACTATATACTACTTGCCACAACATATAATGTATATATTTACTACTACAGAGACATCCTATTCTGATATACTGTATTACACAACTACAGTAAGAGTTATTACATACTCTTAACTTGACTGTATTAATACTGCTCAACCACTACTGTTTTTGCTTGTTTTGTTTCAATGCTTCATCCATAAAAATGACTCTATTGTATAGCTACCTCGTGATACTCCGTTCAGCCTTCAGCAGTTTATACCTCAGCCCTCAGCTTTTATTATTGCATACTCATTTTGTTCTTTATTTACCAACCCAAAAGCTATACTCTGTTCAGCGTTCAGCAGTTTACTATTTAGTCATCAGCATATGTTATTATATTACTTGTTCCTATACAAGTTACATATGCAAACCTAAAAGCTATACGATAATCTCTACAAACCTTGTTTTGATATTATTGTCTTATGTCTTGTATTAAAAACACTTGTAAATCTAGGATTGTGTATTGTTAGTAGTATTAGTTTCCCTGTTGAAATAACCTATCGATTATTATGCGAGACTGTTCACTTATTGTGGGCAGTATCTGACTCTAACCATTTACGTTTCCTTCCGTATACCAATTCCTGCATCTTCCTCAATTGTTAACTTTTCATAATAATACACTACCTGGATCTATTACCTAACACCTGTGTATAAGTTACTTTCCCTGCTTCAACCTACCCATGTTAGTATCTCATTTCATCCCCTCATCCTTCCCTAAATATTCTACCCCCCATCAACGCTTGTTTTCGTCTGTCAGGTCAGTTGAAGGTATTGAGGGATAAGCCGGCACCTCATATCTACATTCTACTTTTCCTATTATTCCGAAGAGTGTAGAGAGGGGAGAAGGGGTGTTGGAGAGAGAGGAAGCTGTTGGAGTGGCTTTGTTATGTGTGTTATTAGTCTGTATACGTCGTCGAGGTGTCCCCCGACTGGGTGCAAGCATGTGCTACAGCACCCATTAAATGTCAGCCTGGGCTCGGATCGAACCCAGGTCAAGCAGATTCACACGTGAGCTTGCTCACCACTCGATCGCCGCGTCTGTGATATCTCGAATTTTACCTGTCCCACTCTGCTTACCTCTGTCAACATCTGATTCCGTCTCATTCAGCATACTACTACTATACCTCTTACTCTATTCGCCTCACTCACCATTCTTTTGGTTGTCAAAACCCCCAAATTAACTAGTTTAGCCCACTAGCTTTCCTCTATTACTGTACTTTATCTTTCTTACATTAGCTCCCCCTTAACCACTCTTGTTTTACGCCCCTTCTTAAAAAAAAGAAAAAAGACAACAAATAGATATATAAAAAAAAGAGAAACAAAAACTATCTGTCCTTTGTACATGGGTCAGAGTAATATCCAGGTACCATTCAAGACGGCTCATAAGCCTTTGTTCGTAATAGGTGTTGATGTTTTGCAAAACTCCCCTCCACCAATCCCACCCACTTCTTTTTTGTGACGAAACGAATTCGTAATGTTTTTTCGATATTTGCCCAATGTACTTGCTATCTATCTCTACCTATATCTCTGGGTACTGCTAACTCTTCCTGTCACTGGCCCATCACTGGCTAAACTTGCTTCTCTATGATTATCATTGACTCACTACTCAATATTTGTACCTTACTTGATGACTACGAATAACACTGCCTCGGAGTCCCCTTGGGGAAGGACCACAAATACCCCCATCATCAACTGCATTTTACCAACCTGCCCATCAAAATGCTCTTACTATTAGCTTCTGTAATATTCGCGGCATTTCCTCTAACTTTCCCTCTGTTGAACACCACCTTTCCTCCATCCTCCAACAAACCTGATCTTCTTTTTTAACTGAAACTCAGGTGTCTGAAGCAACTGCCAGCAGCCCCTTCTCTATATCCTCCTACTTTCTCTATCCTAGTTTCAAAGCCATAAGTGGATGTTGTAAATGCATACACAACAAACTCACTTGCTCTTGTATTCCCGACTTCGACTCCTCTGAATTCTTAACTTTATGGCTCAAACTATCTTATCATTTTTATACTAAATATTTCTGTGTGGTCTACCATTCCCTTAACCCTACTGACTTTCCCAAATTTTTTGACTATCTAAACTCTAAAGTGAAACACTTTCTATTCATCTTTCCTTTCGCCAAAATCTCCATCTTAGGAGATTTCAACGTTCACCACCGCAAATGGCTCTCCTTTCATTCTACTGACCAACCTGGTGAACAAACCTACATTTTTTCTTTCCTAAATGACCTAGAGCATTTGGTTCAGCAACCCACCCGTATCCCGGACCGCTTCAGAGATCGACCCAACATTCTTGACTTGTTTCTATTTTATAGCCCTTCCACTTATTCTGTCAAGCTTTTCTCTCTTTGGGCTCCTCCGACCATTAACTTGTCTCTGTCACCTGTTCTATCTGTTCAGTACGGCCACCCGATCCTCCCAACCGGCGGTGCATGCGTTCTATGGCGCTGCCGACTGGGAGGCTCTTCGGCAGTACTTCTTTGATTTCCCATGGAATGATTTTCTGTGGCTGAATGCATTACCAAAGTAATCCTCTCGGGCATTGTTCTACTGTTGTTCGCAATAAGGAGGAAGCATTCAAATGGTACCATCGTCTTCAAACTCAAGAATCTCATTCTTCCTATGTTTCTGCCCGGAATCAAGCTAAATGTGTTCTTCGGTTCACCAAACTCTCTTTCATCAACAATAAATACACTGAACTATCCAACTCTAGCTCTTTGCAATCTTTCTGGCATCTAGCCAAAAACTTCTCCAACAATTTTTCTTCCTCGTTTTTCCCTCCCTTTTCCCACTCTGGTGGCACAATCAGCACTTCTTCCTCTGACAAAGCTGAACTCTTCGATCAAACTTTCGCAAGTAACTCAACCTTGGATGATTCCAGTGCTATTCCTCCCTCTCCACCCCCCTCTCTCGTACTTATGCCTAATATCCTAATCTCTTCTAAAGATGTACTTTCTACCCTCTCTGGGCTTATTAATAAGAAGGCGTATGGTCCGGACGGTGTTCCTCCTGTTGTACTTAAAAACTGTGCTTCCGTGCTGACTCCCTGCCTAGGCAAACTCTTTCGTCTTTGTCTCTCCTCTAACGTCTTCCCTTCTTGCTGGAAGTTTGCTCTCATTCAACCTCTCCCAAAGAAGGGTGACTGCTCTCAACCCTCCAACTATCGTCCAATTGCTCTCATCTCTTGTATCTCTAAAGTTTTTGAAACTATTCTTACTTCCAAATTTCTTAAGCATTTGTCTTCTCATAATCTATTCTCAGATCGCTAGTATGGCTTCCTTAACCCGGGAACAACAAGGAGACTCTTAAGAGGTTTTGGTGGTGGAAGGCGATGGGAGTCTTAAGATCCAAGGCCTAAAAAGAATGTGTTTAAAATACTCTAGTAGCACTCAAAACAAAGGAATATGTGATTAAGTGAGATATATCCCCTCCATACCTCTTATCACTCCTCCACATGTGTCAAAACCCCATCCTTCTCCCTTCCCCCCCCCCCCTTAAATTATCACCTAGTTTTCCTCTTGTTCCCTTGTTTATCGGTTTATTTATCGCGCCAATATCTCCAACCTGGTTTCAAGGTCGTTTAGTATGCATATAGAGAGCGTGGGAAGAGAAAGAAAGCGAGAGAGAGACATCAGTCGGCCTTCAGGCCTCGAAGAAGGAGGATATACGTCTCATTCTCCTTTAACCTCATGACCGGAGGTTCGGCAATAATTCGTCTTTTTCACCCCCCAAATACTATTCCCACTTGTTTTATTGTTGTTACATGTTAATATCTTCATATTAAAGGTAAAATAGGCACACATGAATAAGTAATAACGATATTTATGGTAAAATCACGATTTTAGGCGGGAATGAACCAAAATATCCTCGCTTGGCGGGAGGGTTTGAACTACCAATGACGCGCCATTCTCGGATTAAGAGTTGCTCTACAGGTGATCTTCTTTCATATCTTACTAACTCCTGGTCATCCTCCTTTCAGGACTTCGGTGAGACCTTTTCTATTGCGCTAGAAATATCAAAGGCCTTCGATAGAGTCTGTCACAAATCTCTAATTTCTAAACTACCCTCCTTCAGTTTCTATCCCTCCACCTGTGCCTTTGTCTCTTACTTCCTTTCCGGTTGTTCCATAGCTGCGGTTGTGGACGGACATCGTTCACTTCCTCATCCTATCAATTCCGGTGTTCCTCAGGATTCTGTCCTATCTCCAATTCTATTTCTAATTTTCATAAATGATCTTCTCAACTGTACCTCCAGTCCTATCCATTCATATGCAGACGACTCTACTTTACACTATTCAATTAGTTTTACAAAACGCCTCAGCCAGCAATCCCTCAAAAACAAATGTAATGAAGCCATACAACACTTATCTTCTGATCTAACTTCCATTTCCAATTGGGGCAGAGAAAACTTTGTTACCTTTAATGCTTCCAAAACCCAATTTCTCCATCTATCTACCCGCCATGAACTTCCAGAAGACTACCACTTATACTTCAACAATACAAAGATCATCCCTTCATCTTCTCTCAGTATTCTCGGTGTCTCTTTTTCTTCTAATCTCTCTTGGAACGACCATATCATCACTCTTGCTAAGGCGGATTCCCAGAAGCTGGGTGTGCTCAACTGCCTCAAGAGGTTCTTTACCGCTGCACAACTTCTTGCTCTGTTCAGCGGCACAGTGCGTCCTTGTATTGAGTATTGTTTACATGTGTGAGGAGGATCCTCTCACACAGCACTTCTAGACAAAGTAGAATGGAAAGCCTTTTGTATCATTAACTCCCGTCCACTCACCGACTCTGTGCAATCTCTCTCTCTTCGCCGCAATGTTGCATCTCTCTCGGTAGTCTACGTTATTACAATAATCAGTGTTCCTCAGAGCTCTCTCAATGTATACCACCTCTTTTATGTAGGGTACATAGTACCCGTCTTGCAACAAAATCCCACCCCTACTCTGTACAGCTCTTCAACTCAAGAGTGAACCGATACTCCCAATCTTTCTTCTATTCAACAGCTGAGCTCTGGAACTCTCTCCCTGAATCCGTCTGTCCCTCATCCTATGACTTAAATTGTTTCAAACTCCGTGTGTCCAGACATTTTGGCTCGAACATTTTGGCCTTGTCACTCTTTCAACTCTGGGGGATGCACTTGTAGCAGCCAGCTTTACTTTGGTTACCCGTTTTGCTGCTGCTCATCATTCTGCTTCACTTCAAAGTACAAACACTTATGTGTCACGTTTCTAACATGTTGTCAGTGAAGGTGTTTAGCTAGAGAAATACAGATCAAAGTAGATGTTCATGTCTCACTTTCTTAGAACTCTGGGAAAGACGAATCATTAATTGTTGCAGATTATATCATAATGCAGCAATATCTGAACATTTTGAGTTCCTAAGCCATTGTGTAGCTACGGTACTGCGCTGGGCTCTCATCCAAAAGTCAGATGTTCGAATCCCACTGGTAAATAGTGGACCCTGTCTCACTCTCTCTGCCACCATACCTGTCTCTTCCTTCTTATCTATCTCGTTATCCCCCCCCCCCCACCTCCCCCCTACTTCGTGCATGCTTTCCCTCCCACGCCTACCCCCTCCTTCAATAACCGAGTGGTAATTTTATGAGTTTTTTTATTACGTGCATTTTATCTGACTCAATATACAGCAACTTTTGGGCCAACATCGCACCAGACCCCACAATTTTAACCGCTATCTCACCCGAAGTTTTGCATACCAGGGAAACTTATGTACCCCGAGAGAGTTTTTATTAACCTCTGTCTAAGCTAAGTAATATCGTAACTATTGTAGTGTAATATAATTATATATATATATATATATATATATATATATATATATATATATATATATATATATATATATATAGAGAGAGAGAGAGAGAGGGGGAGAGAGAGAGAGAGTGAGTGTGTGTGTGTGTGTGTTTGGTATTTTTGTATTTTATTTCTGCTTGCTATAAAACATGAAATAGGGTATCCCTAAGGTGGTTACTTTTAGTTCATATATAATTACAGATTCAGTTACAAATGATTATATTTTATAATTGTGAATTATCAACACATAAATATCAATTGTATATACAGTACAAGCTACCCAAATTAATATAATGCATTGTTAGAAAAGGTATTACGATAATAAGTTTTAAAGAATGGCCGTCTGACTCTGATTTGTTTTCTAGTGAATACAATCACCTGATGGTATAAATACGAAGTGGAAAATCCATATTATTGAAAATGCTAATTTATATGTTTACGCATGGTTGCACAAAAACATTTGTTTCTGTTTCTACATAACATACTTATATGTAGTTTTAAAGAGAGTACCAAGGCTTTTATATTATCACTAACAACAGATTCTATAGTCTGAATGTGTATATTAAGGGTAGAATATTTGCAAGTTCTTACTAATCGATTTTGCTAGTAACAGTAGGTTAGATTGGGTAGTATTGATTTCAATTAATACCAAATATATATGATTAGTTCAAGTGAAATTCACATTATGATAGAAACAGAAATGTATGTTCAGTACAAAAAAATATGGTCCACGGACGGTTTGGGCTGTGGCTGATATGGGCAGAGCTCATGCCTGTTATGGTCCCGTGTTTTTATGGGCTGAGCGGTGGAATATGATGGATCATTTAGTCTTTTACTGTTGCTTCATACCCGTTTAGTAAGTGGCCGTTTAAGTCTACGGCCTTTATGTTGCACGGCCTATTGGGAGCGTGGCTGCTATGGACAGAGCTAAGTGGTTGAAGTAATCCAATCTGTATTGATCGAGGGACAGTTATGATCCGTGGCCGTTCTGATTCGTGGCCGGTGTGGTGCACGGCCGCAATGGGCCTATCGGTCTTATTGAATGGGCTGTTTTGGTTCATGGGTGTTTTTATCTACGGTTGTGTAGAATCACGGCCGTTTTGGTCCGCGAATCGGTAATGGCCGAGTAACCATTGTGGTCCAAAGCCATTTTGGTTCGTGGTTGGTTTTGCCTGCCAAGTTTTCGTATATGATGGGCCGTAGTGATTCGTGGCTGTTTTTGCCTGTAGCCATTTTATGGTGCGATTCGCAGCCGACTTTGCCTACGGTAGTCCACGATCGATTTGGGTAGAGCAGCCAATTTGTAAAATTGGGATTCATTGAATACAAAATTCAAAATTCATTCAATTAGGTTCATGGATTTTAGAGATACTGCCATGTTAACCCGTGGAGCCCCGGCTAGTTTTGTAATGTTTGCGCACCAGAACCCGGCCGGTTTTCAAAAAATGGTTTTATTCCAGAAACAATAGCGAATGGGTTAGGAATGAAGGAAAAACCACGAAAAACCGCTCAAAAAGCTTAAAAAATGGTCCTACAGAGCCCCCGAAAACGGATTTTATAAGAGTAAAAAATTGAAGGCAATTATCCCAAAAAACCAGGTTATTGCGTGCTCGCGCGCACGCACGTGGACTTTGAGAGTTTTCAACCATCGGCACGGGTGCGTGGGATACGTACACAGTTCCCATACAAATCTGAGCCCTCTTGAGTGGCTACACCTGAGGTCACGGTCGGCGCAATTGGGGCGACGCGCCAGGCGCGTCTCTGGGGCTGTGCGTTACATACATCGCCGACGCGTCAGGCGCGTCGCTGGGGCTGTACGGGTTAAATGTCATAGGGTAAGTCCCTAAGCCAGATATAAAGGTCATCCAAACACACCATTTATTTAGTGTGAAGTCCTTAGGTAACCAGTTGGTCTCGGAGTGAGTGTTGTGAAATTCAAATTAGAGAACTTCATTTAATTTCAGGGTGGCTGGGTGTCAGGAGGACATCAGATAGACCATAATATATAACAGGTTCTCTTCCGGTATGAAGGCATTGGTGCAGTTTCATCCCAATCCGCCAAGTAATTTAGGAAAAAAATCACATAACCTCTGCAGTCTTTGTTTAGTGGAGATAAAGAGAAACGGTTCAAGTGGATGACATTTAAGAGGAAATAACGAGTATATATTTGTTTTAAATCAATATAAATAAGTAATACAACAGTGGAAACCTCTAGCTTAATTTTCCTTCAATGCTATTAATTTCTTAGATTTTAATACGTTTCATAGACAACAATGGCCGAATAATCTGAAAAACTCGTGCAAAGAAATATCGCTACACTGTTTTGCAATTAACTCCCCACCATATTTCCCTGTATTCATGTGTGTGTGTGTGTGTGTGTGTGTTTGGGGGGGAGGGGGGGGGGGATATGGTGTATGTGAGTTGAGGTATATAAGTGCGTGTGTATTTGTGCGTGTGATAGCTTCTCATCTCAATCATCACCCCATTCTATTTTGCCACCCTTATTCCTCTACGCTGGCATCTTACTCCCCCAGCCGTAACATCTCCCCCGCCTCTCTCTCTTTCTTTCTGGCTTTCCTTACTCACTTTTCTTTCACTACCTCTCATCAATTACCTACGATTTGCCTTCTCTCAGTTTAAATACCTTTTCTGTTATTATATACACCTTCCCTGCCTTCTAATGCCAAATCTCCTAGCTTACCACCCGAATCCCTCAATGCCTAACCTCTTGAATCCCTCCATGCTCTAACCTCTTGACTCCCTCCCTGTTCTAACCTCTTGACTCCCTTCCTGTTCTAACCTCTTGACTCCCTCCCTGTTCTAACCTCTTGACTCCCTTCCTGTTCTAACCTCTTGACTCCCTCACTGTTCTAACCTCTTGAATCCCTCCATGTTCCAACCTCTTAACTCCATTCCTGTTCTAACCTCTTGACTCCCTTTCTGTTCTAACCTCTTGACTCCCTTCCTGTTCTAACCTCTTGACTCCCTTCCTGCTCTAACCTCTTGACTCCCTTCCTGTGCTAACCTCTTGACTCCCTTCCTGTTTTAACCTCTTGACTAGCTTCCTGTTCTAACCTCTTGACTCCCTCCCTGTTCTAACCTCTTGACTCCCTTCCTGTTCTAACCTCTTGACTCCCTCCCTGTTCTAACCTCTTGACTCCCTTCCTGTTCTAACCTCTTGACTCCCTCACTGTTCTAACCTCTTGACTCCCTCCCTGTTCTAACCTCTTGACTCCCTTCCTGTTCTAACCTCTTGACTCTCTCCCTGTTCTAACCTCTTGACTCCCTTCCTGTTCTAACCTCTTGACTCCCTCACTGTTCTAACCTCTTGAATCCCTCCATGTTCCAACCTCTTAACTCCATTCCTGTTCTAACCTCTTGACTCCCTTCCTGTTCTAACCTCTTGACTCCCTTCCTGTTCTAACCTCTTGACTCCCTTCCTGCTCTAACCTCTTGACTCCCTTCCTGTGCTAACCTCTTGACTCCCTTCCTGTTTTAACCTCTTGACTAGCTTCCTGTTCTAACCTCTTGACTCCCTTCCTGTTCTAACCTCTTGACTCCCTTCCTGTTTTAACCTCTTGACTAGCTTCCTGTGCTAACCTCTTGACTCCCTTCCTGTTCTAACCTCTTGACTCCCTTCCTGTTCTAACCTCTTGACTCCCTTCCTGGTCTAACCCCTTGAATCCCTCCATATTGTAACCTCTTGACTCCCTTCCTGTTCTAACCTCTTGAATCCCTTCCTGTTTTAACCTCTTGACTAGCTTCCTGCTCTAACCTCTTGACTCCCTTCCTGTTATAACCTTTTGACTCCCTTCCTGTGCTAACCTCTTGACTCCCTTCCTGTTTTAACCTCTTGACTAGCTTCCTGCTCTAACCTCTTGACTCCCTTCCTGTGCTACCCTCTTGACTCCCTTCCTGTGCTAACCTCTTGACTCCCTTCCTGTTTTAACCTCTTGACTAGCTTCCTGTTCTAACCTCTTGACTCCCTTCCTGTTCTAACCTCTTGACTACCTTCCTGTTCTAACCTCTTGACTCCCTTCCTGTTCTAACCTCTTGACTCCCTTCCTGTTCTAACCTCTTGAATCCCTCCATGTTGTAACCTCTTGACTCCCTTCCTGTTCTAACCTCTTGACTCCCTTCCTGTTCTAACCTCTTGAATCCCTCCATGTTGTAACCTCTTGACTCCCTTCCTGTTCTAACCTCTTGACTCCCTTCCTGTTCTAACCTCTTGAATCCCTCCATGTTGTAACCTCTTGATTCCCTTCCTGTTCTAACCTCTTGACTCCCTTCCTGTTCTAACCTCTTGAATCCCTCCATGTTGTAACCTCTTGACTCCCTTCCTGTTCTAACCTCTTGACTCCCTTCCTTCTAAACCTCTTGATCCCTTCCTGTTCAACCTCTTGACTCCCTTCCTGTTCTAACCTCTTGACTCCCTTCCTGTCTAACCTCTGACTACCTTCCTGCTAACCTCTTGACTCCCTTCCTGTTCCCTCTTGAATCCCTCCATGTTGTAACCTCTTGACTCCTTCCTGTTCTAACCTCTTGACTCCCTTCCTGTTCTAACCTCTGACTTCCTGTTCTAACCTCTTGAATCCCTCCATGTTGTAACCTCTTGACTCCCTTCCTGTTCTAACCTCTTGACTCCCTTCCTGTTCTAACCTCTTGACTCCCTTCCTGTTCTAACCTCTTGACTCCCTTCCTGTTCTAACCTCTTGAATCCCTCCATGTTGTAACCTCTTGACTCCCTTCCTGTTCTAACCTCTTGACTCCCTCCTAACTAACCTCTTGACTCCCTTCCTGTTCTAACTGCTCCCTTCCTGTTCTAACCTCTTGACTCCCTTCCTCTTCTAACCTCTTGACTCCCTTCCTGTTCTAAACTTGACTCCCTCCCTACCTTCCCTCTTGCCTCACTTCCTGTTCTAAATTTGACTCCCTCCCTACCTTCCCTCTTGCCTCACTTCCTGTTCTAAATTTGACTCCCTCCCTGCCTTCAATCTTGCATCCCTCCCTACAAACCATTTATCCTACTTCTTGACCTAACCTATTATCAACCTCGCTACCTATCCCATTCTCGTCTTCCCTGTACTTGTCCTTTCTTCTCTACCCTTGCTGTGCCCTTCCTCCCTGTACACCCTATTTCCTTCGTCCCTGTCTATCCCAGTGTCTGTAGCAGGAAGACATGATTCACTTGGTTACATTTACATTCTATACTGGGCAACAGTTCAAACTAAAACCCAATCTAACGTTTTCTGAAGGTGTTTCTTAACCCATCATAATATCCAGGACAGGTCAGACCAGGTTCCTGGGTCACCTATAAACATATCTGCTGTATATCTCCCACATAACTAATGCACGCCCATCAACACACGTATAAACATATCTGCTGTATATCTCCCACATAACTAATGCACGCCCATCAACACACGTATACACCCCAACAGTCCTGACCGAAAACATGAACAACTATAGGGGCACTCGGTAGGGCGCTCTACCGATCAACTCTTAAAACATGAACAACTATAGGGGCACTCGGTAGGGCGCTCTACCGATCAACTCTTAAAACATGAACAACTATAGGGGCACTCGGTAGGGCGCTCTACCGATCAACTCTTAAAACATGAACAACTATAGGGGCACTCGGTAGGGCGCTCTACCGATCAACTCTTAAAACATGAACAACTATAGGGGCACTCGGTAGGGCGCTCTACCGATCAACTCTTAAAACATGAACAACTATAGGGGCACTCGGTAGGGCGCTCTACCGATCAACTCTTAAAACATGAACAACTATAGGGGCACTCGGTAGGGCGCTCTACCGATCAACTCTTAAAACATGAACAACTATAGGGGCACTCGGTAGGGCGCTCTACCGATCAACTCTTAAAACATGAACAACTATAGGGGCACTCGGTAGGGCGCTCTACTGATCAACTCTTAAATGGAATTGCTTCTTCCTTGACGCATATCCTATGTACCCACCAATGTCGAGAACATCGGTTAATAACTTGATATTTTGTGTCATGCCCCAGCCAGGGTTTGAACCCAGGCCAGTAGTGCAACACTCCAGCACCTAAACCACTAGACCACCGAGGAGCTTAAATTTAGTGGCTTCATTTGGAATAATATCCCATCCACCACCAATCGCTCCGACTCGTGATAACGTAGCTTGATACCATACACACTAACACCTCTTGTGTACAAAAAAACAGACAGGTAACCGGAGACAAAACCATAACCTCGGCTCGCTGGTGTAGTGACTAGCGTCTTGGACTTCCACCCAGAAGGCCCAGGTTCGCGCCCACGCTCGGCGCATTGAAGGTTTTTCACAAGCACTGAGTCGTTACCGTCCCTCATGAGCAAGGGGATGGGGTAGTAGTACAGGACCCCAATGGAAATACGCCTAATCGGCCTTATTGGGCTATCCTTAGCTGACTTAGCATGCGCTAGCTTTAAGAACTATTATTATTATTATTAATATAACCTCCTCTTACTTCGTTGGCGGAGATAACAATTCCAAGAACGAGTTGATAAGTATTACTTGCCTTCCTTCGTAACTAATATTTTCTTTCTGTCTCTCTCGCTTTCTATGTTTTTCTCCTCCTTCACCAATTCCCTCTTCTCCTTCCTTCACAACTTTTGTCTTACGTTCACTCAATTTTTGTCTTTACCCTTGCCTGTCCCATTATGGCTATACACCAAGTTAGTTTCCCGGCACACCGTCCTTTCTGACTTCTTCTTGCCCCCCACCACCCCTATCCAGAGTCCTTTTCATCTGCTTATCTTATCTCCTTTCCTTTCTCCCAACCTATCCTCCAGTATATCTCCATCCTTGCTACTTTCTTGGTTCCCTCTCTTGCGCCTCTCTTCCCCGCCTTCCTGCCTTGCTCCCTCCCTGCGTAGTTACACCCTCTTGCCTCCCTCACTGCCTACCATATCTCTCCTCCCACGGGGCCTCTCTCCGTTCTACCCTCACTGATTCTTTTAACAATCCGCTCTGCACCCGCCCTGCCTACCGTATATACCTCCCTACTTTTTCCCTCCCCCTTTCGCTTCCTCTTTGTCCCTATTATCACTTGATTTCCCGCTTTACTTTATTTACCTCCCTATCCGATAAATATCTTCGTATTTTGTTCGGTGCATTCACACATTTGTTTATTCCCAACTCTATAAGAGCCTTCGCAATGATCTGGTATCTGGTACTGTATTTATCTATTTCATTTGACGTATAATTGACGTAATTCATCATCGTTCCTAGTATGTTGATTAATGAAAGGTAACTTGATATCACACAGATTCCTAAAGGTAGTCTTTAAAGTTTTAATTTATTTTTTTATTTTATTTTTTTTCATTCGTGTAAATGGTAGGGTTTAGGGTTAGGGCTGTATAATACATGGCAACATTATTGCTTCCAATAAATTACAATGTGCTCAACTGAAACAGTAGCTGCCCGTGAAGATTATCAAATGTTTCATAATCCTTATATACAATTGCGATTCGTGGTCATGTTTATAAAACTAACCGAAGCAAAAGGAAGGTATTACACATTTCAAAATTTGAACGCCTTCTTAATCAAACAAAATAATAGATTTCTAGAACGGTGTAACACCAGACAATATTATTTAGGCTAGTCATTATCTTTAGATTATTATATACATATTTAACACATTGCCCGACCATTTTGGCTTGATTATGATTATTAGATCATAGTCTCCTAGACTTTATAAGTAGAGCGTCTTTTATTCAAGCTAATTGAGAACTCTCTCTCTCTCTCTGCCTATCCCTGAAAATATCTTATCTCCCTGTTCTGATCCCCTTCATCATCCAGCCTCCCATGGTCTATCCTCTTTCTCTCTCTCTCTCGTATGTAAGATGAGGTTAGCCCGTCTTTTGGAGGGTAGTGTCCCTACGGATCCAAGCTATATTTACTCCAACTCTTTCCTTTGGCGTCGGTGTAAGAATTAATCCCTATAATTTACACACACACACACAAAAACACACACATACACACACACTCACACTTAGTATTAAGAACCCTACTGCTACCTCTTGTGTTGGAAATAAGACTTTTGACCTCTCTTTATGCAACACTAGTTTACGTTAAGAGATTATAAGCAACTGGGATTACAAGCATTTTAGGTGGTGAGAACCGACAAATGAAGTGTGGCTATACTGTAATGCCATGATAGGCCCATTCTCAGTGCATAATGAATGAACAGCCCCTGTGACCGGTCTTTGGTGCATCTAGTTGAACTACTTTTAGGTGAGAAACCTTTAATGCCGTGTTGGCAAGCCAAACCGAAATACTTTGGTTTATCTTCTTGAATAAATGTGAACAGTTGTGATATGGTGAGATAATTTGGCCAAGGGGAGACTTTTGCTTTGGTATGACAGGCACTAAATCTGTGTTTGGCAATAGTCTTGGAAAAATTGGCCCCGACTACAATCTTTATACATATGCAATATAATAGAACCACATACTGAGACTGTGAACCGCCTGGCATACGACCATAATCGGCATTCCACCGACCATGAACCAAATGTAGTTACATTTGAATTTAACGCTCCTTTTCAGAAGCCAATTAAAAACGAATAATGAAGACTATATAAGACCGAAAACTGACTAAATAAGATTGTTACCGACCATATGCGGTTCACGTCCTGAATACCTTTGCGACCGACCGCTACCTAATCATGTCCGATTGCTAACTGAAAGATGCCGGTTTGCTGAGTTCGTTGGCAGCTGCATTCATATCTCATTATTTATCATGCTGTTCCGGTCTGCTGAGTGTGGTTTTCAGTTTGGTACATGCGGCAACATTCGGAAGTTAAAGTTGTTCAGCAAATACTTGGTCGGCAACAAATGTACGATGATATGTGTGGTTGGTCTGCTGTGTTCAGATGAATGCTGCTACATGCGGTAGCCCTAACCCTTGCGTTCCTCATTGCCCCGCATGCATCAGAATATAAGCGACCTAATGCGTGCATGGTCGGGGTAATGCGCTTGCATGCGGGATGATCGTGCACCACGCAGACTTGGACGGAATGTCGCCGAATGAAGCAGCATGTTCCAAACCGACTTCCGAATTAATCAGCATGTATCTGAATGAATCAGATGTGATGCCTGCCAGCGTTGGCAGAATTGCTTCCCGGTAGCCAGTAGCGCTCGCCAGGGCAGTGAAATGGGCTACAGTTATCAGAGAATGTTATACTTTCTTTCTTGTGAATCGTCATGTCACAGGCAGTATAGAAGTGGTCTTTATTTTCGTCTGTGACAATTCATTATATTTTATATCAACAGTTATAAGTTTAATGTATAAGACTGAATGATACAGCTAGAGAGTGTGAGTGAGTAAGTGCAGGAGGCAGAGGGTAGTACTCGTAGTGTTACGTGTTGTCTCGGTGACGTCATGCCACGGCCGGGCCCTCTGAGTGGCTGGCCGCCTTGCCGCCCTCCTGCCGCGGCGGGAAGTGGTCCCCCCGCACTCCCTGCTGCCTTTGTGCCTTCCTTGCTCAGAGCTTGCCTGACCAGCATACCCTTCACACCTCCCTTGCCACCTGTCCCCGACTTCTACCTATAGAACACTTTCTCTCTCTCTCAACTTCTTACCTCTCATTCTTCCAATCAATTTAACATCATAACTCCCCTTTGGTTCTGCACGATTTCATATATCGGCCATCGTATTATATGCTGATGCTCTCAGATATTCCATGTTTAGTTAGACATTTTGGAGGGGTTAACATTTTGTCTGTAGAGGTTCGACACACTCGTGGTGTCTCCCCACCTATTTCTTGGTTGTCTGCTGGGCTATTTAATGCTAGACTGGGGTGAGGCTATTGATGTTGTGATTTCCGATGTGTACCAGGTTTTGTTGAACTTGTACAATCACAACGAATACGTGGGAAGCCTAGGTTGTCTTTCTGACTGTGTACCTTGTGAGTTTAGCACTGTGGCCCAGCCCCCATTCCACTCGACTCCTACCATGGCGCCCCTCGGGCTCCGGAGCCGGGTACGTTCCCGCAAGCCGATAGTCACTGGCAGCGTGGTTTGCACCTGGGTGGATCACTGGGTGGGTCTCCAATTGTTGCATCTCCTCCTCCTCAAGGTTTGACTCCAGATATGCTCTTCCAGCTTGAGATGGCTAAGCAGCAGCGGCAGTTTGAGATGGCTAAGATTCAGGCTGAGGAGAGAAAGGCCATACAGGAGGCTGAGCTTCGGGTTGAGGCTACGAAGTACTGTGCAGACATAGATCTTGAGAAGTCTCTGGTGGAGTCAACAGGGCAGCGTCTCGGTTCTGGGAATCGAGGTCTTGATCAGTCTTTATCGCACCTTCTTAAGTTAGTCCCTGTATTTGACGAGTCGGGTGTCACCAAATTTTTCATGCATTTTGAGAAGAAGTGCCGGGAGCACCAATGGCCCGAGGTTAAGTGGGCAGCCCTTGTTTCCTCTAGATTGGTTGGCAAAGGACTCAAGGCATATGATGCGTTGCCCTTGGAGTCTTGCGTCGATTATGATGTATTGAAGGAAGCTGTTCTGCGGGCGTACGAGTTACAACCAGAGACGTACAGATTGAAGTTCCGGGGTGTAACGAAGGGTCGTGAGTGCACCTTTCTTGAGCATGCCCGGGATCTGTCCGATGCATTTAGAAACTGGCTGCGTTCTGAGAAGGCATCGACGTTTGAGGAGTTGAAACAGCTGATGCTTCTAGAACAATTTTTCAAGTGTAAGGGCGGCGATCTGACGTTGAATCTTAAAGAAAAAACCCCGAAAACTCTACAGGAGGCAGCTGAGATGGCTGACCGTAGGCTATCGCTGATTCGTAGGTGCGGGTCTGCACAACGGAATGATGCAGGTAACAAGGGGCGCAACACTCCACCACTCCGAGTCGGTGATACACCATATAACACTAAGAAGAAGAGCAACAACACCAAAACTGACCATAAACCTAGTACCGTCCCGTTTAGAAAGGGTCCGGGTCCTTCCTCTCCTCAAGGGATGCCCAAGGAGGAGTTAGAGTGTTTTCATTGTCATGAGAAGGGGCATTTTGCAAGAGCCTGTCCAAGCAAGCTACCTAATGCAGTTGTGTCATTGGCTCGCAACATTGGGGTGTCCCCGAAGTCGTCTGAGTTTGCCCAGGGTATAACGTCAGAGGCTGGGACACAGCCAGTGGAGAAGAATCCGGAAGGCTCGAACCCTGTCCGCGATGTCTTTTGCGACCATCGAGGGCGTGGCTGCGTGAAGTGGGCTGGTAAGAAGCATGGAGTTGAGCTGTTGCGAGACACGGGTGCCTCTCAGACTTTGATGAAGAACTTTACTGGTAGACCAATAAACGCAGCACGGGTGGTTGTGGTGCAAGGTATCAATGCTACCAGGTCATACCCGTTGGTCAGGATGGAACTGGAGGTAGATGGTGTGACGCGAGAGTTGGATGTTGGAATTGTGGAGAAGTTGCCTGTTGGGGACGTCGACCTCCTTCTCGGCAACGACTTTGCGGTGCCTACTTCTGAGGTTCCCCCTTAGTCGTTGCCGAGAAGCCGGCCGACGTGAGTAGGGAGAAACAGGGGTGGGTAGAGAAGTGTCAAGTACAACCTATGGCGTGCGTTGTTACAAGATCTCTTGCATCCAAAGTGTCACAGCCTATTCCTCAGTCTTCAGACCAGCGGAGGAACGGTCGGAAGGAGCAAGCTAAAGTTGGGAGTTTTGTGAGTTTTGCTCCAGCGGCTCTCCTTAGCGGCCTAGTACTTGACTCAGAGGTGAGCTCCGGAGTGGCCCCAGAACCTGTCACCCCTAGTGACATGGTTGGGCATGATGGCACTCCGCGACTTAGTAGTTCCCAGTTGGAGGAGAGTTGTGGGAACGGGGCTATCAAAAACGAGGACGGGGAAACATGCCATGTGAACCTGTTGGAGGAGTTTGTGAGGCAACCACCTGAGCAGCCTACTGTCCCTGTGTTGGTCTGCAGCGCCCAAGGTGGAGAAGGAGAGGGGGGCAGTAGGGCACAGGTGGAGGAGAGTAGGGATTGTCATGTCTCGGCGGAGCAGTGGGCGGGGGACACGAGTCTGGTGGCTGTGGAAGCGCTAGAGCACCTGCCTGAGCAGCAGTGTGCAGCGCTCCAGCACCAGCTTGGTTCATACCCCACTGGTCGTGCCGAGCACCCGAGCCTCACAACTCAGGCGGTGCAAGATGTTCCGCGGGCAGGTCACCTGAATGTTGATAGACCGTTAGCCTCGTTGTTTCGGTGGTTCAAGGTGGGCGACGAGGCTTGGACATGGTTGTCAGGTCAGGGTCGACCCATGGCTGCCAAGGGTGGTGGTCAGAAGGAGGACATTGAGCAGATTGGTGAGGTTGGCTGTGGAGTGGAGGTGCACGGTCGTCGCATAGCCTCCCAATGCTGCTCTAGTCGAATGCAACAGCCCTACCATAGACCGACTGTATCTGGCCATGTCGCTAAAAGCGGTGATGCTGCGCAGGCAGATGTAGTCATAAGGAATGCGGGGGTGCGCATGTACGGTATCGACGGGGAAGCCTTAGCAATAATGAACTATGGGAGTGACTGCACAGCTGGTACTGAGTGTCCCTCTCATGACCTGGCTGTTCTAGGGACGAAGGTGGAGAAGGAGGGAGACTACAGGTTAGGAGCTGCAGTCTTGGCTGGGTTGTGGGAGGGCACTAGGCATGTTGTTCTGCGAGATAAGTTGTTTACTAGGCTCTGGCAGTGCATCCGCATGTTTGTTGCTTCTCCAGGCCTGATGTACGGGGTAGAATCCGACATGGTGGCTGGAGACAGTGCAAGGCTCAGTATAATTTCCTACCGTATAAATCCTGCTCAACAGTCTGTCGTGAAAACAGAGCTAGACGACATGTGGAAAAAGGGTCTGAGGGATAAAGGATATCGTGAGTGCTCGTTGCCAGTGAGTTTGCAACCGGAGTTGAGTGTCAAGATCCGTGTGTATGGTGATTGCAAGAGTGTGGAAGCATTATCCCTGACAGACACCTATCCATTGCCCAAGGGTCTGAGGGATAAGGGATATCGTGAGTGGTCGTTGCCTGTAACTTTACAACCTGTGTTAAGTGGCAAGATCAGTGTGTGTGTTGATTGCAAGAGTGGGTGTGAATTATCCCTGACAGACGCCTATACCTTATCGAGAGTTGATGACACCATAAACCGCATCGGGGCTGGCTCGCTCGTCACGAAGGTAGAACTAGTGAAAGGTTATTGGCAGGCTCCGTTGCCGGAAAAAGTGAAGAGAAGTGCCAGTCTTGTGATGAACTGGGCAGGTTATCAGTGTCAGGTGTTTTTGTGCTGCCGGAACACAAGTTGGATGTGTGGCATGCTAAGGGCACTGATAATGTTTTGGCTGATTGTTTGTCACAGGAGGGTTTGTTTGCAGGAGAACCCTTGCCGTTCAGTCAGTGTGTGTTGAGAGTGGAGAAAAATCAGGCTTGCCCCTGTAGTGCAGCCACCAAAAACAACATTAAAATTAAATAAAAAATCACATAAAAACTCTTTCTTTTGATAGATAATTGTAAGTTGCCTATGTTATAGCTAAAGTCCTAAGTTGAACCTGTCTTTCACTTAGGAGGCTGGGCTCTGTGAAGCTCGCTCAGGGAGCATAGTAGGCTAAATTATACTATTATGTTTGGGAGGGGTTATAAGATTTTCTTTATGTTGATATGTTGTTTTATGTAAGACTTGAGCTTTGCATTTCATTTCTTGTGGAGTGGCTATGTGTGACGGGTCTTGTCGGCATTCTGCCTTGTCAGATATCGTGCTCGCCTAATGTTGAGCGTCCTATATCTTGGGCAGGGTTGACGCCTGCCAGCGTTGGCAGAATCGCCTCCCGGTAGCCACTAGCGGTCGCCAGGGCAGTGAAATGGGCTACAGTTATCAGAGAATGTTATACTTTCTTTCTTGTGAATCGTCATGTCACAGGCAGTATAGAAGTGGTCTTTATTTTCGTCTGTGACAATGTATTATATTTTATATCATCAGTTATAAGTTTAATGTATAAGACTGAATCATACAGCTAGAGAGTGTGAGTGAGTAAGTGCAGGAGGCAGAGGGTAGTACGAGTAGTGTTACGTGTTGTCTCGGTGACGTCATGCCACGGCCGGGCCCTCTGAGTGGCTGGCCGCCTTGCCGCCCTCCTGCCGCGGCGGGAAGTGGTCCCCCCGCACTCCCTACTGCCTTTGTGCCTTCCTTGCTCAGAGCTTGCCTGACCAGCATACCCTTTACACCTCCCTTGCCACCTGTCCCCGACTTCTACCTATAGAACACTTTCTCTCTCTCTCAACTTCTTACCTCTCATTCTTCCAATCTATTTAACATCATAACTCCCCTTTGGTTCTGCACAATTTCATATATCGGCCATCGTATTATATGCTGAAGCTCTCAGATATTCCATGTTTAGTTAGACATTTTGGAGGGGTTAACATTTTGTCTGTAGAGGTTCGACACACTCGTGGTGTCTCCCAACCTATTTGTTGGTTGTCTGCTGGGCTATTTAATGCTAGACTGGGGTGAGGCTATTGATGTTGTGATTTCCGATGTGTACCAGGTTTTGTTGAACTTGTACAATCGCAACGGATACGTGGGAAGCCTAGGTTGTCTTTCTGACTGCGTACCTTGTGAGTCTAGCACTGTGTTGCGAGTGAGGGCTTTTGCCTCTGCCACCCAACACTGTGCTAACTCGTTTTGCTTTGACTTGAAGAGGGTCGCCAGGAGAGAACCAGATACTAGCGATCTGGATCTCTCAAGAGAGCACCCCGTCATTTAACGTAATTTGGCCGTACAGTCTTAAGGACCTCGCTAGGCTACGAGCCGCTTGCTCAGCCATTGTTTCCTAGCCTACGACATCCCAGCTAGACTTTATTCGCCTAGCAGACACCAAATTAGGATTATAAGCTCTTATGTTATGTATGCAGCATTTTTTATTCACGTTGATTGTAAGCCTTGGTTGTTGTTGAGTTGCACAACCTGAGCAGGCTTTTGCGTTGCCTGAGGAAGTACTTCTTTTGTTGTTGGAGA
This sequence comes from Paralithodes platypus, assembly GCA_032716605.1. Classification (NCBI taxonomy): domain Eukaryota; kingdom Metazoa; phylum Arthropoda; class Malacostraca; order Decapoda; family Lithodidae; genus Paralithodes; species Paralithodes platypus. The sequence continues at coordinate 32,187,965 of CM064523.1, forward strand.
TAATACTATTGTGCATTTATTGTTATTCCCATGCCAGTTAACACTGTATGTCCCTACACTTGTCATATCTTTTTTTTTTTTTTTTTTTTTTTTTTTTTTTTTTTTTTTTTTTTTTTTAAAAGACCTCCGTCTACGTATTGTGAAAAACCTGTTATCCTCCGGCATATCTTGTTCTTGCTTCATATCTTGTTCCTGCTTTATATAACAGTTCAAAATCCGATTCGATCATCTTAAGCAGCATCAGACATTCTTCAGAAGATTCCTGTTCGATGCTTCAGGACTTTCATTCACTTTCTTTAATATAGGAGTGACAGTTTATTATTGTTTAGAGTAACTTTAATTATACCTTCTTCTTGTTTGCATTAAATCATTCCAGTGATTTAATTAAGCTTTCTATCTTTTTCCTTGTATACATTATTAACGTAATTGTATGTTGTTGTGATCAGGCTGTATCAGAGATCATCAGCCTGTAGTAGTAGTGCATTTATACCGAGTTAGAGGATACCCCGCTATCGCAGATTTAACTCTGGAGGGTATAGGTGTTTTTGTGCGCCGGCATTATAAGTTCGAGGGTTGGATCTAGTGTTACCGTTGTGGCTGTGTGCCTTTCTAGTCCAATGATTAAGAGCCCTTGTTTAATACGAGTCCCGGTCGTAACACAGACCTTAAACCGCATAATGCAGACCACAATCCGCATGCTTAATATGTGGCCTCAAAAGTTGAGCATGTTGAACTTGTTTGGGCCCTGATTCTAATGTACACACATCCACCCTACTACTGCTGACCTTGGTACGCATGTTGTCGCAGGTTGGAGAACGTCTTGCTGAATACATCCCCCATGCTTATGGGCAATATGAGGCTTTAACCCTTATTTAGCGGCGAGCAACATAAGTCGAGTTAAATAAAGCTGGACTATGTGGCGGCGCTCGACATAACTCGAGTGGCAATTTCAGCACGTAATGTGGCTGAGAGAGAGAGACAAGTGGTGGCAGGAGACTAGCGAGCGTATGACTGCTCCAGACCACCGCGGCGAACCTACTGACACAAATCTCAGCTCCCTCCTCCCTCTCTCACTCGCTACATACTCAATTATGTACCGAAAGTACCGAATTACCTGCTTTTTGCACTCGCGTTGCACGGTTATTGCAAGAAAACTATCCATCATACAAGGATCGTTATGGTGTCATTCGAAAGCTCTGTTTATGCCCTTTCAGGGATAGGTACTTGTTTTACGTTCTGGGTCTTATTTAGGCATGAAAATGATCACGTAAACAGCCCTATTTTGGCTAAAAAAAACCCGCTGTGCGGTACACATAAATAAACCGCATAGGCCGCTCGTAAGGTGTTAAACTCTTGGATATGTAAAAAGCTCCTTAAAAAGTTAAGATATTAAACAGAACGAACACCACTGACGCATAGGTGGATGTGGATAGCTCGGGTCCAACTCATCTCCACTTTTTTTGTTTTATCTTATTTTTCATATGTGTATGAAGGAGACAAACGGCAAAGCTGCCTGTAACATTTGTCTCCTCCAATGTGGAAAGAGTGATAGAGAGCCAAATTCAAGGTATGTTAGAGTCAAAATATTTGGACACACGGACCTTGAAGCAGTTTAAGTCATAGTATGAGGGAAAGACAGATTGAGGGAGAGAATCGTTGAGTTCAAGAAAGACTAGGAAATTGGTTCACTCTTGGGTGAGAAAGTTGGACAGAATAGAGGTGGGAGTGTGTTGAAAGGTGGGTGTCCCCTATTCTCCGTAAGGAAGGAAGGATACACTGAGAAAGCTTTGAAGAAAATTGATTATTTTAATAGCGGTAGAAGAATGAAAGAGATGCAACATTGCAATGTGTAGAGAGAGATTGTAGGGAAATAGCAAGAGGAAGTGGGTTGAGACAAAATGCTTTTTACTCTACCCTTTCCAGAAGTGCGGTATGGATGGAAGCTCCCCACACATGCGAACTCAATACAGGAGCTCACTGTGCCCTTGTATAGAGCAAGAAGCTCGTGGAGATGGTTGAGTACACCAAACTTATAGGAAACTGTTTTAGCAAGAGTGGTAATATGATCTTTCTAAGAAAAGTCAGGAGAAAAAGAAATACTGAGAGAAGATGAAGAGTTGAGTTGTGTATTGTTGAAGAGTAAGTGATAGTCTTGTGGAAGATTGTGACAGGTAAATGTATGGAGAAATAAAGTTTTGGAAGCATTGAAAGTAAAAAGATTTTCAGTGCCCCAATCAGAAATAGTTAATAGATCAAAAGATAGGCGTGCTATGGCCTCAACACGGGAGTTTGGGAGTAATTGCGTGCTGGGTCATTGTGGAAAACTAGTTGAATAGTGTAAGGTAAAGTCATCAGCTTAGGAATGGATAGGACAAGAGGTACAGTTGAGAAGATCATTAATGAATATTAGAAAGAGAACTGGAGACAGGACAGAACCCTGAGGAACACCATAGTTTATAGGTTGAGGAGTGAGCGATGGCTGTCCACAATTGCAGCTATGGAACGTCCAGAAAGGAAATTGGAGATAAAGGCACATATGGATTGATAGAAACTGAAAGAGGGTAATTTAGAAAGTAGAGATTTGTGCCAGACTCTATCAAAAGCTTTCGATATGAATAGCTCGGAAAGGTCTCACCGAAGTCCGAAAAGGAGGATGACCAAGAGTTAGCAAGATAAGAAAGATCACCAGTAGAGAGGCCCGTAAGGAAACCATACTGACGACCTAATATTAGATTATGGGAAGACAAATGCTAAAGACATTTTGAATTAGAAAAGTTTAAGAAACTTTGAGATGCAAGAAATGAGAGCAATTGGACGATAGTTGAGAGCAATCATCCTTCTTTGGGACAGGTTGAATGAGAGCAAACTTCCTAGGAACCATTGTACTGGTCAAAAATTCTCATAGCTATTATTAACCCTTTAAGACCCGGGGGTTGCCGTTTAGAATTCAAAGTAGAATTCTCTTACTCTCATAATTACTTCTCCAAAATTAGTTTTCTGCCCACAACTCGCTCAAAGACAACTGCAGAGGTTGAAGTAATTAAACTAAAGGTTTCTAAGCACCCCTAATGGTCACGAAGGTTTAAAATACCCCTTAAGGATATGATTGCGTCCACACATGCGTGAAAAGGTTAACCTTTACAAACCTACGTCAATTCCTAAATCAGAAAACTAACCACGGCATCTCCTACAGAAGTAAAGTACTAGGCACCAAGTGCCATGTGCAAGAAGAAAAAATGGGGTGTGGATTTCCAGGAAGATACATAAGACAGGAAACATTACAACAGTATTTGTCTCTTTTGTGAGCTGAAACGTAAGTTTATGAGAAAAAAAAGTAGAAAATTGAAGACAAATGCTAATGATAAGAGAAGTTAAAAACCTAATGTAGCTTCTGAGAGAAGAATACACAAATGGAAGAGTTCTAGAAACAAATGTTTATGTCCTAAGGGTGGAAATCACATCTAGAATGAGGTAGCTGGACTGCCTAATATATGTGCAAACACCATCATAAGAAACATAGTGTGCACCTCAACAACAGTGACAAGGTTTAACTTGGTGATTTTTTTAAATCACCATCTTTTTAGCTTGCTGAGGGCCAACATGCTATGAAAACCAACCTTTACACTGATAAGAGTAAGACTCAGTGGTTGTTTGTTAGTGTTCAGTGAGAGGTCCCTCACCCCCCGGAGGTAAAAGTGCTTTTCAACAGGCTCCCACCAGTACAATAGAGGCCTTTCAACCCTATCTAGACTTGTCTTCAGCTCAGTTGCTCAACTATGAACCACCAGATAGTGGGTCTTCTAGCACAGGTGAGGATTCACCAGACAATGAGAACAACTTCTTCTTTTCCCCTGATAGTGAACCAATAGTAAATGTGGCAGCGAACATGCAGTACCTGTAAAACCCCCAAGCCCTTTGAGAAATGAGGTGAAATAAGGGGAACCTGAAATACCTGGATATACTGTAGAATGTTCCCCAAAGATCAGATTGTGTGTGGAGGAGGTGAAGGTATGGCTGTTATTTCTGTTACATGCTTGTTCTATTACACTATCCTGTATGGCTTTCATTGACCTATAGACCTCTTATCTTGCAAATGTAATGCACAAAAGGTGGTCTATAAGACAAAAAAAGACATAAAATATTGTGTGATAGAACAATCATGTAGCATTGATAATAATGGGATTTTAAAACTAGCTGCGAGTGTGAAAGATAGTAGCAAAGACGTTGTGGGCAAACGTTGCATAAATAACGATAGTGGTATGGCTGTTCATACATAAAACGAATTCAGAGAGGCATGGAAAGCATATATGAAAGATTGCTAAATGTGGCGTTTGAATGGAACAGTGAACAGCTCAACACTGCATTGATGTGATGCTGTGAAAAGTGCTATAGATAAAATGAAGACCGGGAAAACCGCTGGAAATTCTGACATAGTCGGAATATTGGTCATGGAGCTGACAAATGCTACCATAAAGGAGGAAAAAAACCTGATCCGTGGCAGAAAAGTGTAATAGTATATTTATACAAAAGCAAGGGTGGTTCCTTAGATAGGGGAAACTTTAGGAACCTGAAAATGCTTGACCAAGTTATGAAAGTTTGCGAAAGAGTCTTTGAGTGCGTGATCATGAAAAGTGTTGCCATTAACAACATGCAGTTCGAATTCATGCCCGGTGGGGGCACTATAAATATTATATTCAATCTTAGGCAACTGCAGGAGAGGTTCTTAACCCTTTCACGCATTTATGACGCATAGGTTGCCAGATTAGCAATAATAAATAGAGTTCTCTCACTCTTATAATTACCTCTCCAAAATTAGTTTTCTGCCCACAGTTAACTCAAAGACAACTGCAGAGGTTGAAGTAACTAAACTAAAGGTTTCTAAATACCCCTGATGGTAACAAAGGCTTTAAATTATCCCCAATAGGCTCAAAATCGCGTCATATGTCGGAGAGGGTTAATGAGAAACAGGGAGGTGTGGCGGAGTAGTCTTGCCACTGGCCTGGTAATCCAAAGGTCCCGGGTTCAAATCCCGATGTATCAATGGGAAGATATTATTGGGATGGAATCTGTGCTGTACCTAGTATCAGTGCATTACCACAAAGCCCACCGAAACGCCACTAAAATACCCTCATTGTTCCCTGATTAAATAGCACTGTATTAATATTCCCATATTCAAAATATGCTATAGGGGTGCAATGCCTGGTGCGTTATCTGCTCAACCGGTGGCGATGTGTGTGTGTGTGTGTGTGTGTGTGTGTAAGAGTGAGAGTCCGAGTGTAGGGGGTGAGACAGTGAAACACGGAAACGAGGTGGCTTCAGAGATGGAGTCGCTTCGGGCCATGAGTGAGCACCTTGCCTCATGTGAAGGCAAGATGGCAGGTGCTCGTTGTACTCTACGTGCTTCACATGTCTCACTCCCTAGACTGGAACAAGACCTCACTGGCTTCACTGCTCATTGTACAGCGGTGAATGTTCAGGCTGTCAGCCTATGCCCGAGAGGGAGTAAGTTGGAATATAGAAAAAAACAAAAAAAATAGTCTTTGTAGGCCTGGAGAAAGCCTTAGACAGGGTCCCCAAAGAGATTATGTAATGGACCATGAGACAATTTTGAAATAGGTTGGTGCGTATGATAATGAAAATGTATGAGGGGTCGCGAGAAGCAGTTAGAGTAAATGAGGGCTTGAGCAAAATATTCCCAGTGAAAGTCGGTGTTCCTGAAGGCTCGGTGCTGAGCACGCTGTGTAGTTTTGGTCATAAAGGCACTGTCCAGGAATTTAGAATAGAACAGGGAGTTGTTATATGCAGATGACCTAGTCCGTATCGCAGATAGTGTACAGGATGCAGAGATCAAGTTTAACCCTTAAAAAGCGGCTCACCACTTAAGTCGAGTTAAATAAAGCTGGACTATGTGGCGGCGCTCGACATAACTCGAGTGGCAATTTCAGCACGTAATGTGGCTGAGAGAGAGAGACAAGTGGTGGCAGGAGACTAGCGAGCGTATGACTGCTCCAGACCACCGCGGCGAACCTACTGACACAAATCTCAGCTCCCTCCTCCCTCTCTCACTCGCTACATACTCAATTATGTACCGAAAGTACCGAATTACCTGCTTTTTGCACTCGCGTTGCACGGTTATTGAAAGAAAACTATCCATCATACAAGGATCGTTATGGTGTCATTCGAAAGCTCTGTTTATGCCCTTTCAGGGATAGATACTTGTTTTACGTTCTGGGTCTTATTTAGGCATGAAAATGATCACGTAAACAGCCCTATTTTGGCTAAAAACACCCCGCTGGGCGGTACACATAAATAAACCGCATTGGCCGCTCGTAAGGTGTTAATAGAGGGAGCGTATGGCAAATAAGGAATTAAGAGTAAATATAGATAAAACTAAGGTCATGATCAGTGGAGTAGGGAGCGGAACAACGGAAAGAAGTGAAGACTTCCCATGTGTAGTTTGCGGGAAGGGGAGGGAAGTAACTCTAGCCAAAGATCAGTCTGTAATGACTGGGTACACAAGAGGTGCAGTGGGGTGAGGGGGCCTTTGACAAGGAGCACAGACTTTGAATGTGAAGTGTATAAGGAAAACTTGTGTTGAATGACTTTCGTGATAATTTCGATCTCGGCAGTGTAACGTTGGAGTGAGTTAAAGTAATTTTGCTACTTGAGTGATATGCTTTCTGCCAGAGGTGGTGCGGAAGCTTCCTCCATTGCCAGAGTCAGAAGTGGCTGGCTGAAATTCAGAAAACTAATGCCTCTTTTACCCATGAGAGGTCTCCCACTTCACTTTAATGTGAAGGTGTATGCCTCGCGCATTGAGAGTGTAATGACGTATACCTGGGAAACGTGGCCAGAATGGAATGAGTAAACACCAGGAACTGGATATCGAGTAAGGAACTAAGAAAGCGTCTGGGCATTAGAAGTATCAGTGAGATGATGCATACTAGTAGGTTGGGTTGGTTTGGACACTTGGAGAGAATGGATAATCAAAAATGAGTGAAGAAATGCCAAACTCTGAACGAGGGCGAAGCTGCGCATTGGGGTAGACCTAGAAAGACATGGGGTTAGGTACTTGAGTCCCATCTCCACATAAGGATTCTGACGATAGAGGCAGCCCAAAACACGGCTGTCTGGAATACCGCCATTAAACACCTAAGATTGCAACCACACTCTCTGTGGACAAAGCAGTCTTTTAACTTTTATGTATAGTATGTAAGGTCTGTTCTACCTGGGACAATTTTCCCTCAAAATTTGTGCGTACTTCTTCAGTATAGCAATTCAAGAACAGATTTTGCACAGTCTGGAACGAGTAGAAATTTTATCTTGCTTTCTTTACACCTAGAGTATTCCCCTCTCTGAATGGACCACAATATCTTCGAGAAAACTAACTATTCCTTGTAATTCCTTGTGACTTTCTCTCTCCCCGGTGACGGCCGCCGGCTGCCTCACTTGATATAACGTGGAAAAAGACCCATAAAAGATAATTTGATGGCCAGATTTTCAGCCTCACCCTCCCTACCTCAGCCCCCCATACCTTCCCCTTTCTTTCTCTGCTCTCTCTCTCTCTCTTCTGCTTTGATGTCCTTCTCTTCAACTCAGTAATAACTATATTATAGATATACTGTAAGACCGGGCTGCCTGGTAAGGACTGCAAGGCCTTTGTAACCATCTAGCTCTCTCTTTCTCACACAATGTATTTCCGTTTTTCTTTTATTCCACTCCTCTTTTTCTTTTAATTGTCTTTATTTTGTTTATTTTTATTTTTTTTGTAAATCTAACTAACTTTCCCTCTTGCATGCCACACCCTCTCTTTTTACTCCCTCCTTCCATACCTTCCGCCTATCTTCCATTTTTAGCACCATTATCATCCCACATGTCTCGTTATTCGTATTGCATTTCCCCTCTCCTCAGTTCACCAACCTTAATTTCCTCTATTGTCCTCCGCGCTCCTGCCCTGTATTACTTCTGGCCTAGCCTTGCTTGTCCCATCTATTATTTTTTTTATGTTTCCATCTTTCTCTTCTAAAGCCATCATATCCTTCATCCTTCCCTTTTCCTCACATTCAATGTTCTTACTTCTTCCCAATCCATCTTTTTCCTCCCAGGCTTAAACCTTCTTGAAATAATAAAATATCCAGTATGCTATAATCTTCTTAAAATAACCTGCTGTTAAAATTGAGATGACGGGGTTGCAAACAACCAAGTTAGCAACCCCCTCAGATCCACTCATAAACCAAGAAGAGACTCAACCAATCGAGCCAGGATAGCTAACATAAAGGAGAGGAAAATAATGTAGCGAAGGGCACATATCCGGACCGAGAAAGAAACAACGCAGTCCACCATAATTAATCCACGTTTTCCATGGGATCAGCAAACAAAACAGTCTACCCGCATATATCAACGGTCTCTACCAGGACCTACAGGAAATGCAGGGCCACTTATCGAGCATGACTTATTTCCGGGCATATCACAAGGGCCCCTCCCGGACCAATCACAGGGTCCTGGATATAGGAAAAAGGCGTACCCAACCCAGGAACCAGATTTGGATTATAATGAGGAAAAGCTTATGCTAATACCTCATCAATATCCAATGTCATATTTCAACAGATGTGACCAAAAGAACCACCTCTACAGTGCAGAAAATCACCTATATCAACAATAGCTGATAAATAGAGAGTAACGAAAGCCTTGCATGCAACGTTGAAAATCAACGAAAAGACAAATACATGCAAAACATTGATCCTGCACCCATGCAAGCTTTCTAAAATATGAGTGTAATCTTAAGAAATAAAGAATAACTATATCCACGTATTCCCATGTTAATTATATTTTAATGCAATTATTAACTTCACAATAATTAAAAGATCGAAATCCCCATGTCCCTACTATTCCGAAATTAATTACATTAGACTCAAATTATCATCCGAATATAGCCTGACCGAAATATATGATCGATAGGCAAACACGAGGCAATACCTTCCACTAGCTAAGCTTTTAGTGGTTATCTACCAGTGTCGTAGTTACTTCCGAATAGGGCTAGCCATTTTCCCTATAAAAAGTTCAACGAGTGCGGCGACCCAGAGGTGTGTTAGAAGAACTAAAAGTGACCGTCTCTAGCTGTTTGTGAGAGAAGCAGTTCCCTTTGGTGTCCAATCGAAGGAGGAGCTACGAGTCCTACGTCGTCCAGATTCTCTCTTATGGATATTACTTCTCCTATACCCTATCCATACCCTAAATGTCTTTGTGTTACTATGTTTTGGGAATTATTGTGAAGGTAATATAAAATATGCAAGTGTTCATATTAACATTATCATAGTGGCCTTTTCCGGAATCTCCTTGACCTAATTTGTTCGTGTATTATAAGAACCTAATTTCTACCTGTGCAGTTTAATTATATATATAATATTCGCGCTTTAACCAATTTAAGTCCACGTCAACGTTCTATATACTTTTTACTTACGTTACATACTCTATATTATACGTAATACTTAGTGAACGCTCACAGGTTTTATTCAGTTGTGTTATTATTGATTGACTGTCCAAGTTCGAAGTGAAGTGTGAAACGAGAGCAATTTTCCTTCATAAAACTTAATCTCAAACTCCGGACAGTGCTTCGTCCATTTTTCATAAATTATCACTTACAGTACAAAGTCGCCAACGATAAAATTAGAACCCATTCCGATGAGATTGAATTAATCTATGTTCAAGATTCCTAATCTATATTAGTTCTTGTGAATAATCTGATCCATTACGTTTCCCGGTTTATGATATTCTTTCACAACCAAGCTTAGGAATTCCAATTATACATTCCTGTATTCATCAGCCTTTATTCGGCTATTTATAAAACACTACGTCGTTCTGTGTCTTGATAGTATTCTATACTTAATTAACCTGTTTTCGGGATATTCATAGTCGCTACTTCGTTCTGCGTCTATATTTTATCTTATAATTCATCAGCCTTCATTTCGGCTATTATCTGTCACTACTTCGTTCTGTGTCTGATTTTATTTACAGTAGTTTGTTAATTTATTCAAACTCACTGCTCAGATAGCAATTGTTTCGCTATATCTATTCACTACGTGTTTTGTGAATTTGAGTTCCTCCTTGACTGTGATTCTAGCTTATTTACGATTGAATTTATTTTTTGTGTATCGTGTGAGAAATTATTCACAATTATTCTTTTGTAGTTAAATTTCAAATTGAATTATCTTATCACCAGGAGTAAAGTTAATTTCATATCTTTTGTTACTGATTTAACGTTGCATTAAATCAAGTATTTATTCAGCCTGACCGCAGTACCTTGGACCTTAACCTCTCGCGTGGCAGCTTTGACCGCCTACTTCGCCTAGCGACCTATTTGTATTTAGAGCCACGCTTTTATGCGTACCTGAGTAGATGATCTCAGTTACCCACATTACTTAATTATTATTCCTCTCGATATACACTTGACCCGTATATTTATTGTCATCATATATTATGTGTTTATCTTGTATAATTATATATTTCATGTTTGATGCTTTGTAAGTGACATAGTTATTCACGAAGGAGTAACATTTAGTTAACTCTTTCCAAGTCACCTTTGATTCAACATTGGACCCATACTCTATAGTTGGGATCCGGATGTGCCATTTCCATGTACACTCGGATGCCATAGTCTCTAGCCCACTCATAAGAATTCATGGACAGCTTATGTTTATCTTTATGCAATTATAACTATCTGGATTGAATTTCGGATAAAACTTGTTTATCAATAAATAATATTTATGGTTTTGTATTTGATGTAAAGAAAAATGTGTTCGTAAATTCGTTTCCAGAGATATACTTCCATAATTAGAAATAGTTGAAGTCCACGAATATTAATGAGCGGGCTAGAGACTATGGTATCCGACTGTACCACTGTTTGTATAATAAACACTAGTGTAACTACCCTGTGTGTTTATTGTGTTTGGAGCGTGATTGAGTAACCTAGAAAGATCATTATTATTGCTATATGTGTTCTTGTGGAGCAGGATTTGATTCTAAGTATCCTAAACAAGGAGCTTTATAGAATGAATAATTAAGCGAGTTGGATTACAACGACGCATAGCAAAATTAAATTGCATTTTATTTTTCATTCTTAACCCCATAAATCCAGGTAACGGTATATGGCGTCAAGAATATTTTTGGATATAAGCTCGGGTGATGCCACATGGCGGTGATTTTTTTTTGCGCCAAGCAATCAATTTTCTCACAGGCCCTATCAATCTACTATTTTACTATTGTTCCTTCTCCATTTTCCCAAGCAACTCACACATTCCCCCGCATCTCTCGCTTCCATTACTCCCCTCCCTTCCCACGACTCCCTGGCGCTGCAATATGCATCCTCAGTACTCATGCCATCCCCGCCATGAATGGATATGCTAGTGCCTCCTCCGTCTCCGTGAAACATGCCACAACAACTTCACACCCATCGCAGCCACAACCCACGTCCTCTCCCAGTACCTCGACTCCTGGTAAGCCCACTTCACCTAATTCAGACAACCTGAGCACTAGCGGTATAAGGAGGGCCCTATTATTCAATGAAGAACATGGTAGCGATTTTATATCTGGGCCTGATGGCTTGTCGGGTGAGAGTGATAGTGAGAGCTCATTCAGTGGCTTTGGTGGTGATGATGGTAATGATGGGGATTATATTGATATCATGGTGCTGAGGTTGGTGTTGATGGTGAAGGTGATTATGATGAAAATTAATTTGATAATGACGATAATATTGGTTTGGGAGTTGATGCTACTACACGTATTGCGATATCCCCTTTGCCCCATGCTTACCCTAGACATATGGTGGTGCACAGTAGTGACAGTGAACGATCACCCTCAATGCCCACAAGGCCCCATACTAATATAGTAACCCAAGATGCCACTACATAACCCATGTTTGGGTAAATAAAGGGGCCAGGCTGCCACCTTTGTTCCTTCTCCTAACCTATTTACCCCCTACCCCAGCCCAGCATCTTGTCCCCCCCCCCCCCCCCCACACACACACACACACACCATTCCTACCTTTCCCACCCCCTGGCCCACTTTCTCTTTCCTCCTTGGCCCCTCACTAAGCTTCCCTCTACCAACCAACCCCCAGCATTTCTTCTCGCCCACCTCACACAATCTGCTGGGCCCTTGCCAAGACCTTCCACACCACTTTGCAGCCCACGTAGTGCCGCTTATGCAATACCCATGCCCAGAAGTGAGTAGGTGGAGATGGACGTTGATGGGTTGAGCCCACCACAGCGATGGCAGAGGTGCAAACTTTTGTTGCACAGCAGCCCTAACAGCCTTCCACACATCCCAATACCAGGCAGCCCTCAGGACAGCTCCGACGATGCTGAAACTCCTGCCCCTGCCTGTGAGCGTCCTATTGGACGAAGATCTGCTGCTGCATCACCTGCCACTGCTGGCTGTGGGTGTGGGACAGAGGTGTGGGACCCAGCAGGGAGATGTCATCACATTTGTGGGGACTGAGGGGCAAAACTTTTTACCGGAGGTCCTTGTGTTTGACAGAACGAATACAGGGATTCAGGATTACTTTCCCTGTGACAAACAGTCAATATCCATGAATTACTTAAGGGCGTTTGTGGACGATGAGGTAGTCCATTATGTGGTTGATGAGACCAACAAATATCCCCAGATACTGGTCAATTTCTTTGACGCACCCTTGATGTCGCCAGGCAACATGAGGAACTAGGTTCTCTTGATACTGAGGGCACACGTCACCAAGCATGTCCTTGCAGAATATTGGATTGTGGGTGACCTCATCTTCACACCCAACTTCGGCAAGTACATGGCCCGGGTTCGGTTTATGGCTATTTGTCGTCGCACTTGCCCTTTGCTGTGAATATGGTGTCTTATGTCTCTGGAAGATATGTGTCATCTTCGAAATGTTCAAAGATTGCTTCAAGAAGTTCTTTTGGCTGATTCAGAAGAAAGTGGTCAATGAATCATTCCCGCTGTTTCGAGGAAATGTGTCCTTCAGACAGTACATTCCCTCAAAACGGTATTGATTTGGCATAAAATGATATGTCATATGCGATTGTGAGACTGGGTATGTGTTGGTTTTGTGCGTGTACACAGGTACTGCCATCAACATTCCTGTCGATGACGTACGTGGCTTTTCTGGCTCCGTAGTTAAGGTTCTCATGGATTGCTACATCGGCCAGAAACATATCCTGTGTATAGAAAACTTCTACACATCCCCAGCTCTCTCTAAGTTTCTCCTGGACCCCTAAACTGACTCCTAACTCCTTGCCCCGTCAGGCAAAACAGGAGGCACTAGCCAAAGTTTCCACAGACACAGGAGACCTATCTCCAGAAGCAGTCTGGGAAAATGTTGGCAATGCTCTGGCAAGACTATTGACCTGCGCACATGTTGAGCACGGTGCTTGAGGGTAAGTTGCTGGATTCAGGCAAATTCGACCACAAGACCAAGGCAAAGGATTTTAAACTAGATGCAGTGCTTGATTACAACACCAACATGTGTCTAGTGAACAAGTCCGATATGCAAATCGGTGCCATCGAGTGCGTTCGCAAAAGTACCAGCTGGTATCGAAAAGGAATCTTTCATCTTACGGACATTACATACTTGAATGCATAAATTTTTGTTCATGACAAAGACAGAAGAGAAACCTGGCTTGCGAGTATTTCACAAGCGGATTATCTCTGATCTGTTATACACATATGGTGCTGGGGCACCAATTGCTCCATGACGTCACAGTGTGGTGCCCTCTCCTGACAGATTGTTGTGACTCACCACATACAACTACCTCTCCCATGCGAGGACACCTTGGCTATATCATACTCTCACTGATTGACTAATGAAGATTATCTGATTTGAAATAATATGATTACTTGTACTTTTCTCAATCTATGATCATTGTGGTTTGTAAAATAAGTGATTGTGCATTAATGTTCAACAATTATCGTACATGTGGCACGCAAGCATAGATGGCCTATATCATATGTCTGGCAAGTAAACAAACAGAAAATCGAAAATGAGTGCATCACAAGGGTGGTGTGATTTCGTCACACATCACCATAAAATAGATTTTACTATTTTTTTGAGACAACACTCACTCACACGTGTGGGAGTGGTGCCCACCAAATGGCAACCAGACTAGCTATGAGGCTGCAGTGTTCACCATTGTCAAGGTGGCGACGGTGAGGAAACGTGAAAGTGGAATTAGAACTATAAATGTTGTTTCTGTTCAGGCTCTGTTGCGAGTCGGCCACCCCCTGGTATGGGGCATGTGCCTGGGTATATTCATACACACATACATACATACATACATACGTTCATTGATTAAATTGTGCTTTGTTGAAGTACAATTTTTTGCCTGTACCCCCGGCTAGGGTGTCAAGCGGGAATATTTGAAAAATCAGTGGTAAAGAGTTAAACAGCCACCTAATATTTGTCTCTAATGATCATATTAATTATATTCTGACTCATACCAGCCAGGGCCCAGATACTCTAATGTGGTCTTAAGTTATGACATGATGAGACAATTAAGACTTTCAGGTATCGAGGACACTTTTGTATGTTGGATAACAATAGACAATGTTACTCAGGTTTGAAAGGCCCTCTAGGAATCAAATGAGAAAAAGACATCTCAATTAACCCTCTGACTCCTACAATTCCTTCATTAACTGAATATATTTGTCTACTAACAACCAGATTAAAAAAATGAAAATAATAACGTCCTCATATCTAGAAAGGGTTAAATGCTTACTGATTCATAACCAGAACATGCTAAAAAGTATTCTAGGCTATCGCAGGTTATACCAAGCTACGACTTGTTTTGAGTATTATTGGCGCTAGAGTTGGCTGAGTAGACTTACAATGTCAGCTTTTACGATGGTCGTATGGAATTAGCATGTTGTAAAAGTGTTCGAGTATCCGTGCCCAGAATGTTAATGAAATACTGACAAGGATGAAGTTCCCTTCCTCCACCACACTATATTATTTTCATTATTTCACGAATGTAGACTTATAGTCTGCTTTTGTAATTATCTTAACCCTTTCACTGCATTTGCCGTACAGGTATGTCTTAGAAATATCCTGGAATTTAAAGCCCATTAAAGCCTGTGGAGACGAGTGCGAGTGATGAGGGGCGCGGCACAGCCCCCGGCACCTTTGCCGCGGCACTGAGGCTCTTCTCACGAGATTTATTCAGTGTTGCCAAAGACAAATGTAGCGGAGCATTGCTAATTATTAGTGTATATTGCCGATGTCTGTAGTAATACTGCGGGTGAACCCCACGAGCTACAGAGCTCGTTCGGGTGTCATTTGAAAGCTCTTTTCTTCTAGTTCTTTGCTGCAAACTTTCCATTTCATTCAGGTACTTTCTTAACCCTCTCCGACATATGACGCGATTTTGAGCCTATTAGGGATACTTTAAAGCCTTTGTTACCATCAGGGGTATTTAGAAACCTTTAGTTTAGTTACTTCTACCTCTGCAGTTGTGTTTGAGTTAGCTGTGGGCAGAAAACCAATTTTGGAGAGGTATTTATAAGAGTGAGAGAACTCTATTTCTTTTTGCTAATCTGGCAACCTCTGTGTCATATGAGTCTGAAGGGGTTAAGCAATCAAGAGTGCCTGACTGAGCCTTATTATAGCGGGAATAAGCCCGCACTGATAGGGTTAAATTTCTTGTGTATCCTCTCTCCATCAGTTTCTGCTTGTCGTATGACTAGGTTTCACATCATATGCTAATGTCTAATATGAGTTCACTGAATAATAGCAGGGAGATAAAGTAAGAAGTGACAATCCAGTTGTATCTAACACCATCTGGTTTCCATAATGGTACAAAATAATGATATGCAACACTGAAAGATATAGTTGTGGTTCTGTTCTAGATTGATATACTACACTGAATATTTTATATTACTTGGCAAACAAATATACATCTGAGCTTCGGAAACCGGTTATATGCCGATTCTCACTGCTTGTTTGATATTTATGTAAACACATCATAAACTATGCCTTACACTAATATTAACGTCCGAGTACTTATGTGTAGCGTACAAGACTATTGCCTTATTGTTATTTCCTATACATAATAGTTTTAAACTCATTGTGACAGTAAAACTACCTTATGTTTATATATGTAGGCCTACGTGAATGATTCTTATATTAGTTTGGTCACTTATGCCACCAATAAAGATTGTTTGTGAAGAATTCATAGTATTTATATACTGTATATTTGGCTATTATTACATCAAAACAATTTCGATTAAAATCTAAATTTTGCCTAATTAATGGGGTGAAACGTCTTATGGGGGTATGGTTCACTTTTTGGTGGATTTTTTAATTTATTTTGTTTTCTACTTTCCTCCCTAGACCTCCATCAAACTTTAACAAAAAAAACAGGATCCCCCTTCAAGATATATTTGTACATTTTTCGGTAGAACAATGTCCCGGCCGAAAGCCGTTTCCTCCTAAAGTACAGGCTATCTATCGCTCGCCAGGAAAATGTCGACACCTAAATGACACGAAAAGTCTTAATATCGAAAAAGAAAAGGGGCGAAAGGTCTTAAAATCGCCAAACTAATGGACCGAACGTCATAAAATCTGACAACTAATGGGACTAAATATGGAGATGAGGGGGACCAGCAAAAACGGCGCATCTCCCCTTAACATCTTCAAAATAATGGAGCAAAACAGGAGAGACCAAAATAGCCTCCCTCGGACAAATAGGGTTAACCTCTATGTCAAGAATGTTTAGTTAGTAAATTATGTCTTTTATACAATAGTCAACTCTGATACTGACTTCCTCAGATCACTGTTATCTTTTTTTACGACATAAACTTGTTCAAATTATGTGTGTCCAGTTATCGCTGTTTATCAATGTACCTAGATTGTCGGTATCATTATCATGCACTAAGATGTTCTTATATTCGTTATCTTGCACCTAGATTTTAAATTTGTATAATTAAATGTGTTTATTAATACTAATGTCAATGGACCTTAGCTAACGATATCTTGCCTTTTTGTCTCCTTTGCCCACACGAAAAGATAATATGTACTATTAAACCACAACTACATATGGATGTATGTACTGCAGGTTAGCTAAGGGTCAAGGACATAAGACATTAGACATAACGGCTAACCAAACATTTGTTTATATATGTTCAAAAATCAGAGAAATCTTATAAGCAAGTTAAGTAGTTAAACAGCTTGGATATACTGATTAGTAATGCCCTCAAGTTGTCCAAAATTATGGAAGTGCCCAAAAATGTCCTAAACAAATTTAGCATGTTAGACGACAACTTTAATTTTAAGAAGAAGGAAATGCTGTAATTATTACTGTTTAGTACATTCAAATATTTCTGCGTTTGAAATATACTGCACAAATCGGGGCTCCGGCAGTAAGGATACCTCTAAAGCATGTTATATGTTGTTCAAGATAATTATATCAATCACACTTTTGTGATGTACTAAGAGATGCATATGACTTTGAATTTTATAAACTCATAAAGTGAGAGGCCCAATAAGGGTGACAATGTTGAGTATAACATATGGTTCATCTCAACATAAACCCAACACGAAGCAGTGATTGCAAGTTTATCATATATATAATCTGCCCTACTTCAACCAAATGTTTTGGATTTTAAAAATAGTGTTTCAGCTGAGAGTATGAAAAAGAATAAAGAAAGGTTACTATTAACCACACAATGACTGCTTTGCACTATAGTCTGCATATTTGCACAGAAGCTTGGTAATAGCCGAGTACCCAGAATGCCGAGATGGCAATGTACCATCAGCTGGAAAAATAACAGATTATAGTATTTGTGTAACTACAATATTTGTTATAGTATACTGCAAGTTTATCACAAAATAGCCGCTCCTTGTAACTCTCTCTCTCTCTCTCTCTCTCTCTCTCTCTCTCTCTCTGGAGTCGAGCAAATTAATAAGAGAAAGCCAACATGGCTTTAGATCCAGTAAGTCATGCCTAACAAATGTGATAGAATTTTATAATAAACTAATTACACATAACGACTCTACTACATCATTAGACATAATTTACTTAGATTTCCAAAAGGCATTCGATAAGGCACCTCATGGAAAAGTATTGAAGAAATTAGAAATGTTGGGCATTAAAGGACAAATTAATGCCTGGATAAAAAGCTGGCTGACAAACAGAAGGCAGAGAGTTGTGATAAATGGAGTAGAATCTGAGTGGGAGCCTGTTTATAGTGGAGTGCCTCAGGGATCGGTCGTGGGGCCAGTTTTGTTTCTAATCTATATAAATGACATCGATGTTGAACTAAATAATACTATCTCAAAGTTTGCTGATGACACAAAGATAGGAAAATCAGTATTAACCGAAGAAGACAGAAATAAACTACAATCTGATTTAAATACAATAGTAGAGTGGTCGGAAAAATGGCAGATGCCATTCAATGTTGACAAATGCCAGGTCTTTCTAATAGGTAATAAACACAAAAAATATGAATACAAGATGAAAGGTCAGCCAATCAAAACAAGTGCATTAGTTAAAGACCTGGGGGTTCTTATATCTGAAGACCTACTGTATAGACCTCAGATCAATGTGCAGCAGCTGCGAATAAGGCCAATCGAGCATTGGGATATATTAAGAGAAATTGTACTTATAAAATGAGAACATTATAGTACCTTTATTTAAAAGTATAGTGAGGCCCCATCTTGAATATGGTGTGCAATTTTTGTCTCCTTATCTGAGCAAGGCCATTGGGAAGCTCGAGCCGGTGCAGCGTAGGGCGACAAAGTTGATTCCGTCACTAAGAAATAAATCTTATCATGAAAGACTAAAAAAAAAAAAAAAAATCACTTAAGAAAAGAAGATTGCGAGGTAAATTAATCGAGTGTTTCAAGATACTAAAGGGATTTGACAACATTGATGTAGATTCACTTTTCAAAATAGATAATAGTTCATTAACTCGGGGAAATGGAATGAAATTAAAAACCAGGATGGCGAATCTCGATGTCATAAAGCACTTCTTCACCTACAGTGTGGTCATCGAGTGGAACAAATTGCCTGAGAAAGTAGTACAATACTGCATAAGACAATTGACACATTCATTTGTAGTACATTGTATCCTACCCAGAAGAGGAGTTCCCAAGGAATGGACATCCAGGGCGATTGGTGTCAATTGCCGTTTGGAGAAATATTGCAAAGAAAAAGCAATACCATTCATTGATAACTGGGATAGTTTCTATGGGAGAGATGGGATGTACGCAAGGGATGGGGTTCATCTTTCACGGTTAGGGGTTTCCACATTAGCTAGTTCTTTAGATAGGGTGGTTGTGGGGTTTTGAACAGAAATATTGAGAGTGTAAATGAGAGGTTAAATGGAACAATTTTAGCGTCAGGCGAAAGCGATAAGGATATTCAGTCTCATGCTAAAAATGATGACTATAATGCAAATGATAGTAGTGATGGTGCAACGGAAGATGGAAATGTCGCTAAAAACAAAGGTAAATTAGGTATAAAGAAAAGAAGTAAATTGAGAGTATATTACACAAACTGTAGGAGTCTATGTAACAAAATGAACGAACTTAGAGCCCTTGTTAGCAAAGAAAATATAGACATAATAGCGCTAACTGAAACGTGGATTAATACAGAAACAAGACATTTTTTAGCAGAATTTGATATACCAGGATATAGTTTGTTTAAATATGACCGAAAAAGTAAGAGGGGTGGCGGTATAGCAGTGTTTGTCAGGAGTTCATTACAAAGCTGTATTAAATCAGGTATTAGACTAAATAACGATAATGAAAGTGTTTGGGTAGAGGTTAACGCAGGTAGTGAGACCATAGTTATTGGAGTTATGTATAGACCGCCAAATATGAGTAGAAATGACGGAACGTCATTATGGGAGGAAATTAAAATGGCATCAAGATTTAGCAATGTGTGCATTATGGGGGATTTTAATTTTCCGAATATAGATTGGCAGCATCAAATAGGAGACTCTGATTCTGAGGAGTTTATAGAGGTAGTACAAGATAGTTTTTTATTTCAATTCATAGATACGCCGACTAGAGGTAATAATATTCTCGATTTAGTTTTCAGTAACAATGAACATATGGTAAATAATGTAGAGATAGGGGACCACCTAGGAAATAGTGACCACAATTCTGTGTATTTTAATATACAATGGAAAGGTAATACCAGAGAGAATACAACATTAATACCTGACTTTAGAAAAGCCAATTATGGTGGGTTAAGAAGAGCCCTATTAGCGGACCCTATGGTCAAAAAATTAAGTCGATCCAGGTGTCCAAATGAGTGTACCCCTTCTCAGGCACCTGTCATCTTAAGTCAGGAAGAGACGTCAACCTTGGTAGATACATACGATAATTTTATCAAGTCAGTATTCAATGCACAAAATAAATACATCCCCAAAAGAAAATTTAGATCAACACAGAACCAACCCAAATGAATGAATAATAGACTATTATATCTTCTAGGACAAAAGAGAGGAATATATAGAAAAATTAGAAAAGGCGAAATTCACCTACTTGCTTACTATCAGAATCTATCAAGACAGGTAAAAAAGGATATTAGGAAAGAAAAAAGAAATTATGAAATTAAGGTTGCCAATGACTCAAAAAATAATCCTAAAGCTTTTTACCAACTATATAAATCCAAGGTTAGAGATGTAATTGGTCCCCTTAAAACTTCGATAGGAGAAATGACAGAAAATGATTTAGAAATGTGCAGTACATTAAATAGTCAATTTCTTTCCGTTTTCACTAATGAAAATTTGGCACAGTTTCCAGAAGTCCGTAAGGTATATAGCGATAGTATAGAAAATAGGTTAAGTACGGTTACTATAAGTAGAAATGATGTGCTTAAGGAAATTGACAGACTGAAACCTCATAAATCGCCTGGTCCTGATGAGGTATATGCTAGAGTATTAAAAGAATGTAGGGATGAGTTAAGTTACCCATTAACATTTTTATTTAACAAGTCATTGGAGACAGGTATAGTTCCAGAAGCTTGGAAGCTTGCAAACGTAGTTCCGATCTTCAAAAAAGGTGACAAATCAATAGCATCCAATTACCGTCCCATTAGTCTTACATCAATCATAGGAAAGCTACTAGAGTCAATTATTGCTAGTAAAATTAGAAACCACTTAGATACATTTAATTTAATAAATTCTTCTCAGCATGGATTCACTCAGGGACGTTCTTGCCTTACTAATTTGCTTAGTTTTTTCTCTGAGGTATATGAAACAGTAGATAATGACAAGTCATATGATATAATATATTTAGATTTCAGTAAAGCTTTCGACAGAGTCCCCCATGAGAGATTGATGAGAAAGGTTGAGGCGCATGGAATAGGTGGGGCGTTGTTGGGATGGATTAGGTCATGGCTAATTGGTAGGAAGCAGAGAGTCAGCATAAATGGTACGAAGTCAGAATGGGGAGCAGTCAAAAGTGGTGTCCCCCAGGGATCTGTATTAGGTCCTCTGTTGTTTGTTATATACATAAATGACCTTGATTTAGGTATAACTAGTAGGATAAGTAAATTTGCAGACGATACCAAAATGGGGAGAACAATTGATTCAGATAGAGATATAGAGTGCCTCCAAAGGGATCTAGATACCTTACACGAATGGTCAGTAAATTGGCAGATGAAGTTTAACATTGACAAATGCAAGGTATTAAAGATAGGGAAGATGCATACAAATGTTAAATATAAACTAGCTAATGTAGAATTAGAAAACTCGAATTGTGAGAAAGATCTAGGTGTGTTTGTTAGCAATGATTTGAAGCCTAGACAACAGTGTATAAGCGTTCGAAACAAGGCAAACAGGATTCTCGGGTTCATCTCAAGGAGTGTGAGTAACAGAACTGCTGATGTTATCTTAAAACTTTACTTGTCATTAGTGAGACCCCATATGGATTATGCTGTTCAATTTTGGTGTCCTTATTACAGAATGGACATAGATTCATTGGAGAGAGTACAACGTAGAATGACAAAAATGATCCATAATATTAGAAATCTTCCGTATAAAGAAAGGTTGAAGAAATTAGGCTACATTCGTTAGAGAGACGCAGAGTTAGAGGGGATATGATAGAGGTGTTCAAGTGGGTTAGTGGGATTAACAAAGGGGACATGACAAATGTACTAAAGCTCAGTGATAGCGAAAGAACTCGTACCAATGGTTTCAAATTAGATAAATTTCGTTTCAGAAAAGATATAGGCAAATATTGGTTTGGTAACAGAGTTGTAGATGGGTGGAATGGACTACCAAGTGCTATAGTGCGATTAAAAACGATAGGGAGCTTTAAGATAAAATTGGATAAGCATATGGACGAGAAGGGTTGGGTGTGAAGGGGGATCAGCAGGGTTGGGCCAATCAGCGCTCTGCAGACCCCGTAATCCTGCGTTAATCTCTAACCGTTTTGGTAAAATGATCCTCAGGGTATTAGAGTGTTGAGCCTATAATTGGGCTTTGTAATTGGGGTTGTGTGGGACAGGGATCTGCCTTGCTTAGGCCAATCGGCTTTCTGCAGACTCCCATTTTCTTATGTTCTTATGTTCTTAAAAGAAGTCTAGACATTCACTTTGAGGAGGTGGGAGTAATATAGTAAAAACAAAAAAAAAACACACACAAAAAAAACAGGTTAAGTATCAGTAGTATATAATATTTCGTTCTTTACTATAAATTTCCCAGTAGAAGTTTTTGTTTTTCTCATTCTGCTGGGGGACTTCTTTCCCCAACTTAATTTCATGCCGACCAACGGTCGGAGGGAGAGGTGGGTGGGGAGAGAGCCTTCTTCTTTACTATCCTTGCCTTCCACTTTGTAGCAAATTCTATTTTAGCATTAAGTCCGGACTACCTAGTAGGGACCGCAAGGTCTGTGTAGTCTGTGTATCTATGTAACTATATGTAACTCTATGAAACTCTCTCGGTGGCTCAATAGATACAATTATAGAAAACGCTAAACTCAGTTAAATTGAGATAAAGTTTGTATCAATTAATTATTAATTATGTTACCTCCACCAACCGACTTTACTCCTAAACTCAATTAATGAAATCAACATATAATAGAACTATCTGGCAGTAATAAACGCAGTTTTCAGTTGAAGAGGGCACAGGGGTAAAAATGTGTGTATATATTACTGTAGATGAAAGTTGTGCAGGAAATTGTCTTTCAATCTCTAACTGGCCTGCAAGATTATTCACTTCCATCTATCTTCATGTAATGGAATTGCCGAAGGGAACGGAAGGTAGGAGGGAGCCTTCTTCTTTACTATCCTTTCCGTCTATTTTCCCTTATTATCAGGTTAGCTATCTTTACTAAAATAAGGTCCTGACCACCTCGCTGAGATTGTAAGGCCTGTGTAGCCAATGTATCTAAATAAATATATTGTTTTCTCTCTCTCTCTCTCTCATCACACCATTTTCCTCCAGTATTTGCTTCCCTTCTCCCCCCTTCCTTGCTTATTTATCTACTTCTCTCCCTCACTCCCCCATTCTCCCTCCCTCCTGCTTTGTCTCCCTCCCACGCCCTCCCTCTTTCCCTCTCTCCCCCTTGCTCCCACATACCCCTACCTATAGCACTCTCCCCATCTCTCTCTCTCTCTCTCTCTCTCTCTCTCTCTCTCTCTCTCTCCACCTTACCTCTACCCTTCTCTTCCCACCAATCTTATATTCTCTCTCTTTTCTCAATATACCTTACCCTCCCACCCTCCCTCCCTTACTCCCGCTCCCTCTCTCTCCCTCCCTTTTTCTCTCCCTCCAAGACCAGAGCGCAAGGGTGAATAAGCGAAAGTGACACAACCCAACATGGAATTATACATGGGGCAAGGGGGAGGGAGGGAGGGAGGGATGAGAGGCGGGGAAGAAGGAGAGAGAGAGAGAGAGAGAGAGAGAGAGAGAGAGAGAGAGAGAGAGAGAGAACGGTAGAGTGTGAGGCGGGGTAGTTAGAGGAAGGGAGGAATGAGGGAGTGAAATTATTCCAAATATTAGCAGCATGGAAAGATAGAAACAACTCAGCTACTGTTACTGTTTGGTTGGGGAGATTGTAAACACCAATAAAAGCAGGGCAATACCCAGGGAAGGTCTTTAGGCATGTGCTATGGAATTACTGGATCTCCTGTTATATTGTCTGGCTTTTCTCATTGTCTTACGTAAACAGAGAGTAGTCCAGCTAGCTCTCACAAACACCTCCTCCTTCTATGTATATCAATATACCAAACACGCACACCACACTTCTTTCCAATACACCAAAAACTGTTATTCTGTCACAAAGATGTCTTTCATCTTTGGGGGGACACTTGCTACAGGTAGGTTTTCTCTTTGTCTCCATATAATTATATAGAAAAAAAACCTCACGAAGCTACTGTTTGAATAATAGAGGTAGTCTAAGGGTGGAATGCTACACAATATTTAGTTGCCGAAGTTTGATTTTTTTTTTTTTTTTTAAAGACCTTCGTCTACGTATTGTGAAAAAACCTGCTATCCTCCGGTAAATAACGTGTGAGGTGAGAGAGAGGTGAGAGGTTTGATTATATCTGCAAGCAAGGTTTTCGCGTGACCTCAACCCAGAGCCTACAACAAGAGCATTGACAGTTCCCTACGAGCAGACTGTTCAATTCAAGGATCCTGAATGTCACCTATGATTTAACAATTATGATTTTGATCCAGGCCATTCATTTAATCCTCTTAAGTGGAGGTTTGTTATTTCTTGGACCTCTTCTCTCTCATGTTTAGACATATTAGTTTGAAGATTTTAAGACGTTTGCCCCACTAGTTTGGCAATTTTACGACCTTTTGCCCCATTTCTTGGTCAATATTAATACCTATCATTAAGGAACACCCCCGTTCTTAACATTAATCCTCCATTACAAACATCAATGCACTAATAAATTTATGAAAGCATATGGTCCTCCAGGGATTCAAACTTGGGACACCACACCCAGAACATAATCACCTAAACCATTAGATCACCAACACAGTTCAAGGCTAAGTACACGACCACGATTAATATTTATTTTAAAATTCTGGATATCAATATAATCATGTACTTAGACCCAACTGCATTATGGACAGCCTAATGTTTGAATGAGACGAAAGAACAATGTATGGGGCCAAGATCACTAGGACCGGCCTCGCTAGATATTAGCTGAGTTTAGATCCAATCAAACTTCTGTTATATTTAAGTACAAGTACATACAGTAGATTAGGTTGATACAATTGGAAATGGCAAACACGTGTTTTAATCAACTTGGTATCATAATTGAGCTTTAACGAAGTTAGTCTATTTTGTTATCACAGTTTCACGCTTTCTCCCTGGTGGATGGGACTCATTAGCCTTGGTCGGCAACCTATCTAGGGGAGACAACCTTAAATAAATCCTTACTGCTTACCTAAGGGTGAAGCAGGTTGGTGGATGAACAATCCATCCACCACTGTAGAAAATGTGCTAAAAATACATAGAAGGCCTTTGAGTCGGACGGTTCCTAAGTTGAATGTTCAGTCCTATAAGTCCTTCATAAACTGGCGCGGATTGTTCTCATGGGGAATAGGTCCACTTGGGGCGTTTTGTGTATGGCCACCCTCAACGGTAGCTTGGCGCCGGGCAATAGATAGATAGATAGATAGATGTTTTCTCAATATAATTTTACTATAGTTTCTAGATCAATTTAAATCGAAAATTAAGATTTATTATATGGGAATCACTAAAATAATGGTGTGCACGACCGGGTATTGAGTGTCTTCGCAATTAAATCTCTACTACAGTAGAACCCCGCCCATCCGGTGCTCGCAGATCCAAAAACCCAAGATATTCGAACAGGCATTTCGATTCAGACTCATTTTTCAGCCAACCGAGTGAACCAAATTTGTCTGGATGGATTAGGAAAATTAAAAGTCAATCCGGAAACGAACGAGACGAATACAAGTCACTGCTCGTATTGCTTACATCCAGTGTTGTTCGGTACCTGGGGCGCCTATTATCCCATTTACTGTATATTGTTAAATATAATACAGCCACTCCTAAAAGTTCCTCTTTTCAATACAGTTTATGCCACCAACACCATCAAAAAAAGCTTTATTATCCCATATTCAATTAATTTTAAGTTCACAACGTTACGAGATCCACGAATTCCCGATTCACGGCACCAGTAAACAAGAGACTCTTTAGTAAACAGAGGCCGACGCTCCCAGGAACAGCTGATACTTTTTATATATAGCTTAACGTTTTATATATTTTGGTAAATATTATTAGTCATATATAGTCAATATATTAGTCATATATAGTCAATATGTATTATTAGTCATATATAGTCAATATGTATTCCTATCGAATACAGTAACATAACAAAAACTCAATATTGAATCAATATTGACAATATATGACTAATATTATCTACCAAAATAAATACAAAATTAATAACCTGTTAGATTTTCCAGAGACCGTCGGTCTCTGTTTGCTAAAGGGTCTCTGTTTACCAGTACCGTGAATCGGGAATTCGTGGATCTTGTAACATTGTAAATTTAAATTTAATTTAATTGGGGATAATAAAGCTTGTAGATCATGGTGTTGGTGGCATAAACTGTATTATATATCCAGACTTGTATGTCAGCCATCTGGATTTGGCTGGATGGATGAAACCTAAGTCTGTTTGTTTAAGTTAGATATCTGTTTTATGTTTCAGCCATCAGGGTTTATCTTTCGGCAGATCCGGATTTTTGGCATATCTGGACAGGGTTCTCCCCCAATTAGTCTATTATGGGCGAGGTTTTACTGTACTTATTGTTTTGAAATTACGCCGAAGAGTGAATGCTTGATTGTAAAATTTAGAAAATTAAATAGTGAAACACAAGGATAAAAATGTGTGGTTTTGTTCTCCCTGAAGGGTGAGTGCACTGGATAGCAAAAAGGGACTCTAACGATTAGAGACACACTACTAGTATTTTGATTAAGTGATTTCCTTGGCGTCGGACGGTGACTCAGTGATTTTTCTCTAATGTGGCGTACTGGACTCTTGTTACAACACTTGTCTATCTTGGGTGTCTAGTTAGGTCTGGACTTCCTTGGCGTGCAACTTGCAGTCTCCTTCTTCTGCTCTAATTGAAGGCTAGGTTTCGGACCACTAGCTGTGCAAGGTTTTGGACCACATGCAAGAGAAAGGGTAGAGGTGAGTCTCGGCTTCCGTTGTTCTAGTTGATGACCTACAGTAGATGGTGGGCATCGAGCCTCACTGCTACGTCAATTTGCACTTGTGTTGGTATCTTACACACGACTCAGTCTTGGGACCAAACTTACTAGTCTTGAATTTAGCAGGTTGACCAGAGCACTGTTTAGTTTCAGTCTTCGGACCTGAGATGCTAGTCTCGAACCTAGCAGGTTTATTATTGACAATTGGTGCTACCAGTCTTGGGACCTGGTGCCTAGTATCGAACCTAGTTTTCCCAGTCTCGTACCTAGGATTGTTCCTGTGTTCAGACCTGGAGATGATAGTACCGAACCAAGCTGGCTTATGCCTCCCAAGTTGAGTGAATAGTCTGTCCTAGTTCTGTATATGCTGGTTTTTACTAGGTGCGAGCTAGAAAGGCGTGATCTAGTGTTGCTATTGTTTAGACAGCTTCCGGCGGCATGGTTGTTTGAGGTATGTACAAAGGAGTACAAAGGAAAACAAGCAACAACAGGTCATGCGACCCCTCGAGGTTACTTGCCCTCCAAAACACTGCTGTTCCAAGTGTTGCAACAGTATTTCGGAGAGAATGTGGGAAAGATGTGAGAAGGAAGTGCTGCCCTGGGGCTTAGTTCATGGCAGATGAAATTGTATTAAGATTTATTAGGTTTTTGAACAAACACTACTAACGAAAATATTTATTCAATTACAAATGCAGTCAACCTTGGGTTCAGGGCAAGGTGCTTGTCTAGGCGAACTTTGAAGGAATCAACGGTGTTGCAGTCTATGCCATCTCGGGGAAGCCCATTTCACAACTTGACGACTCGATTGAAGAAGAAATTCTTGGATTCGTTAGAGTTGAATGATTTACCAATGATTTTGCAGCCATTTGCCCACGTGTAGTTTGCTCGGTCAATCGTAAAATATTTATTACAGTTCATGTTGTCGATGCCTTTAATAATCTTGAAAACGGGAATAAGGTCACCTCTTAATCTGCGCTAGGTTAATGGATATACATTTAGTTCTTTAAGACGTTCCTCGTATGGTTTGTTCCGAAGACAGGGTATCATCTTGGTAACTCTACGTTGAACTCTTTCCAATTTGTCTATATCTTTTTGATAGTAAGGGCACCAGAACTGAGCTCAGTATTCCAAAAGTGGATGGACTAATGAATTGTAAAGGCTGAGGATAATGTCTTTTGATTTATGTTCAAATGATCTACCTATGAAACCTATAATTGAGTTTGCCTTCTTAACAACTTTAGCACAATGTTGACTTGGTTATAAGTTACTGGATATTGTTACTTCTAAATCGGTTTCTCTGTCTACACTCTTTAGCTGGGTGCTATTCATCGAGTAGTCTGCTTTTTCATTGCGGTATCGGATATGAAGTACTTTACACTTATCTTCATTGAAGCACATTTGCCAGATTTTGGCCCATTGTGAAAACTTGTTTAGATTGTTTTGCATATCTTCAACATGTTCATTTGTCGGTACGGTATTTGCAAGTTTTGTGTCATCTGCAAACGTTGAGATTGTATAGGTAAAACCTTCATCTATGTCGGTAACGTAAATTAGGAAAAGGACTGGCCCCAGCACTGATCATTGAGGTACACCACTAGTTACATTGGTCCACGTTGATGCTTCCCCATTAATAACCACTCTTTGTTTCCTTTCACTCAGCCAATTTTTTATCCACTGTAGAATGCCGCCTTGTATTCCATGTGCTCTTAATTTCATCACTAAACGTCTGTGTGGAGCTTTATCAAAAGGCTTTCTGGAAATCTAAGTATTTAATATCTACAGCTTTACTTTCGTCATATAGATTTAGGATGACATAGAAAGAAACTAAAAGGTTTGTTAAGCAGGAACGTTTTTTGCGAAAACCATTGTGTGTGTCTTTTAGTATATTATTTTCCTCCAAGTGATTAACGAGTCTGTTTCTTATTAATGTTTCTAGTATTTTGCATACTACTGAGGTCAAGCTGATTGGACAATAATTGCTAGGCAAAGATTTGCTACCTTTTTTAAAAATTGGCGTTACGTTTGCAAGCTT
Organism: Paralithodes platypus; assembly: GCA_032716605.1. Taxonomy (NCBI): domain Eukaryota; kingdom Metazoa; phylum Arthropoda; class Malacostraca; order Decapoda; family Lithodidae; genus Paralithodes; species Paralithodes platypus. The sequence continues at coordinate 32,217,181 of CM064523.1, forward strand.
CCACTCATCAGGTATTTCGCCGGTTTCCAAGAATTTGTTGAAGATCAGCGTCAAGTGTTTGGAGAGCTCGCATTTAGCTTTTTTAAGAAATCTTGGAGAAATCGTATCGGGTCGCATGGTTCGTCGCATGGTCGTATGCGTGCATGAAAGGCGCTCAGGTACTCTCTCCCTGCTTTTTACATTTTTGTGACTTGGTACTGGTGGTGGTCTGTACAGCGGCAACTCTTATGGTGGGCATGACAGAAAGGTTATTTGTTTAAAGTTTTTATACATGTGGCTTATCTTTCAATACTGGTAATATTTACTAATTTTTCTGTTTACGCTCTCCTATCTTTTTCAAAATTCGCTTTGTAAATTCCATTCAGACCCAAAATAAACTTACCATTCTAAATGAGAAAGGACACATATATGATCTATCTATCTATTGCCAGACGCCTTACTCGCCATAATGGGGGTGGCCATATACAACAAAAATGGCCCTAAGTGGACCTATCCCTTGTAATAGGGAAAACCCATGCCTGTTTACTGAAGGACTTACAGGATTGACTGCATAATTTAGGGTATGTCCAAGTCCAAGGCCTTCTATGTATTTTTTAGCACTATTTATCTACATTGGTGTGCGGCTAATCCATCCACTAATCTGCTTCACCCTAAGGTGAGGTGAGGGGAGGTGTGGCGGAGTGGTCTTGCCACTGGACTGGTAATCCAATGGACCCAGGTTCGAATCCCAATATGTCAATGGGAAGATATTATTGGGATGGAATTTGTGCTGTACCTAGAGTATCAGTGCAATACCACAGCACACCGAAATGCACAAAAAAATACCCTCATTGTTCCCTGATTAAATAGCATTGTATGAATATTCCCATATTCAAAAATATGATACAGGGGGGCAATGCCTAGTGAGTTAATTGCTCAATAGGTGGCGTTCTGAGAGTGAGGGTCCGAGTGTGGGGGATGAGACTGTGAAGCGCAGAGGCGAGGCGGCTTCAGAGATGGAGTTGCTTCGAGCCGTGAAGCTTCGCATGTCTCACTCCCTAGACTGGAGCAAGACCTCACGGGCCTCACCGTGTTCAGCGGTAGAGTGTAAAGGCTATCAGCCTATGCCCGAGAGGGAGTAGTTGGAATATAGACAAAAAAAAACAACAACAAAAAAACAATGGTAATCAGTACGGAATTGTCGAAGATATACTCCACAAGACAGGTTGCCGACCAAGGCTGACGAATCTCATCGACCCGGATTTTTATAAGGTTGTCTCCCCTAGATGGGATGCCGACCAAGGCTAATGAGTCCCATCAACAATTTAAAAAAAAAATCCAATAGGTCTCCAGGAAATGATCATATTGACTTTATATATCAGTAGACTGATGACTTTGTTTCAAATTTGATGATCAAGTTACGATAATGTTATTTTATGATGAGACTATCGTCCATGGACACATTTATTGTGAATAGTTTACCTATTTATTTTTATCATCTATATACATATTATATGCAGTTCAATTATATTCTAGGAATTGGGAACATTTAATCGATTATCATCAGTCATAAAGATCTGGCGTATAATTATTTGAATTATGATTGATTTACTTGAAATGATGATGTCATTAGCATAGTCTGAGGTTACACATTAGAGTGGTTTACCAATATCCGCGATATATAACAGGAACGGGAAGTAATGAGAGAGAGAGAGAGAGAGAGAGAGAGAGAGAGAGAGAGAGAGAGAGAGAGAGAGAGAGAGAGAGAGAGAGAGGATGTAGGAGAATGAGGGAGGGAAAGATAACACTGAGAACAAGGGAAGAGCGAGGGAGGAAGAGAGGGAGTGAGAGAGAGGGAGATAATAAACAAGAAGGAGAGGAGAGGAGAGGTGTGTTAAGGTGGATGCACACGACCAACTTTATCCTGGCAACATTTTGAGACTATCTTACACTGGTATCGGCAACTTTATACTGGCAACAATTGGTGACTATCTTACACTGGTATCAGCAACTTTATCCTGGCAACATTTGGTGGCTATCTTACACTGGTATCAGCAACTTTATCCTGGCAACATTTGGTGACTATCTTACACTGGTATCAGCAACTTTATCCTGGCAACATTTGGTGGCTATCTTACACTGGTATCAGCAACTTTATCCTGGCAACATTTGGTGACTATCTTACACTGGTATCAGCAACTTTATCCTGGCAACATTTGGTGTCTATCTTACACTGGTATCAGCAACTTTATCCTGGCAACATTTGGTGACTATCTTACACTGGTATCAGCAACTTTATCCTGGCAACATTTGGTGACTATCTTACACTGGTATCAGCAACTTTATCCTGGCAACATTTGGTGACTATCTTACACTGGTGTCAGCAACTTTATCCTGGCAACATTTGGTGACTATCTTACACTGCTATCAGCAACTTTATCCTGACAACATTTGGTGACTATCTTACACTGGTATCAGCAACTTTATCCTGGCAACATTTGGTGACTATCTTACACTGGTATCAGCAACTTTATCCTGGCAACATTTGGTGACTATCTTACACTGGTATCAGCAACTTTATCCTGGCAACATTTGGTGACTATCTTACACTGGTATCAGCAACTTTATCCTGGCAACATTTGGTGGCTATCTTACACTGGTATCAGCAACTTTATCCTGGCAACATTTGGTGACTATCTTACACTGGTATCAGCAACTTTATCCTGGCAACATTTGGTGTCTATCTTACACTGGTATCAGCAACTTTATCCTGGCAACATTTGGTGACTATCTTACACTGGTATCAGCAACTTTATCCTGGCAACATTTGGTGACTATCTTACACTGGTATCAGCAACTTTATCCTGGCAACATTTGGTGACTATCTTACACTGGTGTCAGCAACTTTATCCTGGCAACATTTGGTGACTATCTTACACTGCTATCAGCAACTTTATCCTGACAACATTTGGTGACTATCTTACACTGGTATCAGCAACTTTATCCTGGCAACATTTGGTGACTATCTTACACTGGTATCAGCAACTTTATCCTGGCAACATTTGGTGACTATCTTACACTGGTATCAGCAACTTTATCCTGGCAACATTTGGTGACTATCTTACACTGGTATCAGCAACTTTATCCTGGCAACATTTGGTGACTATCTTACACTGGTATCAGCAACTTTATCCTGGCAACATTTGGTGACTATCTTACACTGGTATCAGCAACTTTATCCTGGCAACATTTGGTGACTATCTTACACTGGTATCAGCAACTTTATCCTGGCAACATTTGGTGACTATCTTACCTGGTATCAGCAACTTTATCCTGGCAACATTTGGTGACTATCTTACACTGGTATCAGCAACTTTATCCTGGCAACATTTGGTGACTATCTTACACTGGTATCAGCAACTTTATCCTGGCAACATTTGGTGACTATCTTACACTGGTATCAGCAACTTTATCCTGACAACATTTGGTGACTATCTTACACTGGTATCAGCAACTTTATCCTGGCAACATTTGGTGACTATCTTACACTGGTATCAGCAACTTTATCCTGGCAACATTTGGTGACTATCTTACACTGGTATCAGCAACTTTATCCTGGCAACATTTGGTGACTATTTTACACTGGTATCAGCAACTTTATCCTGGCAACATTTGGTGACTATCTTACACTGGTATCAGCAACTTTATCCTGGCAACATATGGTGACTATCTTACACTGGTATCAGCAACTTTATCCTGGCAACACTTGGTGACTATCTTACACTGGTATCAGCAACTTTATCCTGGCAACATTTGGTGGCTATCTTACACTGGTATCAGCAACTTTATCCTGGCAACATTTGGTGACTATCTTACACTGGTATCAGCAACTTTATCCTGGCAACATTTGGTGACTATCTTACACTGGTATCAGCAACTTTATCCTGGCAACATTTGGTGACTATTTTACACTGGTATCAGCAACTTTATCCTGGCAACATTTGGTGACTATCTTACACTGGTATCAGCAACTTTATCCTGGCAACATTTGGTGACTAACTTACACTGGTATCAGCAACTTTATCCTGGCAACACTTGGTGACTATCTTACACTGGTATCAGCAACTTTATCCTGGCAACATTTGGTGACTATCTTACACTGGTATCAGCAACTTTATCCTGGCAACATTTGGTGACTATCTTACACTGGTATCAGCAACTTTATCCTGGCAACATTTGGTGACTATCTTACACTGGTATCAGCAACTTTATCCTGGCAACATTTGGTGACTATCTTACACTGGTATCAGCAACTTTAATCTGGCAACATTTGGTGACTATCTTACACTGGTATCAGCAACTTTATCCTGGCAACATTTGGTGACTATCTTACACTGGTGTCAGCAACTTTATCCTGGCAACATTTGGTGACTATCTTACACTGGTATCAGCAACTTTATCCTGGCAACATTTGGTGACTATCTTACACTGGTATCAGCAACTTTATCCTGGCAACATTTGGTGACTATCTTACACTGGTGTCAGCAACTTTATCCTGGCAACATTTGGTGACTATCTTACACTGGTATCAGCAACTTTATCCTGGCAACATTTGGTGGCTATCTTACACTGGTATCAGCAACTTTATCCTGGCAACATTTGGTGACTATCTTACACTGGTATCAGCAACTTTATCCTGGCAACATGTGGTGACTATCTTACACTGGTATCAGCAACTTTATCCTGGCAACATTTGGTGACTATCTTACACTGGTATCAGCAACTTTATCCTGGCAACATTTGGTGACTATCTTACACTGGTATCAGCAACTTTATCCTGGCAACATTTGGTGACTATCTTACACTGGTATCAGCAACTTTATCCTGTCAACATTTGGTAACTATCTTACACTGGTATCAGCAACTTTATCCTGGCAACATTTGGTGACTATTTTACACTGGTATCAGCAACTTTATCCTGGCAACATTTGGTGACTATCTTACACTGGTATCAGCAACTTTATCCTGGCAACATTTGGTGACTATCTTACACTGGTATAAGCAACTTTTTCCTGGCAACATTTGGTGACTATCTTACACTGGTATCAGCAACTTGTCTCAAGGCAGACTATTTAAGGGGAAGTATTAGGTTTTAGTGGACCCCCTTCTCCCTCATGATTAGCCCCATTAGTTATGAGATTTTAAGACATTCGTTTTCATTAGTTTGACGATTTCGTTCCATTGTTTGTCAATATTAGGTCCTTTCGTGCCATTTAGGTGTTGATTTTTTGTCCTGCCGAGCAGTTACGTAACGAGCCTGTAATTTTAAGAGGAAGTGGCCTTCGACTGGGACATATTTCTACCGAAAAATGTACACATTTATCTTGAAGGGGGTCTTTGGACTGTGTTTTAAAGCTTGATGGAAACCTAGCGAAGAAACTAAAACATATTATTGAATAAGTAGATAGACCAAAAATTAACATAACGTCCCCTTGAGTTACAGAACTATGACAACAGTAGATTATGGACCATGGCAGGAGACAGATGTGGATAACATGTTGCGGGAAATAGTAATCCTGTAAGTCCAGCTTCTGAGATAAGGCTATATATTCTTTCAACCCTTCCCCCCTTTCTTTACCTCAACCCTCCACATTTCTTTATCCTCTCACCTTTTCTCTTATTACCCGCGTCGCAACAAAGGGTCAACGAATGCTGGGAATTGTTTTTACTTCCGTTTCGTTGTAAGCAAGACAAAGGTTTATTATGTCCGTCGCATAAGCTAGTGGAAGCTAGTATATGGGAGGCTTAGTTCATTTTCAATGTTGTTCCTCTTGTTGTGCTTGTTATTGTTTTATTGTTGGTGGACCGGCTCAGTTTGGGTTCTAATTTTTCAACGAATGGTTCTATTGTTTTACGGACAAGGTTCATATTTGTCGACATGATTATAGCTTGACTGTTTCAATAAAATTTACCACTTAGGTTAATGCGACTGATTGAGCTAATTTTACCAATTGAACTAACTATATATATATATATATATATATATATATATATATATATATATATATTCTGACATACGGAGCCCTGTATGTTAATTTAAGAGTTAGAATTAGAGTTGAAGGAGCCAAACTACCCAAACGGTGAAGCAGACTAGAGAGCGAACGAGCGAGTGGGCAAACCAGCTCGCCCCATACCAGCGAACTAGCCTTCACAACTGCGTGCGTCATAGGGGACCCTTGCAAACTACCTCGATGACCGATGCTATGACGTATGATCGACGCCAGGAGCTGTGAGTGGACCAGGCACCTGTTATGCGACTCGAGGAGCTATGATTGGAGTAGGCACCACTCCCCGCCTCCTGATTCGTTCCTAAACCATCATTGTTTGGTATATAAGACCCGAGTTGTGGGCATTCAAATCAGTCCCATTTGGAGTTGGGGAAGGTGAACTTACAGCTGGAGGAAGACGGGGTGAAGTATTATAATGGGATTGTGACTGTCAGTCAGATTATATAAGTGTGTGTTAAGTGTGTTCGGTGTAAACACTTACGTTATGTTGGTTAGTGAGATATGTGATTGGGAATTAACGTGAACGCTACTATTATGTGCTTAACTATTTGATTGGGAATTAACGTTCACGCTACGTGAACGGTACGTTCACTCACGTGCCTTCTGCGTGTCGTAAGAGGCGACTAAAGAGGTTGGGTCGGTGGGCTTGCGACCCCTACCCGGAAAAAATATCTAAGCAAAGAAAAACGAACGAACAGCCTCGGATGCGGACGGAACCAACGTTGACGAACCACGACCGACTAAGGACATGCCTTCGGACATTCTGAGAATGGCTACGTGGAATGTTAGTGGCATGAATGATGGAACAAAAGAGAGAGAGGTTCTGGAAGTGTTAGTGAATGCCAGGCTGGATGTATGTGGAATGACAGAGACCAAATGGAAAGGTTCAGATGTGAGAGAATGGGAATGTGGAATGGGTGTGTGTGCTGGAGTGAGTGAAGGAACAGCGAGAGAAGGTGCATGTTTGTTTGTAAGTAGCAAATGGAAGGAATGTGTAAGAGAGTATGGGTCTGTGGGTTCAAGGATTGTGTGGGTGAGAATGAAAGTAGGAATACAAACGTGGGTGATTGTATGCGTGTATGCCCCGACAGAGGATATACTTGAAAGAAAGAAAGAGGAGTTCTGGATGAATGTGGAGGCGTGCCTGGAGAAGTTTGACAAGAACGAAAGAATATTTCTGATTGGGGATATGAATGGTAAGGTGGGTGATAGGAAAGTTGAGGGAGTGGTGGGAGGGTGGGGGGTACCATCAGAGGTGAATGGGAATGGTAGTGCACTTGTGGACGTATGTGTGGGAAGGAGGCTGTGGATAGCCAACACCTTCTTCCGACACAGAATGATCCACAGGTACACGTGGAAACGGATGTTGACGATGAAAGATAAGACAGTGGTGGAACGAAAGTCATTGATTGATTATGTATGTGTGGATGAACGAATGAAGAAATCTGTGATGGATGCTAGGGTGTATAGGGGTATTGGAGGGGGTCTGTCTGATCATTATGTAGTGGTAGCTAAGGTTAGGATACAAAAGAAGTGGGTGAGGAGAGCGGGAGGGAGGCGAGAGGAGGGTGGAATGGTGAGGAGGGTGGAGAGGTTGCAGGAGGAGGAAGTCAGGGAGGAGTACAGGAGAGCAGTGGAAAGACGACTAGGTGGGTTCGACCTGGAAGTTATGGAGGAAGTGGAGGAGATGAGCAAGGTGTTTAAGGATGAGATCTGTGCAGCATGTGAGGAGGTGTGTGGAGTGAGGAGAAGAGGGAGGGGAGTGAAAGGTACAGCATGGTGGACAGAAGAGGTAAGAATAGCTGTGGAAGAAAAGAAGAAAGCATATAGAGTGTGGTTGGGTAGTAGAGGGAATGAAGATTCCGAGAGACAAAAACGAGCGAGGTACGTGGAGAGTAAGAGGGTGGTGAAGAGAGTAGTGAAGGAAAGTAAGAGAAGAGTAGATGAGGAATTTGGAAGGAATCTGAGTGTAAAATGGAGGGAGAGTAAGAAACTGTTCTGGAAAGAAGTCAAGAAAGTTAGGGAAGGTAGCAAGGGAAACAGTAAGGGTGTGAAAGATAAGAATGGGAGAATGCTAGCCGAGAAGCAAGAGAGAGTCGAAAGATGGAGGGAATACTTCAGTGAGTTGCTAAATGAAAGGAATGAAGAGCCAGCAAACATAGCTGGATATGGTATGGGAGGGAGAAGAAGAGAAGTAGTGGAGGAGGAGGTGGGGATCAGGAGGTCAGAAGTGTGGGAAGCCATGAAAAGAGTGAAGTTGGGGAAAGCACCAGGAACAGATGGAGTGTGTGGGGAAATGTTGAGGTATGGTGGTGAGATAGTGATAGAATGGGTATGGAAAATGTGCAAACTAGCATGGGAGAAGGGGAGTGCACCCGATGACTGGAAGACTGGCATAATAGTCCCCCTATATAAGGGCAAAGGGGAAAGAGGAGTGTGTGGTAACCACCGAGGAATATGTCTTCTAAGCGTAGTAGGGAAGGTATACAGTAGGGTAGTGATTGAGAGAGTGAGAGTGAGAACGGAGAAATGGATAGGCGACGAGCAGGGAGGTTTTAGGAAGGGAAGAGGATGTGTAGATCAGATTTTTACCCTGAATTGTGTTGTGGAGAAGTATCTGGAGAAGAAACAAAAGGTGTATGTTGCCTTTATGGACTTGGAGAAGGCCTATGACAGAGTGGATAGAGAAGGTTTGTGGAAAGTACTTAGAATATACGGAGTAGAGGGCAAGTTGCTGAAAGCAGTGAAGAGCATGTATGAGGGTGCAAAGGCGGCAGTACGTGTTGGAGAGTGAGCAGAGCGAGTTCTTTGACCTGAATGTTGGTTTGAAACAGGGGTGTGTGATGTCCCCGTGGTTGTTTACTGTATATATGGATGGAGTCATGAAAGAAATACTATCAAGAGCAGTGAATGTTGGTGTATCGCTGAAAAGGGAGGGAATTGAGTGGAAGCTACCTATACTGCTGTTTGCGGATGATACAGTTCTGATGAGTGATAATGAATGGGAGTTGCAGGGTCTGGTAAATGAGTTTGGAACAGTGTGCGAAAAACGGAATTTGAAGGTAAATACGGGGAAGAGCAAGGTTATGGTCTTCGAAAGGGGTGAAGTCACAGAGTGTGAGGTGAAGCTGAACGGTCAGGCTATGGAGATCGTCAACTCTTTTAAGTATCTGGGCAGTGTGTTGAGTAAAGATGGGACTATGGATGAAGAGGTGCGGGAGAGGGTACAACAGGGGAAGAGGGTTGTAGGAACGCTAAAAGCAGTAACAAGAAATAGGGTGGTCAGTATGGAAGTGAAGAAGTCCTTGCATGACAGTGTGGTAATCCCGACACTGACTTACGGAAGCGAAGCATGGACGTTGGTTGAGAGACTCAGACCAAGAGTGAGAGCAGTGGAAATGAATTACTTAAGGAGTGCGTGCGGAGTTACATGGAGGGATAGACAGACTAATGAGGAAGTAAGAAGGAGGTGTGGTGTGGAGGTAGATGTGCTGGAAAGTGTGAAAAGGAACAACTTGAGATGGTTCGGCCATATGGAACGTATGGAAAGCGAGAGAATGACTAAGAGGGTGTACGAGAGCGAGGTGGAGGGACAGAGGGGGAGAGGTAGACCGAATATGAGGTGGAAGGATGGAGTGAGGAACTACATGAACGAAGGCGGTGCTGGTTGGGGGGAGGGGCGTCAACTGACTGGGGACAGAGGTGCATGGGGGCGGTTCGTTCGTGGCCACCCCTTCGGGGATCACGGCGTCAGGCAATAGATAGATAGATAGCTACTATTATGTGCTTAACTATTTGATTGGGAATTAACGTTAACGCTACTATTATGTGCTTAACTATTTGATTGCGAATTAACGTTAACGCTACTATTTATGTACTTAACTATTTGATTGGGAATTAACGTTAACGCTATTATTATGTACTTAACTATTTTAGTTGACTAACTTGTGGACTAAAGCAACTCTTTAAGTAATTGGGTTATGATGAAAGTAATACTATTGTTTTATATTAATACTTGAGTTCTTTCATTTTCTTTGAATTAAGCTTACATTGCTTAACGGTGCTTAGTACGGTGATGCTATTGTCTCGTATTAGTAATATCGCCTTAGACTAACATGGCTGTGTTAATATTACTTCTAGTGATTTCCTAAGCTGAAGAAAATTCTTTTAGCTTCAAAATATTATTTTTGCTTTTCATATTATTTGAGTGAGACCTGAATCGAATCTATGAAGCGATCCTGTAACTTTATTTACTCATAATCAAACTTCAATGTTACGTGGTTAAGAAATACATTTAACTAATTATTAAATATATATCTAACTTTTTATGTGACTTTGATATAAATCCTGATGATAATAATAATATAATACTATTAACGTAAGACAAGAACCAAGAATAATTACATTAATATAAATAAAAGGACATATAAGAAAACTATCTATTCATTTCAAAAAGGGTAAGAGACAGAAATATTCTTACTTTAATATTTATCTTTCAGGACTTTTTATATAATTAATAGTCCTTCTTTAGCTATAACTTATTCGGTTCATAACCATAGCCTACTAAGCTTCGGTTAAATAATATTTCTTTATAAATACTACATGACTTTAATTAGTTTCAGTATTTTTCATAATTAAAGAGTATCAGTCAATAAAGGATACTAAGTCCTAAGATCCAAAAGGAAAGGAAGCAACAACAGGAAATAATTTTATTAGATTTTACTTTTGTTTTGCCTTCAGCTGACTGATACCTTAATATATATCTCTGTGCTATCTAGATTCATCAAGTTAACCACTTGAGGATCAAGATACATAACAGAAGAGTGGCGACCTTGCCAGGATTCGTTTCATACAGTTTCACTCAGTTTCATTAAAGTTTCACTACTTACAAATTAAATATTAATCATGCCTCAACTAATTAATGACGAAGATGCTCGAGTTTTCATAGAATCAGAACCCACATCCCCTGATATTGACTGTCTGTCAAAATCTGAACTGAAAGTGCTTGCCTCATATCTCCAATTAACTGTCACAAACATGTCCAAAGTAGAGGTGGCTCAGACCATAAAAAACCCACCTGTTCCCTGTAGAAGGCAAGGAGGGTGACGGAGCAGTTGGTGGGATCCCGAGTAATCCTAGCCAAGTTGATGAACAATTGCCACCTGGTTTGACCGGTGATCAAATATTAGAACTAGCCAGAATAAAAGCAAATACCGACTTAGAACTAGCCAGAGCAACTACCGAACAAGCCGGACTAAATATAGAACTAGCCAGAATAAATACCGAACAAGCCAACGCAAGTATAGAACTAGCCAGAATAAATGCCAGTGCAACGACCGAACAATGTGAATATCAATATCGTACGGCTCAACTAAATGTAAATACAAATGCTCCCGTAATTGCTCCCCCTCTGGGATTGACTATGACTAGTGTCATTCCACCTTTCACTGAGGATAATGTGCAGGATTTCTTTGTTTTGTTTGAGGAAGTTGCTGAAGGTATGAAGTGGACAAGAGATCAATGGCCTTTTATGTTACAAACTGTTTTAACAGGGCAGGCTCGAGCCACGTATTTGTCAGAAGTAGCAGAAGTTAGGCAGGATTATGACAATCTCAAAGAAGCTATCCTAAAAACCTATCAATTGCAGCCTGAGGCTTACAGGCAATCTTTCCGTAAAAAACAGAAGAAAGTAGAAGAAACCCATAAGGTATTTGCCAGGACCATGACTAAAACTTTCAATCATTGGGTCAAGAGTAAGAAAGTCACAAGCTACAACGATCTGAAGGAGTTGGTCCTGTTAGAAAATTTCCTATGGAAAATTGATTCTTCTGTATCCTATCATTTAAAGGGGAAAAAGGTAGATTGTCTTGCTGACGCCGCTGACATGGCTGACACATACGTGCTCCACAACAAATTTCGTGGAAAGAAGCCCTACGATAATTCTAGCTCTAATTTTAAGTATCCCAATCACAAATCTGACAGACCCAGTCACAAGCCTATAACGTCTCCCCCAGCTAGCCAAAATAGAATTGTTCCCCCTACTAAAAATGCGACTCAGGGCAATGGTAACAGAGGTGGGCCCCAAACTAATAGTAATGCTCAAAGAGGGAACGTTCCCGTATCCCCTAAAGTATGTACTTTTTGTGGCAAGAGAGGCCACCTAGCTTATCAGTGCTGGGCCAAGGAGAGAACCGAGAGATCGGGGCAGACAGTTGCCGCCGTATCTCAAACTCCATATGTGCCTGTAATGCAGGACTCCCGACAGAAGGAGTACCTAGCACCAAAAGTTCCTTTAATGCAGGACTCTCGACAGAAGGAGTACCTAGCAGCTAACGTAAATCATCTAGACAGGGGTGTAGTAGCATGTGTGGTGCAACCCACTAGGGTTAAGCCAATAATAATTTTACCATCAGTGCAGGACAGTTACCGTCCCTTTATTTCATCTGGCAACGTGAGATTAAATGGTTGCATGCATGAGGTAAAAATTCTGAGAGACACAGGTTCTACTAGCACCCTCATGGTGAATCCTTACACGGAGTGCCCACCTGGCGAACCAGTTGTAATGAGAGGTGCTGGAGGCCAGTTTTATGCATACTTGGTAAAAGGCGAAATTGAATGTGAGTTACTACAGGGTGAGGCCACCATAGCTTTGTGTAGGTCCCAAGATATCCCTGTGCCTGGGGTAACGCTCCTTTAGGGGAATGATGTAGCAGGTGAGAAGGTCCGACCAGACCCCATTTTGTCAATTTGCCCTGTTAACGAGCCACTAACCGGTGAGTTCGAAAAGGAGATGCCAACAGTTTTCCCTGTGTGTGCTGTCACACGTTCAATGTCTCAAGTAGCAGTTCCCTCAGACAGAAATGTACCGAATGTAAGAGTTGATGAAAGGGATGATGAGAGTGTGAATGACGCTCCAACTGTGCCTGATGATGTGACTGAGGTGGATTTATCTGACACCTTTATGGCTCATCTTGACCCTAACGATGACCATGAAACCCCTCCAAATTGTCCTAGTGGCCTGGTAGAGCTACAGAGAGATGATAGTGAATGCAAGGAGTTAGCTGCCATGTCCGTGAGTGAAGAGGAATGTGAGAAGGAGGGTGGTGAATGTTTCTACCTCAAAGGAGGAGTATTGTGGCGAAGATGGAGACCGCCACACAGACCAATCGATGACTGGGCTTGGGACGTCCATCAAGTAGTAGTCCCCAAACCTTGTCGTAAAGATATCATGGAAATGGCACATTGTATACCATTGGCAGGACACCTAGGTGTGAGAAAAACTCTAGACAGAATCAGAGCCCACTTTTACTGGCCAGGAATGCGTGCAGATGTAGTGGAGTGTTGTAGAGTGTGTCACACTTGCCAGATGACAGGAAAACCCAATCAGAAGGTGCCTGTACATCCTCTGGTGCCCTTGCCCGTTTTCGAGAATCCTTTTACTCGGGTGGTAGTGGACATTGTAGGCCCATTGCCTAAGACTTCCCAAGGTAACATTTATTTATTAACTATCATGGACATGGCAACTCGCTACCCAGAGGTTATACCCTTAAGGACTACCTCTGCTCCAACTGTTATCAAGGAACTGCTCAAATTCTTCACCAGAATGGGTTTCCCCCATGAGGTGCAAAGTGATCAAGGAACTAATTTTACCTCTAACATTTTCCAGCAGTCCCTGAAGGAGTTGGGTATGGGGCATGTAAAGTCTAGCACCTACCACCCAGAGAGTCAAGGGGTTCTCGAACGATATCATCAGACATTAAAGGGAATGTTACGTAAGTATTGTACAGAGACCGGAGTTGAGTGGGATAAGGGGGTACCTTTTCTTTTATTTGCTACTCGTGAGGTTCCAACTGAATCCCTGGGTTTTTCCCCTAATGAGCTAGTTTTCGGTCACCAGGTAAGAGGTCCTTTGCAACTTTTGCAGGATAGCCTAGTTGGCCAGGAGGGGAACCAAAACCTCCTCAAGTATGTTTCAGATTTCAAAACCCGGCTGAGATCCTCATGTGAGTTTCCCGCTCAAAACTTGACAGTGGCTAAAAGCTCCATGAAGAAATGGTATGACAGGAAAGCCCGTGAGAGGGAGTTTAAGCCCGGTGATGAGGTTTTGGTCCTGCTCCCCCTTTTTGGCCAACCTTTATCTGCCAAGTTCAGGGGCCCATATAAGATCATTCGGAGGGTGAGCATTACCGATTATCTAGTAACTACCCCAGACAGGAGAAAGCCCACGCAAGTATTCCATATAAATATGTTGAAGCCCTACCATAGGTCCCCTGATTCCTCTCTTCCAGATTCTCCCACTGTGGCAGTGAATGTCAGGACCTGTGAACAGCCTGGTGCGGACGAAGTCTTCAGTTCTCTTACTGACCCGCAACAGACTGTTCCAGAGCCTGAAGGTATCCATGCAGACTTTGACTTGTCATGTAGCCTATCCAACTTTCAGTATAATTCAGTGGCTTTGAGGGAATTACCATCTAAACTATGTCATCTTCCCTCTGATCAAGCGAACCAACTAATCTCTGTTTTATCTCAGTCTCCCAGTGTGTTCCGTGATACTCCAGGGCTCACTTCTTTGGCCGTGCACGACATCGACGTAGTGGATGCAACTCCCATTAAACTATCCCCCTACCGTGTCTCGCCACAATGCAGGAGTATACTGCAGGTCGAGCTTGACTTTATGTTATCTAATGAACTGATCACTAGGGCCTTAAGCCAGTGGAGTAGTCCAGTCATACTTGTGCCAAAGCCAGACGGGAGCCATAGGTTATGTATGGACTATAGGCAAGTCAATGCTGTCACAAAGAACGATACCTACCCACTGCCACGGATCGACGACTGCATTGACCAGATTGGTACAGCCACCTATATCAGCAAGATTGACTTGATGAAGGGATATTGGCAAGTAGCTCTCACCCCTAGAGCGAGGGAAATATCATGCTTTGTAGTAAACAATCAAGCCTTCTGCTGTAACGTAATGCCCTACGGCTTGAAAAACGCCCCAGCTACATTCCAGCGCCTCATGAATTTGGTGACTGAAGGGGTACCTGGGTGCGTTGTCTACATCGATGATATTCTTATCTTTTCACAGTCATGGGAGGAGCATCTTTACCAACTTAGATTGCTATTCTTAAATCTTGCTGATGCCAATCTGGTGGTTAATCTTAAGAAATGCACCTTTGTAAAGAGTACGGTCCAGTATCTAGGATATACGGTAGGTCAGGGGCGGGTTGCACCTCCTCAAGCAAAGGTAGAGTCTATTCTAGAATTCCCAACTCCTAGCACTAAGAAACATATCCAAAGGTACCTAGGCATGATTGGCTATTATAGGCGTTTCATTATAAATTTTTCAAAGTTGACAGCTCCCCTGACAGATCTTCTCCGTAAGGATGTGAAGTTTGTGTGGTCCTCTGAATGTGAAGAGGCCTTTATTGCTGCCAAATATATATTATCTAATTATCCTGTACTCCGAGCTCCTGATTTTAACAGCTCTTTTTCCCTGTCAGTGGATGCGAGCAATACCGGGGTTGGTGCAGTGTTGCTCCAGGAAGACGACTGTGAGGTATTGCATCCTGTGTGCTATTTCAGTAAAAAATTAAATTCTGCCCAACGTAACTATTCAGTCATTGAGAAGGAGCTGTTAGCATAAATTTTATCCCTTCAATACTTTGCTGTCTATGTGCAATCTGCCTCTGGTGCCATCACTGTATATACTGACCATCACCCCTAAAATTTTTGCATAGGTTCCAAAATAAAAACCAACGACTGACCAGGTGGAGTTTGTTGCTGCAGGAATACTCCCTGGATGTCAAACATATAAAGGGGGTCCAGAACGTGCTAGCCGATTGCCTATCACGTATCTGTTAAAGATTACATTTACCGGGTTGGCCTCATACAGCAGCAAGTTTAATTTAATGAGAGGATTTTGGCAATTAGCTCTCCCTTGTAGCGAGGTAAATATCATGCTTTTGTAGTGCGCTTTTAAGCCTTCAGCTGTGAGATAATGCCTTGCAGTTCGAATAACGCTCCAGCTACGTTCCGGCTATGTTCTGATGTGGTACCTGGAGACGTTGCCTACTTTGGGTGATATCCTTATTATATCCTCATTATAATCTTGCTGTTGCCAATCTGGTGGTGAATCGATTTATGTATTATGTTTAATATTATGTACTATACTCCTTAAACTCTTTTCTAGGGGGGAGGTCTGACATACGGAGCCCTGTATGTTAATTTAAGAGTTAGAATTAGAGTTGAAGGAGCCAAACTACCCAAACGGTGAAGCAGACTAGCGAGCGAACGAGCGAGTGGGCAAACCAGCTCGCCCCATACCAGCGAACTAGCCTTCACAACTGCGTGCGTCATAGGGGACCCTTGCAAACTACCTCGATGACCGATGCTATGACGTATGATCGACGCCAGGAGCTGTGAGTGGACCAGGCACCTGTTATGCGACTCGAGGAGCTATGATTGGAGTAGGCACCACCCCCCGCCTCCTGATTCGTTCCTACACCATCATTGTTTGGTATATAAGACCTGAGTTGTGGGCATTCAAATCAGTCCCATTTGGAGTTGGGGAAGGTGAACTTGCAGCTGGAGGAAGACGGGGTGAAGTATTATAATGGGATTGTGACTGTCAGTCAGATTATATAAGTGTGTGTTAAGTGTGTTCGGTGTAAACACTTACGTTATGTTGGTTAGTGAGATATGTGATTGGGAATTAACGTGAACGCTACTATTATGTGCTTAACTATTTGATTGGGAATTAACGTTCACGCTACTATTATGTGCTTAACTATTTGATTGGGAATTAACGTTAACGCTACTATTATGTGCTTAACTATTTGATTGCGAATTAACGTTAACGCTACTATTTATGTACTTAACTATTTGATTGGGAATTAACGTTAACGCTATTATTATGTACTTAACTATTTTAGTTGACTAACTTGTGGACTAAAGCAACTCTTTAAGTAATTGGGTTATGATGAAAGTAATACTATTGTTTTATATTAATACTTACGAGTTCTTTCATTTTCTTTGAATTAAGCTTACATTGCTTAACGGTGCTTAGTACGGTGATGCTATTGTCTCGTATTAGTAATATCGCCTTAGACTAACATGGCTGTGTTAATATTACTTCTAGTGATTTCCTAAGCTGAAGAAAATTCTTTTAGCTTCAAAATATTATTTTTGCTTTTCATATTATTTGAGTGAGACCTGAATCGAATCTATGAAGCGATCCTGTAACTTTATTTACTCATAATCAAACTTCAATGTTACGTGGTTAAGAAATACATTTAACTAATTATTAAATATATATCTAACTTTTTATGTGACTTTGATATAAATCCTGATGATAATAATAATATAATACTATTAACGTAAGACAAGAACCAAGAATAATTACATTAATATAAATAAAAGGACATATAAGAAAACTATCTATTCATTTCAAAAAGGGTAAGCGACAGAAATATTCTTACTTTAATATTTATCTTTCAGGACTTTTTATATAATTAATAGTCCTTCTTTAGCTATAACTTATTCGGTTCATAACCATAGCCTACTAAGCTTCGGTTAAATAATATTTCTTTATAAATACTACATGACTTTAATTAGTTTCAGTATTTTTCATAATTAAAGAGTATCAGTCAATAAAGGATACTAAGTCCTAAGATCCAAAAGGAAAGGAAGCAACAACAGGAAATAATTTTATTAGATTTTACTTTTGTTTTGCCTTCAGCTGACTGATACCTTAATATATATCTCTGTGCTATCTAGATTCATCAAGTTAACCACTTGAGGATCAAGATACGTAACAATATATATATATATATATATATATATATATATATATATATATATATATATATATATTTATTTATTTATTTATATTGATCATGAGGTTACTCGGACCTCACCTTCATCACGGAATTCCACACTTCAGTTAAAAAGCCAAGATGTTGGTTCAGTTGAAGGAGGTGTTCAGTGTTTGTAATATTTGTTCTGGATGCTTATGATTATTTCGTTGTTGGTATTACTATTTTAACTGATGCATGCAAAGTCAATGGCATTAAGAAATGGGTTTTAATAGTATTCATCTTAATTTTAAATATACAGATAATATTTACATTAATTTCCAAATTTCTCAATTACTGTTTTAAAATGCATTTATATTGTATAGGCTTCATTTGGATTTGGCTTATTGTTCCATCTATTCAATTATCCACCTACTGTATATACTGTATACTGCACATCCTGAAAATCTCATTTTCTATTTTGTCTTCCCATCAAGTTTGTCTGTTTTATCTTGTTTTATCTTGTTTGTGTTTCTTTACTGTATAATTATACTATTTTCATTATTATACATAGTTGGTTTAATTTCCGATAATTTCTTATAAAAAGGTTCCACGGTAAATAATCTACAAGATATATTATCATAACTTCCAATTCTTAATTTCTTAATCTTCTTCGTCTTTGTCTTCCTTCTTCTTCTTCTTATATCTCTCTCTCTCTCTCTCTCTCTCTCTCGCTCTCGCTCTCTCTCTCTCTCAGCACTACAGAACTAGTGCAATCGTATGAGGAGACTATGTAATGAAAATATGAATAGTCTCCTCATACGATTGCACTAGTTCTGTAGTGCTATTATTTACAACCTGTCAATTAATAATTCAGTCACTACAAGCTTGCTTGCTTTTTTTTTTTTTTTTTTTTTTTAATGAGATTCGTATATACAGACCATGTGACAATTAAATGAGGAAACTATAATAACACATCTGAATAATGCCAACCTGATTTATAAACACAAATATGAATGTAACCAGACGACGATGCTGTTGTTTCAGTGGAATAATGGCTCTTTGAGCAGTATGTATCGCCTTACTAGTGGTTGTCCCCTCACAGGATGGGGGGCGCTGCTCAATAAACTCGCCCCTCAGGGCAAAATAAAAATCAATCTCTCTCTCTCTCTCTCTCCAGTTCTTTCCCAAGTCTCTTGTTTTGCCCCCGCCCATCCTCCCTGCCTCTTCACCTCCCCCCACCCACCCTCCCAATCCTCCCTGCCTCTTCACCTCCCCTCGCCCACCCTCCCTGCCTCTTCACCTCGCCTCGCCCACCCTCCCTGCCTCTTCACCTCCCCCGCCCACCCTCCCCATCCTCCCTGCCTCTTCACCTCCCCCCGCCCACCCTCCCAATCCTCCCTGCCTCTTCACCTCCCCCACCCACCCTCCCAATCCTCCCTGCCTCTTCACCTCCACCCGCCCACCCTCCCCATCCTCCCTGCCTCTTCCCCTCCCCCCACCCCAATCCTCCCTGCCTCTTCACCTCCCCTCGCCCACCCTCCCTGCCTCTTCACCTCCCCCCGCCCACCCTCCCTGCCTCTTCACCTCCCCGCCCACCCTCCCCATCCTCCCTGCCTCTTCACCTCCCCCGCCCACCCTCCCCATCCTCCCTGCCTCTTCACCTCCACCGCCCACCCTCCCCATCCTCCCTGCCTCTTCACCTCCCCCCGTCCTCCCTCCCCATCCTCCCTGCCTCTTCACCTCCCCCCGCCCACCCTCCCCATCCTCCCTGCCTCTTCACCTCCACTCGCCCACCCTCCCTGCCATCTCCTGTCTCCCTATAAATTAATGGCCTGGATTATGAGATAACTTTTCCTTCCATCATTTTTTCTCTGATCAGCGGTTGGGGGCATGGGGTGGGTGGGTGGAGGGATAGTGGACGCGAGGGTGATAGAGTGAGTAGGGAGAGGGTGATGGAGAGAGGGGGGTAGTTGAGGGAGGAAAAGGGTGATATAAGATGGGGACCAGTTAAGGTGAAGGAGGGAGAGAATGAAGGAATTATGAAATGTGACAAAGGGGGAAGAAGATAAACACGAGGGAGAAGGACGGGATGGAGGCTTGGAGAAGAGGAAAAAGAGGAGGTATGGGAATGAGTGATGGAGAAATGGGAGCGGAGTACAGAGAGTGCAGATTTGAAGAGGGAACTGTAGAGCAAAGGGAGATATGTGAGAGAAAAGGGAAGGGAGAAGGGTGAGTGGAAGAACGGGAGAGGGGGGGGGGGGGGCGTGGCGGCAGGATTAAGGAAGAAGTGAGGGATGAGAGAGAATGATGGACTTATTTACTGTGAGTAGGAGGGAGGGAAAGAAGATTTAAGGAGAGGGAAGGAGGGAGGGAGGGAGGAAACAAAACAAAAGCTATAGTGAGGGAGAAAAGGTGCAAAGATAGATAATTATGTGTGTGAGAGAGAGAGAGAGAGAGAGAGAGAGAGAGATGGAGGGGGAGGGTGGGGGAGGAGGATTGCCAAGGATATTCCCTGGATGACTATTCCTCCAGTGAACGGATCAAATGGAACTACTGTCTCATCAACCATTTAGAAAGCTTAACTACTGCCTGACTTTCAAAAACAACTTCCAATGTTCCTAAAGCTCCTGTCACAGTCATGAATGTTATCCTGAACGGCTCTGACAACAAATTATTTAGCTTTCACACAACAAGTTTTTATTGTATTAGGTTTCCGGAAAGATTTTCCTAATGATAAGGAAATCTTAAGGGTACCCACGATTAGTCTTGTGAGATTTGTAAATTTTAAAAATTGGCGCGACTGTCGGAAAATTCAGTGGTGGTTGCGTCTTTTCGGAAACAGTTCGGAAACAATTCGCCGAAT
Source organism: Paralithodes platypus (assembly GCA_032716605.1). Lineage (NCBI taxonomy): Eukaryota > Metazoa > Arthropoda > Malacostraca > Decapoda > Lithodidae > Paralithodes > Paralithodes platypus. Next base: position 32,237,886 of record CM064523.1, read on the forward strand.
GGTTTCCGAACGTCCGGTGTCGTTGGGTGGGTTGTCGCCTGACAAAAATGGTCAAAACGGTCGCCGATGGTGTCCGACAGCGTTCGACTGTCTTTTCAACAAGACATGACTTGATGGATAGCTCTGACTGGAAGACGGCCGGATGACAGCCCAACACCACAAGGTGTTTCCGACCAGTCGCCGGAACAACAAAACCATTCAGAAACTTGATTCTGAATGCATGCAACCTGTTGGCAAAATCAAAGGAACGATTGGAAAATATACCGAATGCAACTTTTCCCCCTGGGGGTAAGGGAATAGAATATGCCCCACGTGCCTCCTGCGTGTCATAGAAGTCAACTAAAGAGGTTGGGTCAGTGGGCTTGCAACCCCTCACCCGTGAAAAATACTTACTGCAACGATGAACGAATAAACAGCCTCGGATGTGGACGGACCTAATGTTGACGAACCCCGACCTACCATGAACAGTCTTAGAATAGCGACTTGGAATGTAAGAGTCTTGAATGATGACACAAAAGAGAGAGAGGTCCTGGAAGTGTTACTGAATGCCAGGCTGGATGTATGTGGAAAGACTGAGACTAAATAGAGGGGTAGAGATGTGAGAGAATGGAAAAGTGGAATGGGTGTGTCTGCTGGAGTGTGTGAGGGGGCGAAAGAAGGTGCGTTTTTGTTTGTAGGTAACAAATGGAAGGAGCGTGTAAGAGACTAGGGGTCGGTGGGTTCAAGGATTGTGTGGGTGAAAGTGAAAGTAGGAATACAAATGTGGGTGGTTGTGTGTGTGTATGCTCCAACAGAGGATACAACTTTATGAGAGGAGTTCTGGGTGAATGTGGATGCATACCTGGATACGTTTGGCAAGAACGAAAGAATAATTCTGATTGGGGATATGAATAGGAAGGTGGGTGATAAGAAAGTTGATGGAGTGGTGGGAGGGTGGGGTGAACCGTCAGAGGTGAATGGGAACGGTAGTGCACTTGTGGACGTATGTGTGGGAAGGAGGCTGTGGATAGCCAACACCTTCTTCAAAAACAGAATGATACACAGGTACACATGGAAAGTGGTGTGGAGGAAGAAGGATGAGACAGTGGTGGAACGAAAGGCACTGATTGATTATATATGTGTGGATGAACGAATGAAGAAATCTGTGCTGGATGCTAGGATGTATAGGGATATTGGAGGGGGTCTGTCTGACCATTATGTAATAGTAGCTAAAATTAGGATACAAAAGAAGTGGGTGAGGAGAGGTGGAGGGAGGCGAGAGGAAGGTGGAACGGCGAGGAGGGTGGAGAGGTTGCAGGAGGAGGAGATCAAGGAAGAGTTCAGGAGAGCAGTAGAAAGACGACTAGGTAGGTTTGACCTGGAAGATATGGAGGAAGTGGAGAAGGTGAGCAAAGTGTTTAAGGAGATCTGTACAGCATGTGAGGAGGTGTGTGGAGTAAGGAGAAGATGGAGGGGAGTGAAGGGTACAGCATGGTGGATGAAAGAGGTAAAAATAGCTGTGGAAGACAAGAAGAAGGCGTATAGAGAGTGGTTGAGTAGTAGAGGGAATGAAGATTTGGAGAGACCGAAAAGAGCAAGGTACTTGGAGATAGTGGTGAAGAGAGTAGTGAAGGAAAGTAAGAGAAGAGTAGATGAGGTATTTGGAAGGAATCTGAGTGTAAAATGGAGGGAGTGTAAGAAACTGTTCTGGAAAGAAGTCAAGAAAGTTAGGGAAGGTAGCAAGGGAAATAGTAAGGATATGAAAGATAAGAATGGGCAAGTGCTAGCCAAGAAGCAAGAGAGAGTCGAAAGATGGAGGGAGTACTTCAACGAATTGCTGAATGTAAGGAATGAAGTGCCAGAAAACATAGTTGGATAGGATATGGGAGGGAGAAGAAGAAAAGTAGTGGAGGAGGAGGTAGGGATCAGGAGGTCAGAAGTGTGTGAAGCCATGAAAAGAACGAAGTTAGGGAAAGCCCCAGGAATAGATGGAGTGTGTGGGGAAATACTGAGGTATGGTGGTGAGATAGTGATCGAATGGGTATGGAAAATGTGCAAACTAGCATGGGAGAAGGGGGGTGCACCTGATGACTGGATGACAGGCATAATAGTCCCCTTATATAAGGGTAAAGGGGAAAGAGGAGTGTGTGGTGACCACTGAGGAATATGTCATCTAAGCATACTAGGGAAGGTGTACAGTAGGGTAGTGATTGAGAGAGTGAGAGCGAGAACAAAAACATGGATAGGTGACGAGCAGGGCGGGTTTAGGAAGGGAAGAGGATGTGTAAATCAGATTTTTACCCTGAAATGTGTTGTGGAGAAATGTCTGGAGAAGCAACAATAGCTGTATGTTGCCTTTATGGACTTGAAGAAGGCCTATGACAGTGGATAGAGAAGGTATGTGGAAAGTACTTGGAATATATGGAGTAGATGGCAAGTTGCTGAAAGCAGTGAAGAGTATGTATGAGGGTGCAAAGGCTGCAGTATGTGTAGAGAATGAGCAGAGCTAGTTCTTTGATCTGAATGATAGGTTGAAACAGGGGTGTGTGATGTCCCTGTGGTTGTTTACTGTATATATACAGTAGATGAAGTCATGAAAGAAATTCAAGGAAGAGCAGTGGATGGTGGTGTATCCCTGATTAGGGAGGGAAACGAGTGGAAGCTATCTGTAATGCTGTTTGCTGATGATACAGTTCTGATGAGCAATAATGAATGGGAGCTGCAGGGTCTGGTAAATATGTTTGGAACAGTGTGCGAAAAACGAAATCTGAAGGTAAATGCGAGGAAGAGCAAGGTTATGTTCTTCGAAAGGGGTGAAGCCACAGAGTGTTAGGTGAAGTTGAACGGTCAGGCTATGGAGATTTTCAGCTCATTTAAGTATCTGAACAGTGTGCTGAGTAAAGATGGGAGTATGGCTGAAGAAGTGCGGGAGAGGGTGCAACAGGGGAAGAGGGTTGTAGGAACGCTGAAAGCAATAACAAGAAATAGGGTGGTCAGCATGGAAGTGAAGAAGTCCTTGCATGACAGTGTGGTAATCCTGACATTGACTTACGGAAGCGAAGCATGGACGTTGGTGGAGAGACTCAGACCAAAAGTGAGAGGGGTGGAAATGAGTTACTTGAGAAATGCGTGCAGAAGTTACATGGAGGGATAGACAGACGAATGAGGAAGTAAGAGGGAGATGTGGGGTGGAGGTATATGTGCTGGAAAGTGTGAAAAGAAACACCTTGAGATGTTTCGGCCATATGGAACGTATGGAAATCGAGAGAATGATTAAGAGGGTGTACGAGAGCGAGATGGAAGGACAGAGAGGGAGAGGTAAACCGAATGAGAGGTGGAAGGATGGAGTGAAGAAGTATATGAATGAAGGCGGTGCTGGTTGGGAGGAGGGGTGACAACTGACTCGGGACAGAGTCAGGGCATGGGGACGTTTCGTTCGTGGCCACCCCTTTGAGCATCACAGCGTCTGGCAATAGATAGATAGATAGATAGAACTTGACCTGGTCAAATCACAGTGTCACAAACAGTTAGAACCTACATAGTAGCTTGGTCAAACCACAAAATTTCCTGATCAGTCATCAGTTCACCTCTCATTTCTTATGTAGAACCATCCCCTCCACAGCATCCTGACCATCACCATGCCTAGCATGAGAAAAGAATCTCTGAACAAGGCAGCAAGCAAGACGGCCGCAAAAGCCACTGCCAGCGAAAAGTCTGAAGGGGATCGAGACTTCTTGCCCAGGCAGCCTGCACCCGAGTTCCCAGAGGTAACTCAAGTAATGGAGGAGAGCGAGGCCATACTGGAGGACTCAAGAGAAAGCGAACATCATTCCACCCATTCAAACTCTTCTACGTAGATGGATGTTGATTCAGCTGACCGGGCGGAAACCCAGGAGACATGGCTGTTAAGTTTGGCATCGCTGACATTGCAGACGGACAACGACCTGTTAGAATGGTTTGCGTTGCAGCCAATGTTCTAAAATAAGAAGGACAAGGATTATCACAACATTGCGAAAAGGGAACATATCCTACATGCGAAGGATGCCTCCATGAACCCACTGAAGAGCGGTAAGTAATATCATCATGATTTAACAATCTCATATGTGTAAGCACCATCAACAACTTTATACATTGCAATTAATACAGTCATTTGTATAAATTGCACAGTCCAAAAATTAAATATATTTTGGTGGTGTCTACTGTTTTCGGTGAGTGAATTGTATGTCAAAAGAATGTACCTGTCATATTGAATTATGCATAATGATTACATTAATTTGACGAAGACCTTTGCATAATACCCAATAATGTTAAACATTTTCAAAAGTTTGTATTTACTTTCTTCATTTATGTGTTTTCAGTCACAAGGGTCACCACATGGCTAACAAACATGAGGACTGATATGTGAAACTCCTAAAGAGGAAGAGTTGTATGGGAGCCAAGGCTCCAACCCCGAGGGAGAGCTGGGTCATGGACAACGTGTCCTTCTAAAAATTCCATATGAACATTGGGCCGACCAGGAGCACAAGCAAGAAGGCATGTTCATATTATTCTTAAGTGAATGTTTCCATTTGACTCATGCATACAATTCACAGACAAAGTTCTTGCTATCTTATTTCTATGCATCAATCTTTGACACTTGACATAAGTTGACTTTAGAATACTGCAATTATTATGCCACACATTATTTGCTTTAAATAAATTACACACATTCATAGATTTGCACATTATAGTACTCTTGTCGACACTCGGTGGTCTGTATCATTTGCAAGCCATTACCCCTGCCGTCAGCTGTAATTAGTATTTTTTTCTTTAACAGTTCTCTGCACTTGCCGGACATGAGGCATTTGAATCCGAGGTTGATGATCTTGCCAATGAGCGGTAAGACATTGAAGTGGCAGACCGGGACCCTGAAAGCCAGGTGCTTTACTCCACTTACGGCTTGAAGAAGAAAGTCAAGAGGAGCTGACCGCAGGAGGATGCTGACTGAAGAGCAGCAATCGACAAGGTGTGTGTGTGTGTGTTGCTGTGATTATTGACAATGTATGTAGTAAATATCTTCTGAATATACCTTGCTTTAGCACAAGTAATGTGACACTTAACTTGATTAATTTAATGTAAACAAATTCTACTTGATGGTGAAATTAAAAGAAAAATTTCAATTTATATTACAAACTATTCAATTGTATTGCAAGTCGCCAAAACCATACATTTAAAACGTTTGTAAACTCTGAAGCTGGAAAGACAAAATGTGAGAGACCTAAGAAGGGAAATCACTAAGAATATCTGTTGTGCCTAACTGTTCAGTAAGATACAAGATATTGAGTTCACCCAGTGTGAATGCAGATGCAGACAATACATATAAACAAATGGAATATTGATAACAATATATTTAATAAACTACGACTACTACAGAGGGACTACTACAGTTCAATATAAAAGTTAGGCGCTTTTAGTAGAGTTCTCGAAGTCACATAAGTTACACCTTAATCACACTCGCTCTATCCATACACTGTTATAATTATCTTTATACACCCTTGGTAGTGATGCCAGTTAGTCATTCCTATTCTTTAACTCCTTTAACCCATGTGGAGCGAGCATATTGCCTTAAATATACCTTCATTCCCTGCTCATTTTCATGTATAAGCAAGACCCAGAGCATACTACAATTATATATCAGTGAAAGTACAGTAATACAGGTTTCCAATGACATCTGAATCAACTCTGTACGACATCTCCAAAATGGCTAAAAATTAACGGTTTTGAGCTGTTTTCGCTATGTGTAACGCTGCAATGGTGTGAGAAGAGACTGTCTCACAAAGCAGTATGTTGGCTCCTCATGAGGCCCTCCCGCTCTGCCTGCAACAGGTTGCCTCGCTCCCAGGCCACACTATAGGCAGAAATTGGCTTCCGTCAGGTGACGTGCACCGCAGTAATTGCGTTAACAATGTCCGTCTCCTTTCACTAAGTCTCAGCACGTTCTATATCACACCTAATCACAGTGATACTGCGATTCTTACTAAGTCCATATCACTTCTAAATTTATACTATTCCGTTCCCATAATTATACAATCGCAATACAATCCGCGTTGTTAGACAGTTCACTGTAGCACATATATCGAGGTTTTCTACCTATGGACAGTTTATGTCTAAGTCCACGTTATGAATGCCTGAAAACTTACACAATTGATTCAATATGCAATAAAACGATAGACAAGACAATTATACATACAACAATGTATATATATACACACAAATACACTCATAGGAAAATAGAGGAGGTGGCCCTTACAAACAGTGTCATCTGAGACCTGAGTCAATAAAGAGGTCAGTAGTTGGGAAAAGCGGCAGTGGAGATAGAGAAAGGTTGACTTGTTAATCTCTGAGGCTTATCAAGATGTGCGAAGTTTCTCAAGGCGGCCGTGTACTAACCACCACATGGAGTCGGCTCGAGGACAGATAAAGGGGATAGGAAAATAGTCAAATCTATTTAGTTGAAGGGGATAAATGAAGTTACATTAATAAGGTCAGGAAAATATAGGACTAAGGAATGACGCTTTATGTATTAGATATAACTAAAGCAAGGGAAGGTTCGTTATGTTAAGGATAGGTTTATCGGATGAGGCCTACACAGTGGAGTCAGATTATAATTAAAGAAAGGAAGGGGAAACACAGAACAAGAAGAACAATTATATGAATATATACTTGGAGGGGCTCCTCGATAACGAGAGGTAACAAAGTCCAATTAATTTACAAAATCCAGATTGTATTCCTGGTTCTAAAAGTTAGGTAGCATGGATGACGGCCCGAGTTAGACACATGAATACAAGTACAAGCAATCATGTTTCTCTACGGAAATTTATGGTTTAATTACGGAACATGGAGTGCAACCGGAGTTGGTAAATTCACGCACAATGATGAATGTACTTTGTTTCGCCTCACAACATATACACAAACATAAACAAAAATATAGTGCCGTACGTGACTACAGATCGCCTAAAAATAGAAGCGCTAGGTCTGGGATTTGGATTCAAACATGGCTCAATGCCGGTCTAAGGGATGGCTGGAAATACTTTATTAGGTGGCGACAACGGGCTCAAATATCGTTGCCCTCCACTAAATAGACACTACAGTATATATTTAAAGCAAGAATTAATATAGGCACAACTGGGTACTCTGGTAATAACACAAAAGAAACATTTCAAACAATTTACACTACACCACAAAAACCTGGGTCCTAAACGCACCAACTTAAGACTTATATCCTCTCATAGGATTACTTAATCACAGTTAGGACTTACTGCAGCTCCCTACACTATCTACATTACTCAACTGCCGTTATAGTATTTCGTTGATACATCTACGGTCTTTCGACGTCATCAAACATTCAATCACATGTCTACTCTGTGTCCTCGTCTTTCTACGTCAGGACAACCTAGCCTGTGTTACTCTACTCAATCACTTACAATTAACTTATTTATGCATCCAGCTAAGGGGATCAATTCTGATGCGTAATCCCCTCCAATCCCAGGGACGACTATAGTCGTCAGTAGATAAGACGTATATAGTCGTCAGTAATGTACTTTCCTTATAACTGCCTGTACAAGGCTGTACCAGTTACCACGACCGTTTAAGCACTGCTCCTGTTATGGCAACACTTCTCAGCTTATATAAGACCCACTGACGGGTGGGAGGGCCAGTGTTGCCTCATCTCTGGAGGTGGAAAGGTGGTCTCTCCTGCCATTTAGGCCGAATTGCTTGGGACTGCTGGGGACTTTTATTACTGTATCCTACGGTACAGTACGGGTTAAGCACTTCCAGCCTCACTCGTCTGGGCTCCAACTCTTCTAAAACGGGACAATCTCTCTCTCTCTCTCTCCCTCAGACTGACCTATTGCATTTCCTGGTTTTAGACGCTTTTATTACACAGTGAATGAAATACTCATATACCCGCCAGACACCTTCCAGTCATGTTTAGTAGCACTCGTGCACCCGTGCCTCGCAGAGAGATATACAACGAAGGGGGGGGGGGGGGGGGGGATTTCTAGCCTCGGCCTAACTGCACTTTGGGCGTGATTTAAATTATAGAAAAGGGATTAATATACGATCTTTCACGACAGAAAATGCTTCACGATGACCTATAAAGGGTGCGTGCGGGAGGCACCTGAGGCCCAGAGCGTTAAAGGGACGGTACTGAGGTCTAGTGAATTCACATGAAAGGGAAAGTGACTACTGGGGCTACTCAAGCCGGGGCACTTTGACTTTGGTTTATGAGTCATGTCACATGTCCCACTTGACATCACTCTCCTCGCTATCGTCACTCCAACACAGCATGGGTCACCGGAAATGTAGTTGATTTACTGCCTGATTAACTTTTCTTGCAGTTACTGCCTACTTCGTCTGTTTCTCGGGGTTTGCCACATGGACTTCGCTTCCGGCTGGCACACTCTGCACCAGCAGGCGTCGTCTCCGCAGTGCCTGGACTGTTTTTGGGATGTCTTCCTCTCGTGGGGATTTTGAGATTGGACAGGTTGCTTCTAGAGGGGCAGGAGACGGAAGACTGACAGGGCAGTGGCAGGCCTCCTCCTCAGGTAGAGTCCAACCTTTGTGGTGAAAGGCTGGGAAGGGGAATGCTGAGGGATTTGGGATTGAAGAACTTGGGCAATGCAGATCTATGAGGTCTTGCTTCACGGGGGAACTTGGGGAGTGTAGATCTATTAATTCTTCCTCTATGGGATTGCTCAGTACAAGAGGAGTGTGTTGTGGGAGGCGGCTGGTTTGCGGAGGAGGTGGAGGGGGAACCGTGGGAACTCGCTTCTGAATGTATGCTCTCTCATCGCCTTCGTCTTTTATCACTTCTGTTTGTCTGTGGTAACTCCCTTTCTGTATGTCTGCCAATTATCTCTCCCTGGGGTGAGTCCTCTCTCTTGGTTTGGCCAATGGCCCTCACTTGCTGGATCCTTCTCTTAGGGGCTGGCTCCTCCCTCTTCTTAGGTAGTGTCACCGTCGGGCCTTGCCGGTGTTGGTCATCTTCAGGTGTGCCGGGGGGCACCTAAACTTTTAGGTCCATCAGGGCTGAGATTTCATTTCTCAGATGCCTGTGTGTGGGATTCTCTAATTCGCTTGCCTAGGTCTCAACAATATTAAACTAGTTACCCTCACTTGGACCAATACACGAAAGTGAGAGAAATATTGATACAGCCTTGCCCAATAGAATTGAAGAAACACTGTATCATTCATGAGGTCTCCACCACCAAAGAACTGATGGAAGCCATTAAGAGAGTAATGGAAGCAAGAGAGCTGAAGGAAGAAAGGAAAAGAGAAGAAGAGGACTCAAACAAGAACTATAAGAAAACAAATGTTCGATGCTTCCTCTGCCAACAAATTGGATATGTCGCTAGAAATTGCCCAAACCGTACAATGATAACAAATCAGACAATACCCCAAAGACAACTACCCACCAACAACAGATGGCACCTCCAAACTGAAATGGGGAAACAATGAGACCACCTAAATAAAGGAGGGAAAATCAAATGTAATCAGAGCCAAGGATCACTATGCCTGAGGAAAAAAGGAAGATTTTACAATTGACCTCTCATAGATGGGCGATTTGGAGAGGTAAACATTCTGGAGAAACAGACGCGCTGTGAAACAATAGTTATCAGCGGAAGTGTTGCAAACATGTTGGTAGATACAGGAGCAAACTGGAGCTGTCTACTAGAAAGTTTTTTCATAAACAACAGAAGTGAGATAGGACCCCTAAACCACACAAATGTTCAGCTAGCAGTTGCAAGGGGGAAACCATTAAAATGACTAGGGAAAGCAGCGACCTTGACGGTACAATGGAAGGGAATCGTATTAACCACAGATTTTTGTGTCCTGTCTGGAAAATCGAGTAGTGGTATTGACGGATATTTGTGAATAGATCTGATGAATTAATTAGGAGTCAATTTTTAGTGTGGAACTAAGGAGATAATCACCCTACGACCCCAGCTAGTAGCTACCACGGGGAAAGTTTCACTGCCTTCAAAAACATGGAAAATGGTAGAGATTCCCTAGCTCAACAGGAACCACATCACCAAAATTAAGTCTGATTATCACCCACTCTCATTAATCATGATCAAACAAGAATCGTGGTCGCAAATTTCAGAGAAACAACAATTAACTACCATAAAGGAAGAGTCCTGGGACAAATCATACCCGCAAAACCCATGAAAATAAAAACAAATGGATAAGTCAACTTACCGGATATCCCTAAACAACTAACCTCTTGCCAAGCCAACACATTATATGAATTGTTATGGGAATACCAGGACGTGTTCGCTCAAGACAAGGGAGATCATGGCCTAGCTCAAACCGACATCAACATGAGATTTATACTCAGGGACCACCAATAAGACAACCTTACGGCCAACAAAACCCACAGAAGGAAAAATAACAAGTTGAAGAGATGCTCAAGTAAGGAACAGTGGTAGAATCACATAGCCCGTGGTCATCGCCAGTAGTTCTGGTAATAAAAAAGTTGAGTCCACCAAGTTCTGTGTTGACTACCGAAAATTGTGATATGACGATTAAAGATGCCCAACCCTTACTTCGCATAGACGATTCGCTGGAATTATTACATGGGTCCACTTGGTTCTCTATCTTAGATTTACAAAGTTGATACTGACAGGTATATGAAAAAAGAAGGATCAAGAGAAAATGGCATTTGCCACGAGTGAAGGGAAAATTCGAAGAACTTAAAAGGCTTATAACTGGCAACATTTCAGAGGAGACAGATAACTACTACCTGGAGTTAGACCAACACTGGAAGGACGAGCTGTCCCGCATGCTTGCTGTCTGTAATCAAAGCCAACAGTCGATCTCTACGATACCTGACGAAGGAGCTACCCTATGCCCGGAGGAAGATCTTCCTGTACCTAAGAGAGGAGCTGCCCTGGATCCAGTACCGACAAACGGTCTCTGAAGCCCCCAAGGCACAAACAGCTATGCTACCAACCCCACCACTGATGGTGAGGCCCTCCGCCTAGCCAAGAAAATTTTGCATATGCTCCTCTATTGTGCTTGTATTGTTGCTTAAAGTTGTTTTTCTGTCTTTGTAAATAAACTTTATTTTATATACATATCTTGTGCTTACTACTCTCAAACCAAAAATCCCTGATTTAGTACCTAATATAATTAACACTTCAATCATAATATAACCCACAATATGTCGGATCAGATAGTGTTAACGTTTCAGCCGTGATAAACCCCGGTCAACAAGCCAGAGCTTCCACGCAAGGTGAACAGTTTGTATCAGTTCCAAACAATTAGTTTGATCAGTCTGTGTCATAGCAACCTTGTCACTTAATACTAATTTTAAAGTCTTGAACGTAATTTATCTACTGCACACTTTCAAATTATATACATATCGACATAATATTTTTGTACGAATTTTATGGAAAATATGTTTTATTATTAAATATTATTCATATTTACTTAATACAATGGAATAAATAAGACGCATGTGCCTTATTACACAGCCTAATCATAACAATGAACACAAAATTACCATGGAATCACTAAATTTTCTGTTGAGTTCGGTATTGAAGCAAGAGCTTTGCCTTGTTTGGAAGATCTTGCGGGTTTATTGGAAGTTAATTATTTGTAACACAACCACGATTACTTTAATGTATATTATCAATCACATTTCAATTAATCTAAAATTACTACTCTCTGCAACTCTTTAACCCAAGAGTGAAGTGATATTCCCAATCTTTCTTCTATTCAACAGCTGAGCTCTGGAACTCTCTTCCTAAATCCATCTTCCCCTCATCCTATGAATTAAATTGCTTCAAACTCTGTGTGTTCAGGCATTTTGGCTCGAACATTCCTTGATTTTGGCCCTGTCACTCATTCAACTCTGGGGGAGACACTCGTCACAGGCAGTTCTGCCTTTTGCCTCCCTCATTCACATAGAACAAAACTATAATGATAGCATAAGCTAGTTATGGATTAGGACAGATAATCGTTATTATGAAAGTTACATAGCATTGAAAAGTGTTGAAAATCCAAAGCAATTGACGGTTACGTAAATCGTAATAGACAGATTAAAACTGGAATAGAACCGCTAATTTTTAATGACCAGACAGTAACAGGCGAAAAAAAAACATTGCAAATTTGCTTAATTAATATAACACTACACTTCAGAGAAAAATTCTACGGTGCACGAAATAGTAAACTTTACTGTAAGCATAAGTGAAATGTTTTGCAAGTTGAACAATTTAATTGTTAATAAAACTCCCGATCCAGATAATATTCACCCAAGAATTGTTAAAAACGTGAAAGTAGAAATGTGTTCAGTCCTTAACCTGCATACTTACTGTGTCACTTCAGCAGGAAACCGTACCTAGTGATAGGAAAACGGCGAATATTACACCATTATTGACAAAATACTATAATGCCCAAAAAAGTAATTATAAACAAATAAGTTTAGTGTCAATAATTGGAAATATTCTGGAAATAATTCAAAGAGACAAGATAGTAGATTATCTAGAATTAACCAACATGATTAGAGATAGCCAACATGGCTAACTGTCTTCGTGGCGCAATGCATAAGTGTGTTGATTTTCGGTGTGAGCGTCCTGGGTTCGAATCCCCGGACTGCCACATGTGTTTGTTAATTTCATTAATCGAGTTTAAGAGTGAAGTTGGTTGGTGGAGAGAACATAGTAATATTTAGATCAAGTAAGTCATGGCTAACAAATGTGATTGAATTATAAAATAGACTATATATATATGCAATGGCTCAATTAAATCATTAGCCTTAATCTACTTTGAATTTTAAAAGGCTTTTGTTACGGTATAACATGGAATATTGTTGAATAAATGAGAAATGTTAGGCATTAGTGGAAAAACTCATGCATGGATAAAAAGATTGCTCACAAACAGAAGGTAGAGAGTGGTTATACATGGAATAAAATCTGAGTTGGAGTCTGTTTATAGTGGAGTGCCTGAGGGATCTGTCCTGGGCCCAGTTTTGTTTCTTATCTACAGTATATTAATGACATTGAAGTAGGAATGAACAAATCTCAAAGTTAGCTGATGACACAAAACATAGGGAAATCAGTATCAAAAGAAGAAGACAAAATTAAGCTGCAATCGGATTGAAATAAAATTAGTTTGAGTGGTCAGAAAAATGGCAAATACCATTAAATATTGACAAATGTCAGGTCTTACAAATATGTAATAATACAAACAGGAATACAAGATAAAACCAATAAATACAACTGCATTATACGCTGTTCATTATACTTGGGCAACACATTGTGACCTCTAACCTCTGTAACTCAAAAAGGGCTATTGCAAATGGGCAGTAAATTTTCACACCCATTCCCAGGCTGACCTTTACCAAATGGTAGAAAAATAGCTCGATTATTCTAGACGTTTTTGAGTTGTAGAGGTTAGTGGTTGAGAGCTTTTACCTTATTATAATGGATCAACTATAGTTAAAGATCTAAGTGTTCAAATATATGAAAACTCAAAGACCTCAGATCTTTGTGCAGCAGTTGCAGACAAGGCCAATAGAGCATTGGGATTTATTAAAATACATTTTACTTATTTAAATGAAAACATTATAGTACCGTTATTTAAAAGCATTGTGAGGCCCTGTTGTGCAATTTTAGTCTCTGTATCTCATTAAGGACATTGAGAAACTCGAGTCAGTGCAGCGTACAGCGGCAATGTTGAAACCGTCACTGAAAAATAGATCATAATTCACAAAATGAACAAAAAATTATTTCACTAAGAAAAGTTTGCGTGCTCAACTAATTGAGTGTTTCAAGATAGTATAGGGCTTTGACAAAATTGATGTATATTCGCTGTTCAAAAATCAATAATAGTTCAACAATTAGCGGAAATGAAATGAGATTACAAACAAGGAGGGCGAATCTCGATGTCTCAAATCACTTCTTCACCTACAGTTTGGTCAAATTTGCTAGAGAATGTGATACAATGTATATAATTGACACATTGAAAAGGAGGCTAAGCATTAATTCGAGGAAGTTTGAGTAATATCAAATCATTAAAATGTTAATTTACGTTAAGTATCATTAGTATACAATGTTTCTCAAGTTCGTGTTTTACTATATATTTTCCCATTCCGCTGGAGGCCGTGTTTCCCCAACTACCTACTGCCTACTAGGGACCGCAAGGTCTGTGCAGCCTGTGTATTTATGTAACTCTCTCTCTTTCTCTCTTTCAATCTCACTCTCACTCTCTCTCTCTCTCTCCCCTTCTTCAAGAATCCCCTCTAAGCTGAAAACAAGTCAAAGATTTTCTTCCCTCTTGTTTCCTTTTTCCTCCTATTTTTTGTCTCCTCTCTCCATGTTCTTCTCCTCGCTTTACACTTTCCTTTCTTCTTGCTATTTTTTGTTTTGTTTACTGTTTTGTCCTGACAATTGTTCTTTTTCCCTCTTTTTTTCTCACCCATGTTGCCAATGCCCTTTTCATTCTCTCTCATTCTTATGGTTGTGTATAATGTTCAATTATATTGTTTATATTATTTGTTTCAATAATTGTTTCGTGTCTGGTTTTCAATAATATTTATTGTTACGCAAGCAATCTCAATATTATGTTTCAAGTATTGCTTCTCGTAGTTACTATATCCTGTTTTTAATCATGTTCTCATTAGTGCATTCTTTGTATATTATTATATACAATGTTGTTCACTAATACTTCTTTTTCTGCTTCTTTTTCAGCATTGACTCATTTATGTCGGTGTCATTCTCTCTCTCTATGATAAATAGATAATCCATTCACCTAATTGTGTTCATTCGAGAACAAATAAAATAAAACTAAAGCAGCTGGATTCAAACTGTTGTGGATTGAAAATGGGTAGAAATGCAATCTGAAAAGAAAAAAAAATCTAAAGTGATGTGGTTCGCGGTACAAATTAATTTTGAAAAGCAGAAGAAATACAAATTGGAGGAGTGCTTATTTATCAATGGTCGCAAACAGATGCCATTGTACCACAGGGAAAGATGCCAAGAGGTGGAACGGTTGCAAGTTCAAATGAACACTTACCAAAAAAGTATATGTAATATAATGCAAGAGATGAACATTGCTTTGTATATATAAAGGGAGGAATTCACGAGTGATACTTCAACTTCCTCTGTTTTGTATGTGTTTAACTGTCTCAGCGCCACCTCTCCACAACCAATCCACAAAGGCGAGCAGTACTCAACCTGAGAACACATATAATTTTTAAATATTATGGGTAGCTGCTTGTCAGTGAACAAATCATGGACTTAGTAAAGAAGCCGGCGCTTCTTTGAGTCATGTTTCGTAATATATCTGACGTGAGATGTCCAACTGACGTTAACACTAAGGAATACACCAAAGATCTGGAGAGATGGGAATATGTTTGTTTCATTGAAAGTAATATAGGATTGAGCTTGATTTTGTCTATCAGCGAACTGAATGTATTCAGCTATATTTGTATTATATGAAACAGACTTGCTTGTTCCTTGGGGATCGTAATCTTAAGAGAAAGAGAAGGACCAGGGTAATCACGAACATCTTTATTATCAAAGTTTCAACTTCCCAAAAGTCAACATCAGTATCTAAATATTGCATAAAACAAGTATCTTAGTACTATTACTGAAAATATTTATACATATAAATAGCAAGGCACTTATTACCTAATATTTTAGTAGTGAGGTTGGGGCGGCTCTTGTGCCATTGTAGTGCTGTTCTGGTGTCTTTCTCATCAAACTTCGCCCTTTGGCAGGTGAGGTGGAAGGTTAGCTGCCAGTTGTGCGATGCAGGGTGATGGTGGACGGTGCTCTGACGTTACACGTCCTGTGATTGGCTGTGGCAGCTGGCAAGGTAGAAAACGAGGTGACTGATGTCAGGGAAAACCGTTTTGGAGTGGCCACTGCAGTATCTTTCTGAAGTTGTAGCATCGCAATTCTCATGATGGTATTTGCAAATGGTGTCGATGTGATGGTGCTGGTGGTTTCTTTGTTTCACTCTTTCCCTCTCTTGGGCATAACAGATATGAAATTGAAAAACATTTGGGGATAACACTGATCCTTGTGGAACCCCAGCATATATTGAGTGAACATTTGAAAAGAAAAACCTTCTACCATTACACATATCTTATCATTCTGTGACTGTGTTTCTTCCTGTACCATATATTTGCTTCCATTCATGAATATAGAATAAGTATTAAAAGTATATATGATTCTACACATTCTTAACATAACTGTAAATGTATTGTGTATTACAATCCGGCTATGATTTGTTTGTATCTTTCCCATCCCACCAAATGTTCATTGTTTCTTCTGTTCAAGTAAGTACTTATTTCTTTCTGCTACTCTCTCTCTCTGATTTAACGTCAAAATCCTATCTATAATTGTCTACCCATCTCATCAGTGTCTCCCCCACTTCCTTCTTCCCTTACAATAACCTTTCTCATAACATCACACCTCACATCGTTCATCCTTCCTCTATGTCTCTACTCTCAAATGTATCCCTCTGTCCTCCCCTTTATGTCTTCTTTCCTTCTCCCTCTCCCTTTCTGTTTTATTTCTGCTGTCCCTCTCCCTCTCACCTCGCCTTTATTTCTTCTCTCCTTAAGTATCCTTCTTTCCCTCTCCTTTATTTTCCTTTTCCCTCTTTTCCCTATCCCTCTCTCTCCTTTATGCCTTCACTCCTTCTCTCTCTCTCCTCCCTTTTATTTCTTATTTCCCTCTCGCTCGCTCTTCCATGTTATTTTTCCTCCCTTTCACTTTCTCCTCACCTTGATCTCCTCTCTCCCTTTCTTCCCCCCTTTATTTTTCATCTCCCTCTCTCCTTCCCTTTATTTATTTTTGTTTGCCTCGCTCCTCCTTGTCTGTGCGCTTCTATGTTCATTCCTTCACTCACCTCGTTCCCCCTCTCGCCCTTTCCTTAACTCTATCTTGTGAGATCTTTTATGGACGCTCCCTGTTTCACTCCAATAGTTTTGAGATTTTAAGACATTTCACCTCATGATTTTGGCAGTCATAAGCCGCTTCATCACATTCAGATGTCGAATTTGCCTGAGCGATTGGTAGCAAGTCTGCTCACCTTAATCTTCCTCATCTTCTGCTTGTGGTGTAGTAGTAGCACGCTCAACTCACGATTGAGAGTACCCACATTCACTGCAGGGCAGGTGGTGATGTATGTATAGTCTCTTAACACTCGATGCCTATGTGTACCTAAAAGTAAGTAGAAACCTGGAAGTTAGCAGATATTTTTGACGTCCCATCAGCGGCAATAATGATTGGTAGAATGCTTCTAGAATCAATCAGCACCCAGTAATTATCCCGAGAGATAAGCCATCTCAGCCACATCCTCACACCGGCTACACGAGCTGATTGTCCAGCTTCATATCCATTATCCTTCACCACTCCCGACTTCACATATCCCAGTAATAATAGTTTTGCTGCTTACCCACAAGATCCCTGTCATTGTCAGTGATAATCGTGATTCGTAATTCTTTAGTAAGTGTGAATATATTCGGATGAGTGGATCCATATTTGGGTGTTAGAGCGAGCCTGTGTTTTGTTTGAGGGTTCATTGTTTCGAGTAGTTTCGGTAAGTGTGAGAGCGGTATGAGTGAGCACGAGAGGGAGTTTCCTTTCTGAGTGTTTGGTGCTTCGAACTATGCTCATGAATGATCTTTTTATCCATAATGAGATAGTTGAAGCTTAATATTAACTTTCTTAATTTTGTTTGAACCCCCTGTTAGGTAGTCTCTCTACAGCACACGGTGGGTTCACAGCTCCTCCTTTACCTAGTGAGTGTTATAGTGTACAGTGGAGTAAAGTGGTGTTAGTAATTTGCGAAGTTATTACGATAGTGAGTTTATAGTGCTTTATTAGATAATTTGTTATAGACTATTTGTAGTAGTAACCACATTTTTGTATTCCTATGTTGAAATATTATGTTCCTAGTTGAGTTTTGTACAATATTCTGCAGATTTCTGCTACATTCATGAGGGGGCTTTTATTGTGTTTTTTCCTTCACGGAGAAGGGAGATTCACGCTTGGGGTTTTGAGATTATTCATTACACACGTGGAGGCCGAGCAGTGAGGGTGATCACCTTGGATTTGGGGCAGGCAGGATTGGGGCTTTCTTATATTGGAGGGCCAAATACCATCCTATGAGCTTTTAAGTCACTAGGGTGATTACCAGGTAAGATATTCAGTGTGTAACCAGTTAGGAGTGTTTTCTGTACAAACTTAGGTCAGTGATTTAGGTTAGGCTATAGTATCAGGCAAGAAGGTTAGATTACCATATATTTTTGCATTACTGGTACTGGTCCCTAGACTGCTGATCACTGAGCCTTGTGTTCTAGTATTCTACAGTACAGTATTTTAAGTTAGGCTAGGCTAGAATTTTGTGTTAATTTAGGTTAAATCTGTAAGGCTTTGAGATAGGCTAGGCTAGGAGTAAACAGACTAGGCCTATAGGCTATGTGAATCCTTGAGTGTTTGCCTTATCATATTTCTGCACATACCAAAATAAATTTAATTGCCTGTTACATGTGTATCTATTTTCAAGAGTGACTTTAATAACTATGATGATATTTATACCTTTTATGCTAGGTTATAGGCTAGGCACATGTTATTAGGCTAATTTTGAAGCCAGCTGTCCCCATATCAGGAAACCTCTATAATACTATATAATTCTACTGCATACTCTACAGTAGTTGTGTATAGCTGACTGAGGCTTTACATAAAATTCATAAGATCAGGCGAGGGATTATATAAACGATTATAATTTCCAACCCGTGACAAGTGGCGACTGTGACAGGACCTGGACGGCTATCTTGTAATTTGTGATTTTGTGCAGCTAAATATTTTTTTTCCATGCGATATTTGTGCACTATATTTCTCCATGTTATTTTGTGCATTTTTGTTTTCTCGAGTGAGGCTAAGCATCCTCTCGTGATTTTATTTTTAGTGCATTTCTTTTTTTCTCGAGTGAGGCTACGCATCCTCTCCTGACAAGTGTATTTTTTTCCTCTCGTGATTTTATTTTTATTGCATTTTTTTTTCTCGAGTGAGGCTACGCATCCTCTCCTGATAAGTGTATTATATTTCTCCATGTGATTTTATTTTTAGTGCATTTATATTCTCGAGTGAGGCTATGCATCCTCTCCTGATATGTTAGTGAATAACATTTTCTTTTGCCACTATAATCTTGCAGCAATGGCAACTATTCCTATTCATGTATTCTACGAAGAAGGCAAGGATTTGGGTCTGACTAATCAGTCTTTGACGGAATATGTAGAGTCCCGTAAAGATGAGGAACGGGAAAACCGTAGGCTTGCAAGAGAAGAAGCGCAGGCGGTGCATGATCATGAGCGAGCCATGGCTGAACATCAAGCGGCAGCAACAGCAGCAGCAGCAGCTGAAGCCGAACGTGAACACGCACATCAGCTTTAACTGATTCAGGCTCGGTCTCGGTCCCATGGGTCTGGTGAGGCTTCGTGGGTCCTGCCTCGTATCAAGCTTCCTATATACAAGGAGGGTGAAGACATAGAGCCTTTCATTCATAGGTTCGAACGTTACTCTGACAAATATAATCTTGATGCCACTACGAAGGATCCGCAGTTTTTATCCTAGTTTGTTGGTCGTGCTCTGTCCCTTCTGCATTGACTGGGTGACAACAGGTGCACCTACGACGAGATGAAAGACACCTTGTTGGAGGCGTATGGTCTAACAACTCAGGCGGCTAGGACGCAGTATCTTCAGGCTATGTTGGGGGAGAAGGAGACAGCTACGCAGTATCTCCCAAGGCTAGAGGCTTACCTGGATGTTTGGGTGAAGAAAGACCAGACCCCTGACACCAGGGATGGTCTGAGATATCTCATGCTGCGAACCCAGTTTGAGAAATCTGCTCCCACTGAACTGGTCGCACAGTTCAAAATAAATAAGGTGAAAACAGTTCAGGGTATGGCAGCTGAGGATGACGCCCACTTCGAAGCCCACGGGTATCAGAGTAGGAAGACTTGGCACAAAGGTAAAGAAAACCAGGTTTCCTCTGAGATAGCCAAGCAGCAGGTACCGGTAAATCAAAAGGGTCAAGGTAAGTCTCACGCTCATCCCACTCACACTCAGACTAACCAGTTTCGGGAATCGAATGCATCAGATTCACGCAACACAGGTCAGTGGAGATCTTGGGGAGGCCGTCAGCAGGATTCTGCAGCTGCGAATCAGGTCACAGAAAAGGATAATAAGACTCAGGCTGTAACACGTGATCCAGGCCTTGATTTATGACTAGGGCTAGTATCGGGGTCTGCTAGTGTACTGGGTAGTCAGACTAGGTTCCTTGTCCAGCCAGGTACTGTAGGTGGGGTGTCGGTCGAGGTGCTGAGGGACAACGGGTCTTCGGGTTGCATTGTGCGTGACTCCTTGGTAGGTGACGACCAGTTCACAGGTAAGTGGATCCACGTCCGCATGATCGATGGTACCGTGGTGACTGTTCCCGAAGCTTGTGTAGAGATCGACTCCCCATTCTTCTCAGGTAGGACGATGGCAGCAGTGATGAAGGATCCTATTTATGATTTCATTGTCGGAAATATCCCAGGTGCTAGTTTTGGCACCAGAAATGATGTAGCGACACAAACAGGTGCTGCGGCAGTTACCAGGAGTGCTGCCAAGGCTAAGGTAAATTCTAAGCCATTGTCCGTCTCGACTCCCACAGAACTTGCCCAGAGTCACGATGTAGTTCAAGAGCAGCAGTCGGACAAGACATTGGGTAGTGTTTGAGAAAAGTTGGAGAAAGGCATAGTCTTAGAAGCTCATGGTCGTAAGTGTAAGTTTGCTCGCAAGAAGGGTCGGATCTACTGGGTCGTACAATTTTCCAACGGTGAGGAACAGTGGCAGTTTGTGGTCCCAAAGAAGTACCGTGAGGCAGTGGTTAAGCTAGGACATGAGTCCGTGCTCGGAGGTCACATGGGTAAACAGAAAACAGAGGAACGAGTCCAGGTAGAGTTTTACTGGCCTGGCATATCAGCAGATGTCCGTAGGTGGATCCGTTCGTGCGATGTGTGCCAGAAGACTTGTAACCAAGGTAGTGTCAAACCTGCATTGCTCAAACCTTTGCCTATTATTTCTAGTCCCTTCGAACGAGTTGCGGTCGACATTGTAGGTCCAATCAACCATAGAGCCAGTAACGGAGCAAGGTATATACTTACTCTGGTCGATTTCGCGTCAAGGTGGCCCGAGGTTGTGGCGCTGAAGGATATCGTGACAACCACAGTTGCCGAGGCCATGCTAGAGATATTCTGTAGGGCAGGTATTCCCAAGGAAGTGTTGAGTGACAGGGGTACACAGTTCACTTCTGGAATGATGGAGGAGGTACTCCGGTTATTGTCTGTCACGGGTCTTAGGACAACACCGTACCATCCACAGTGTAACGGTCTTTGTGAGAGGTTCAATGTAACTTTGAAAAAAATGTTGCGGCGGATGATGGCTGACCAACCAAAGGAGTGGCCTTGCTTCATTGCCCCATTGCTCTTCACGTACCGGTAGGCTCCCCAGAGTTCACTGAAGTTCTCTCCCTATGAGTTAGTCTATGGGCGTGCAGTTTGGGGCCCATTGCAAGTCTTGAGGGAACTTTGGGATGATGAGGTACCCGACATTGAGGTAAAATCCACCTATACATATGTTCTTGATCTTGCAGAGAGGCTACAATCCACATGTGACTTAGCTAGGCAGGAATTGACCAAGAAACAGGAGGTTCAAAAGTGCTATTTCGACAAGAAAGCTAAGGTACGTAGGTTAGACCCAGGTTGTCGGTGCTTGATCCTCTTGCCTACAGCTAACAATAAGTTGCTAGCACAGTGGAAAGGCCCCTAAGTGATCACTGAGCATATGTCTGACTCCCAGTACATAGTCCAGATGGTGGATCGTCAGAAAAGATTCCTCATCAACATGTTGAAGGAGTATCACCAACGAGAGGTAAGTGGAGCAGCACTGTCCCTTCACAGCAATAAGGTTGTAACTCCTGAGATGTTGGATACCCTAGACTTGGTGCATGGGCAGCACGGTAAGTCAGACACCATTACCAGTGCTGCAGCAGTGATCAAGGAGGATGAAGGTGATGGTCCTGTGACAGCTAAACTTAGGCAGGAGGAAGGTCTCACGCAGGTGCAACGTGGCTCAGGTTTGTCAGACCAGGAAAGATGTCAGCTGGATTCTCTCCTTGGTAAGTATGGCGACGTGTTCTTTGATAAGCCAGGTATTGCTAGAGTAGAGAGTCACACCATCGAGTTAAACAGCACGGCCCCTGTGAGAATCAAGCCGTACCCTATCCCTCTTCGTCTCCAAGATCGGGTAAGGAAGGAGATGTGAGAGATGGAGGCTGCAGGCATCATCGAGAAGTCGTCATCCTCATACTGTAGTCCAATGGTAGTCGCAAGTAAGAAGGACGGTGGGGTGCATATTTGTGGGGGTTATCGCAGGGTGAATACGTTAATGAAGGTGGACGCTGAACCCATGTGTGACCCACGTACCATCTTCGCCAGTCTTGCAGGATCAAGTTTCTTCTCAAAGTTTGATCTGACGAAGGGTTTCTTCCAGATACCCTTAGACCCTGCTAGTCGTAAGATCACAGCTTTTGGAACACCTGACGATCTGTACCAATACACTGTGCTGCCATTTGGTCTCACTAACTCACCTGCAGTGTTCAACCGGATGATGCGTAATGTTCTGCTGGACATACCAGGCATGGAGATCTTCGTGGATGATGTCCTGATGCATTCATCAACATTTAGCGAGCACTTACAATTACTGGACAAGGTGTTGAGTAAGTTGCGTAAGCTCCATCTGACAGTGAAGCCCAGTAAATGCGAAGTCGGTCAGTCACAAGTACAGTACTTAGGGCACGTGGTAGAAGATGGATTTTGCGGGTGTCAAGACGACAAGATAAGCAAGATTTGTGACGCACCTAGGCCTACAACGAAAAAACAGGTAAGGGCATTCCTAGGTCTAGTGGGGTACTATCGGGATTTCATACCCCATTTCGCCACAGCAGCTCTAACCTTGTATGACCTAGTTAAGAAGCACTCGCCCAACAAAGTTGCATGGGGCCCAGAACAGGAAGAAGCGTTGACATGTCTAAAGGGTTGTCTCATTAAACAACCAATCTTACATCTGTCAGATTTCTCATGCCCCTTTGTCCTGCATACTAATGCGTCACAAGATGCTGTGGGGGCAGTCCTCATGCAAGATAAGGATGGTAAGCTCTTCCCAATAGCATACCACAGCAGGCGTCTCAAGGGAGCTGAATCTAAGTACAATACTGTTGAGAAGGAATTGCTTACAGTAGTAGAAGGAGTTAAAAAGTACTACTTCTACTTGTTTGGGGAGAAATTTACCTTAGAAACTGATCATATGCCATTAACCAGTCTTCATACCTCAAAGAATGCAAATGCTAGGCTAATGAGGTGGGCAATGTTCCTCAAACAATTCTCCTTTTCAGTCCGGTACATCAAGGGTAGTGACAGTGTTGGAGCGGATCTTCTGTCCAGACTAGTAAGTGGTGAAGACATCTGTTGGGAAGAAGACAGTGCTGCTCTAGAAGCAACTGCAATGTAGTGTAATAATAATTGTGTAGTTGAGGATTTATTGTACTAACTGTAAGGAGGGATATAGAATATAGTGTGTTCCGTATGATTCTGCCGACATTTTTGTATACAGGTGTGTTGTTGGCCTGCGCTGCTACTCGAAGACTCCAAGGGCGTCGTACTCAAGAGCACGGACCCTAAGACGTCGCACTCGAGAGGAGAGGGGTTTTTACAGTACCGGCCGGGATCACTAGGATTTCTTTTCTATTATCTCTAAATTTATTATCGATGTATTGATACACCTTACAGTTACCAGGTAGTTTGATTTCCATAGTCATAGTGGGTTTTCCCACTTGTTTTCCTTGTGGTAACTTTGTGGATTTCCACTAAGGTTTTGTCACTGGCTGGAGATGCAAGCTTAGGAGTTTTTACCCTCTCAGTGGAAATTTTTACGTAAATGTTGAGGGTTTTTTTCTACTCAAAGGTGACCATCATACACCAGTGACAAAGTTAGGTCTACACTACAGTATGAGTGATTGTGTGTGTCTTATACCTAGGTGATTTTAGCATAGTAAAATCAAATATTTTGGGGAGGAATGTAGTAGTAACCACATTTTTGTATTCCTATGTTGACATATTATGTTCTTAGTTGAGTTTTGTACAATATTCTGTAGATGTCTGCTACATTCATGAGGGGGCTTTTAGTGTGTTTTTTCCTTCACGGAGAAGGGAGATTCACGCTTGGGGTTTTGAGATTTTTCATTACACACGTGGAGGCCGAGCAGTGAGGGTGATCACCTTGGATTTGGGGCAGGCAGGATTGGAGCTATCTTATTATCCTGAATATTATTCCTAGGGGGTACAGGAGAAACAGATATAAAGTAAATAATTAGACCTGGGAAGATGAAATGGCCTAGGCTATAAATATGATACCGGGTCGGCGTTTGACTTACTTGTAAACATGCATGTGTAGGTTATCTGTGGTAGTCCCAGTAATATCTATGAAGTACTTCTAGTATTAACCCCTTACGAGCGGCCTAGGTGGTCTATTTGACCGTACCGCCCAGCGTTTTTTTTTAACCCTAAATAGGGTTGTTTACGTGATCATTTTCATGCCTAAATAAGACCCAGAGCGTAAAACAAGTATCTATCCCTGAAAGGGCGTAAACAGAGCTTTCCAATGACACCCGAACCATCCTTGTATGACCACTGGTTATCTTGCAACGATCGTGCAACACGAGTGCAAAAACCCTGTAATTAGGTAATTTCCCTACATAATTCCCTGTGTAGCGAGTGTGAGAGGGGAGGGAAGGGTGGGAGTCACTTCAGTTGGTCCACCGCGGTGGTGATGAGCGGTCATATAGTTGCTAGGCTCCTCACACCGTTCAGCTCTCTCTCTCAGCAACATTACGTGCTGAAAATGGCGCATGACATAAGTTGTGAACCGCCACTTAGTCCAAATTTATTTCACACGACATAAGTTGCGCGCCGACAGTTAAGGGTTAAAGGAACTTAGCTGTGATGCAAAGAGTGTAGGTTAGGTGATGGATATGTCGGTAGGTGTAGTTCAGTGAAGTTCTGTTGTTATGTGGCAGCAACTGGTGGTTTGTTGTGAACGGGACGAAGTTTCTGTGTGAAGTGTCCTGAGATACCCTTTTATCGTAACAATATAAATATATTTAAGTGTTCTATATTGTCACCCGTGATTAAATAATAAGAGAAAATAAACTAAGATATAATTGGTGCAACCACAGTAATATTTATCCACAAAGATAAATAAAGTAATGTGTATAAACAAAAAGGAACCAGCTGTCGTGAACCCGGGAAATTCAAACTACGGTATATATTCCAGCTAGGATTCACGACATACTCTGCCACCAGTTACATACAAAGTATTTACAATTGTCCAGTCCCGATCATGGATCGCCACAACTGGGAGGAACCCAAAGCAGCCCGACGTGACGGCGTCTGAGGGGTATCACCTCGGTCCGCTCCAGTAGCAGGAAGGATATTATCAGAGTTCGGCTTGCTGTCGCCATCCTCTACCTCTAAATCTATCTCTAGTGGGTATAGCTTAACCACCGGTCTGGTGGCCAAACCGGTTCCTGTTTTTACCTGAACTACCCTACATTCGTGGTCAGGACCACGAAGAAGTTTCATTATTCGACCTATACGCCAAAAAAGTCGGGGGCCGTCATCATGTACTAGAACGACGTCCCCGACTTGCGGCGATGCTATCCCTTTTTTTACCATTAAGTGACGATGTTGCTCCCTGAGTGATATTAGATAATCAGTGCTCCACCTTTTCCATAGGTCATGTGAGAGCTTCGTAACATATTGGAAGCGTTGGTTGACGGAATCATTGTTACGCCAAGTCGTGTCCTTGAGATCTTCATCAATGACTTCCCACCTTGGAAAGCTTCTGATCTGCCTCCCATGAACCAGTTGTGAAGGAGTGATGGGTAGAGGGTCTTCAAGATCACTGTAGCTGTAACCAAGCGGGCGATCATTGACTGTGGCCTCGAGCTCCAGTAATACCGTATTCAGTTCCTCTGTGGTAACCAATGGTCGACCCAGTACCTTCTTCAAGCCAGCCTTTAGGATGCCAATGACCCGTTCCCATATGGCACTGAACCATGGCGCCCTGGCCGGTATAAACCGCCACTCGCACTTGAATTCCGCTAGAGTACCTTTTAACCTTGCATCATCCATCAACTCCCGTAATGTACTGGCTCCGCTAACAAATGTGGTGGCATTATCACTCATCATAATCTCAGGGTAACCCCTCCTGCTACTAAACCTACGGAACGCATGCAAAAATGATTCGCAGGAGAGGTTAGACACCGTTTCTACATGGACCGCTCTAGTAACTGCACAGGTGAATAAGACTACATATAGTTTACTTACAGTAAGGCAAGGCACCTGTGTAGTCAACCCCCGTTACCTGGAAAGGACTCACTTCCTGAACCCTAAACTCCGGCAACGGAGGGGCCTGTACAGCACGGTATGATGTACCTTGCAATCTCTTGCAGATGATACATCCCCTTAAGGCTTTCTTTACTACCTGTCTAATCTTGGGGATCCACCATCTTTGCCTTATGTAATTTACAACATAACTAACACCACTATGGTTACACACTTTGTGGCAGTAATTACTAAGGAGAGTGGCTATACGATGTTTATTAGGGATAAGGATAGGGTACTTGGCGCTATCATGTAAAGCTGAAAAGTGTAGCCTACCTCTACAGCGTATCATGCCTCCCTCCATATAGAGGCCTAACTGCTTCACTATATTGCTTGGTGTGCCCTGTCCTTTTGACAAATAGTGGTGTTCCTCAGAGTAAGCTTCTCTCTGAGCTACCTTAATCATGGCTGACTCTGCTGCTCTTAATTCCGGCACCGTCAAGTATGCCGGTTTTGCCTGATAGTTCCCTTGTGTCTTCTCTTTAAGAGTCCTAATAAACCTAAGGACCCATGCCATCACATGCCATGACTTCATATATGAGCCATACCGGTCCCAATTCAATATGGCAGTAGGCGCAACCGGTACCGGCAATGACAGGATTCCTTCTTGACTCGTGTTACAACCCACAGTGGTGTCCCCTCCTATTGGGCCCCCTATTGGGCCATGATCAGGCCATAGAATTTGGTGAGGTAGCCATGTGGACCCTCCCCACCAAAGCGAAGAAGCAACTAAGGACACATATGAAATCCCTCTGGTGACTAGATCACTGGGGTTGACCTCTGTGGACACATAACGAAAATGAGCGCCGGGGACTAATGACTTTATCTCATCAACTCTATTTTGAACATATATAGGCAAAATATTTTTACTAGACAACCAGCATAGGGTTATCTGGCTGTCCGACCAGAGGTATACATTCTCTATAATCAGCTCGTCCGCATAGGCCTCACATATATAACATGCGAGACGAGCTGCGAGAAGAACAGCAGTCAACTCCATCTTAGGTATGGTGAGGGACTTAATAGGCGCCACCTTAGCTTTGGCCATTACTAACCTACTCACCTCATCACCAACCGCATAGGCCGCTACACCATATGCTACTGAGCTAGCGTCACTAAATAGGTGCAGCGTAACTCTCTTAGAATTAGTGACCTGACGGGGAAACATGATACCTGTACTATCTATCATATCGTTATAAATACCTTGCCAGTTAGCTCTCATGTCATCTGGAATGAGGACATCCCACCCACACTCTAATCTCCACAAGTCCTGTACGAACCTCCGCGCCCGGATGGTTACTGGTAGCAAAACTCCTAGAGGATCGAACACACTCGCGGTTAGACTTAGAGCCTCGCGTTTCGTAACCAATGAAGGGCTACTTCCGCGGAAATGAACCTGTAACATATCCTTATTAGTTAGCCACCCAACGCCAAGTACCCTAACCCCGTCTTGTTTGGCGGAAGCTATACCCTTCAGGTGCAACAGTTCCCGCATATTCTCATTATTTGTGACCCACTCACGTAAAGACAGGTTAGCGCTGGAAAATATTCTACGGGCATCCCAACATTGTTGTTGCAAATCACCCACACTATCACCAGTCCCTTGCAAGTTATCAATATACAGCCCCCTTTTGAGCTTATTAACTACTTCACTGTTCTCCTGTATCACAGACAGGTGTTTTTGAATGGTAGCATTAAGGAGGAACTGGGAACAGGTGGCCCCGAACAGAACTGCACGGAACCGGTAGACAATGTAAGGACTTGCAACATCGAAGGGATCAACGGGCCACAGAAACCTAGTAGCATCCATATCCCTCTCACTCAACCCCACCATGAGAAATGCTTTCTCAATATCACTCACCCAGGCAAATTGATGGCATCTAAAGCACAGAAGCACCTGGGTGAGGTCAGCCACTAGCGATGGACCTGTATGGAGACAGTCATTCAGACTGAACGCCTTCTCGTCCATCCTAGCCGAACAGTCAAACACTATTTGTACAGGCGTAGTAACACTATCCTTGGTAATACCATGGTGAGCTAAGTAGTGAATGGGATGACCAGCCTGATTCCTGTTTTCTACCCTTTCAATAAACCCCCTTTCTATCTGATTATCCAGAACCTTTGTATACTGTTGACAGTAGTTGGGATCCTTTATAAACTTACGCTGCAAGCCTCTCATTCTGCCCAGGGCTAACTTAAAGTTATCAGGTAATTTATCTATGTTATTTCTCCACGGCAGTTCCACTATATACTGTCCCTGTGCTTCGGAATACTGTACCGTTTCAGAAAATCTATTTAAGACTCTCTCCACACCCTTACCAGTCTCATTAGGACTTATACCAATAAGGTCCAAGTCCCATAGAGCTGTCAGATCCTTTAACACCTTACGAGCGGCCTATGCGGTTTATTTATATGTACCGCCCAGCGGGGTGTTTTTAGCCAAAATAGGGCTGTTTACGTGATCATTTTCATGCCTAAATAAGACCCAGAACGTAAAACAAGTATCTATCCCTGAAAGGGCATAAACAGAGCTTTCGAATGACACCATAACGATCCTTTTATGATGGCTAGTTTTCTTGCAATAACCGTGCAACGCGAGTGCAAAAAGCATGTAATTAGGCACTTTCCCCATACAATTCCGTATATAGCGAGTGAGAGAGGGAGGGAGGAGGTGGGATTCGTGTCAGTAGGTTCGCCGCGGTGGTCTGGAGCAGTCATATGCTCGCTACTCTCCTGCCACCACTTGTCTCTCTCTCTCAGCAACATTACGTGCTGAAATTGCCACACGATATATGTCGAGCACCGCCACATAGTCCAGCTTTATTTAACTCGACTTATGTGTCTCGCCGCTAATTAAGGGTTAATTCTGGAGAATTCCTGCCAATATCTTCCTGTATCTCCACTAAAGGGTCTACTGCTAACTTAAGAACAGTGACTAACTCTACATGGGTCTCTTCTATATCTGACTGATAAGTGCCACTCAGTGCATAACCATAAATTGTGGGTAACATAACTATACTTCCTTCCCTGACATAGCCTGAATATACAAAGTGGTAATAAAAGTCCGCCCCAATCAGTAACCCTATCATATCTCCATCAGTGATACCTGGATCTGCTAATTTGTAACCCCGAGCCTTGATAGCATTTATCTCCATCTCTAATCCCCTCCCTGGCTTGTATACTGGTAACTCCTCCACCACAACGGCTCTCAAATTACGTACCCTTCTTCTGTGATGATAGGTTAACTCTACTATTTCATACTCAGTACTACCAATTGAGCCAGTAAATCCCTGGAGCTTTAGCTGTTCCTTACTGACCCTAATGTAATCAAGCTGCGATAAAGCAGAGCGCAAGATGAAGGTACGTTACGAACATTGGTCCAACAAAGCTCTTACTCTACTGGTATGACAGTTTCTGTCGGTCAAGGGAATCTGAATGGTAGGCAACAACACTGCATTACGGCCCGAAGCCACAGCCATGGTCACTGTTGGTTCAGGGGCTGCTGGTTGTCCAGTTTGTTCAAGGCGTGGCGTCGGACACAAATAATTAAAATGTTTCTGTTGGCAGAATCGGCACGGCCTAATTTTAGGGTTAGTACACCCCTGGCTGCCATGTTCTGACGACAGGCACCCGACGCACAATTTCAACTGCCTTGCTCTATTGGCCTTGGCGGGACTGTTCTTGTATTTTGCACACTTTGCCCAAAAATGTCCTGTCTTTAAACACAACTTACATCCATACTTCTGCTTGGTATAGGGTTTCTGATACACTGCATATGCTGCTGTGGCGGTCGCCCCAAACTGTTCTAGTGGATTATGTCTACTTTCTAGATTGCACACTTCAGTCTTAAACACACAAACATATTCATCCACATCCAGCCAGTTGTCTTTTAATTCACGCTTAATCACTTCAGAGAGTGCACTAGGGAGTTTATTATGCAACAGTACTGCACACATTTCACTTACTGTTGCATCCATAGAGCGTAATGACTCTAACGCACACTCAAATGACGCGGAACAATCTTTCAGAGCACTGACCTCCTGGCTAGGATGCAGGAGATTACACAGTTTCGCTATGTGAGCTGCTTTGATGCGATCCTTTTGACCATAACTGTTTTTCAGTATAGTGACCGCTGGTTCATAACTTGCAGCGACCAAACTAAACCCACTAACAATTTGTAGAGCCTCACCACTAAGTTGTCCCTTTAGATACGTACATTTCTGAATGTCGGTTAAGTCTGTTTGGGAGTGAACACTACAATCAAAGAGCTCCCAGAAACCCACCCACTGTGTTGGATCCCCATCAAAAACTGGCAACTTCAGGGAGGGTAGCTTAATACCCTTCTGCTTCCTACTTGCTGCACTATCATGAGATCTATCAGTAGTGGTTGTCTGTAGAGCACTATCTAACTCAGCTAACTGACTGTTTACTTGATTAACATACTGCATATCTTTCACCATCTCATCCTCTAACTGATCATCTGAATATAAGCTATACAACTCTATGCTATATGACTCGATATCAGCTAGGGCCTTTTCTAGAGTGATTTTCACACCCCTTACATCATGCAGTGTAGCAGCATGTTCAATAAATTCAGACAGATTAGAGGTAAGCTTAGTAATCCCTCCCTTCTTGGCGGCCCTGAACCGCCGCAATGACTTTATTTTCTCATCCATTCTTAAAAGTTTACGGTAACTAAAGTTTAAAGAACAACAATACTAATCGTCACTGTAGGCTAGCCTATTCTAATCTATTCTAAGCCTAGGCTAACCTACTTACATTGATGACGACAGCAACCAAGCAAATTGAAGCATGCAGATCGGGTGCCCCCTGTGAGTTTACAAATGATCAAAGAAAAGGAAATTTTACCCTATGTCATATTAATCTACTTTACAATATTTACTTTACTAGGCTATATTAAATTTTTAACAAATTACAAAGAAAAAGAAAGAAAAAGAAAGAGAAAGAAGGATCATGACTCCTCTGAAGGAGGAAAAGCCGCAGCCATCGTCCTAGTCTTTAGATCTAGCGTATTGCGTCGACTGCTCCTCCTCGGCCCCGTCCTTCTCCTCAAAGAAGGCATGCGCTCTGTTCAGTAGCCTATCTAATACCTTCCGGCTCCCTGGCACATCTAAATGGACTCCGTCCCACAAGTCGGTCTTACTCATCCCCATGGCAAAGTACCTTTGTTTAGTAAATGGGAGATTTCTTCGCAAGCGGAGGTTCACACCATTCTTCGCCCTATTGTACTCCTCGGGAGTCATACCCCTTGGGCTTACCCTAGACTCCAGACTGACCACCAGACAGTGACCCCCAGTCCTCTCTTCTATCTCTTCAGCTAGAGACTGGAGCCCGAGGGCCACCCCCTGAAGGTCAGCCTGCAGGGATAAATAATTTCCCCCGAGGATCAGGAATGTAAGATCCGGCTTGTAGGCTAGGAGCTCATCCCAGGCCGAGGTCTGCCTGACAGTGTCTACCCTTGCCCCTGGTCTATACAGTTGTTTAACAAAAAAAGAAGGGCACTGCACTGGACGATCCAGCGGAAAATCCCGCACATAGGAATGGCCGAAGAGGGCCACCTTTCGCAAAGGCACAGGGTAATATCCGGACGATGGCACAAACTCTTGGCCAACGCCCCCTGCCCTTGCAGCCTTCCCCGGTGCGCCCCTCGGCATTTGTCCACTGGATCGCCCAGCTCTACACAAAGGCAGACAAGTCAGGCTTAAACCCCCCCCCCCATTCTTTTCAATATATAACAGATGGCCCAGTATCCTGGTCACACGGCACCAATTATATCCTGAATATTATTCCTAGGGGGTAGAGGAGAAACGGATATAAAGTAAATAATTAGGCCTGGGAA
This sequence comes from Paralithodes platypus, assembly GCA_032716605.1. Lineage (NCBI taxonomy): Eukaryota > Metazoa > Arthropoda > Malacostraca > Decapoda > Lithodidae > Paralithodes > Paralithodes platypus. The sequence goes on from CM064523.1 coordinate 32,270,270, forward strand.
GATGAAATGGCCTAGGCTATAAATATGATACCGGGTCGGCGTTTGACTTACTTGTAAACATGTATGTGTAGGTTATCTGTGGTAGTCCCAGTAATATCTATGAAGTACTTCTAGTATTAAAGGAACTTAGCTGTGATGCAAAGAGTGTAGGTTAGGTGATGGACATGTTGGTAGGTGTAGTTCAGTGAAGTTCTGTTGTTATGTGGCAGCAACTGGTGGTTTGTTGTGAACGGGACGAAGTCTCTGTGTGAAGTGTCCTGAGATACCCTTTTATCGTAACAATATAAATATATTTAAGGGTTCTATATTGTCTCCCGTGATTAAATAATAAGGGAAAATAAACTAAGGTATAATTGATGCAACCACAGTAATATTTATCCACAAATATAAATAAAGTAATGCGTATAAACAAAAAGGAACCAGCTGTCGTGAACCCGGGAAATTCAAACTACGGTATATATACCAGCTAGGATTCACGACACTTATATTGGAGGGCCAAATACCATCCTATGAGCTTTTAAGTCCCTAGGGTGATTACCAGGTAAGATATTCAGTGTGTAACCAGTTAGGAGTGTTTTCTGTACAAACTTAGGCCAGTGATTAAAGGTTAGGCTATAGTATCAAGCAAGAAGGTTAGATTACCATATATTTTTGCATTACTGGTACTGGTCCCTAGACTGCTGATCACTGAGCCTTGTGTTCTAGTATTCTACAGTACAGTAATTTGTTAAGGTAGGTTCACACATAGGCGAGTCGGAGCGCGAGGCCAACGCGAGTCACACTCCCCGCATATCGCCGTTGATGGAGCCCGAACCCAACGCGAGTAGCAGCTGATGCGAGTAAACACGCATAGAACACGAATATAACACGAGTTTTCACGAGTTTACATGAGTTTACACAAGTTTACGTGAGTTTACGCGAGTGTTGGCGAGTTTAACACGACCCCAACACGCCCCGCCAAAATTTGAAAAATATCGGTCAAATTCCAGGGTACGAATAGTGCGAGTCTACAGGAGTCTACACGAGTGTCACAGGAGTTTACATGAGTTTACACGTGTTTACACGAGATGAACGCGAGTCTACAGGAAGTTAACAGGAGTGTATGGAGTGTATATTCTATCTTGTATTTATTTATATTTCATGTTGGATATCAATCTGTATATTATTATTTGTCATCATATAATTATCCTTTGCATATATTCCACATCATTATTATTATGTATGGGTAGGAGGGTGGTGGGAGGGTGGTTTAGGGGATGGTGTGGGGAAGGTAGAAGCGTAATTGACTCATGTTACAAATATGAAGCCGATTGGTAAGGTAGTTTCGCCACCACGGATTTTCCTTTTTTTCCTTATCTTCGTACGGATACGCTGGAAGTGGGTGGTGGGTGGCGGTTGGGGGTGTGGTGGGGGGAAGGCAGAAGGGTAAGGGACTTGTCACACAAATATGGAACCGATTGGTGCGGTCGTTTCGCCGCCACAGATTTTCCTTTTTTTCCTTATCTTCGTACGATACACGCTGGAAGTGGATGGTGGGAGGCGGTTGGGGGTGTGGTGGGGGAAAGGCAGAAGGGTAAGGGACTTGTCACAAATATGGAACCGATTGGTGCAGTCATTTCGCCGCCACATATTTTCCTTTTTTTTCCTTCTGACGGGACCGACAGTCAGCGAGTGTGTGGGAGGAGGAATTTGGGATTTTTTATTTTGTGTAGCCAAAATGGTAAGGTACTTGTGGTAAAAATATGAAAGCCATAGGTGCAGTCGTTTCGCTGCTACAATTTTTGTTGATAATATAAACAGACTGTGTGACACTCATGTAGACTCGCGTGACACTCATGTAGACACGCGATCATTAAATTTCTAAATAGTACAACGCGAGTGTCACGCGAGTCTACATGAGTGTCACACGAGTCTACAGGAGTTTACGCGAGTCTACGCGAGTCTACGCGACTCTATGCGACTTGGCGTCCTACTCCCACTTGACTCTCCAATTTTTGTGTCGGTACAAAATTTTTGGCCGCGTTCGCGAGTCTACGCGGTCCACCGCGAGTCCACGCGAGTCTGTGCGAGTGTCGGCGAGTGTCGGCGAATTTGGGATAATCATTGGCGTGTGCAAAAATGTCATCACTCGCGTTGGAGTTGCGCTCCGACTCGCCAGTGTGTGAACCTGGCTTTAGTAGTCTTGGCAAATCCAACGTCAAGGCTATTAACCTAATTGCAATGACGACTTGTCTATTTTGACTGCTATGTCGTCTTTCCAACCGCGGTTAAAAAGAAAACGTCTAGAGTCTACTCCTTATCTTGCTCTAGGAGACGTTGTACATTAACCAAAACTACCACCGAAGGTGAAAAAAGCATAGAAGAGAAGAAAAAGGGGTTTACCTTAGTTACCGCTTAAGGCCCATCCCGTGTTCCGTCATGTGCAGATCCCTGTCGAACGTGCGCATGAGCGACCCTCTCTTGTTATCATTTTTCACGCCCCTCCATTGATTGAGTCCGCTTTTGTTGTGCTACTTTAATTCACCCTGTTTAGGTTCGTTTCGGCTTATCTGGCCTTCTTTTTTGTTAAACAGATGTTACGTGATCTAGGGCACACGTAAATGGGCTCCTAAGTGTGTATAATGGAGACGCGTGTGGAAATAGCCTACCGAAGGTACGGGGGTGCCTGGTGTTCCTCGTATATGTTTTTCATTCTTTCTCTTTTCATATTCTTTTTTCCTGTTAGTCTGGGCATAGTTTAGCTTTTAGCTTATTTTAGCCTAGCTCGTTTTCTCATTCAGGAATTGCTATGCCCCTATGAGTTTTCATTTTTTCATAGCCTAAGGTGTACCGTTGGTAAACAATCTGAGATTTCGTTGGTGGCGGAGCTGTTTGTAGAGTTTGTGTCGGCCGCATTATTAGCGTTATTCCCGAGTCCCCCCTTTCGAGCCATCACTGTGTCTCAAGGGCCTGGGCGACAGGTGGTTCGTGATATCCAGGGGTACCCCACGGGGGCCCCTCCTTCACACCACAGGGTTTTTCGCACCTGACACATTCTCTGCTCACGGCTAGGCCACCCTTTTTCTCACCAGTTTCATTTACTGGTTTTTGTTTTCTCTTCCTGTTTCACCTCCATCCTTTCATAGTCTTTTTGCCCAATCCAGGGGTACCCCACGGGGGCCCCTGTTTGTGCGAAACCACCCTTCCTGCCACTTCTCCTCATGGGCTTTGCTCTATCTCTGTGGGTTGGGTGGTTCCTGGGGGATGTGCCTCCTCTCCCCTGGTGTGTCTTCCTTGCCTCTCCCTTTACCAGTTGAGTTAGGATAAATTCAAGGAAGACATTGCTCAGCTTGATGGCCATCATCGCTTGGAGTTCATAAGGAGATGACGCATTTTTGTGGCCTTTTTTGGTATTCCCTAGACGCTCCTCTCGCTTTTTCGGCGCCGGACAATCTCGGCCGGTCCCGCAAATTTGCGGGAGCTCGATTCGGTCCTCTGGGACGTTTCGGCTCCCCGCAAATTTGCGGAGATCGCTGGGAGGTCCCTCAAAGATGCGGGAGGGTGTGTCGGTATGCAAATTTGCGGTAATAGTTGGCTTTCACTGTTAACCATTTTTATGTCATCTTGTTGCCTGAAACTATCTTGGTGTGTGCACTTTACTGGTGTTATAGGCCCTTCATGTACTATGTTGAGTGGTGGTTAACACTTTCTCCATCTTTGCAGGTTCTGCTAGTGCTCTTCCACCTCGCCCACCCTACTCACCTACCTCTGTGCTCCCGGTTTAGGGTGAGTACGGATACCTGTTTGCATGTTTGTTCCTGTTTCCCCATGCTCCTTCCCAGGTTCTTATTGGACATTCTCTCCACTTACTCCTTCGACGTGCTGATTATGGGGTGTGTTCTTCCAGTGCAGGTAGGCTGCCTTGCTTTCGCCATGGTTGTAGCTCCCCGTGCTTGGTCAGCCACAAGTCCTGCTTGCGCCACTCGCACTGTGTGTCCTCTACGGCCTACCTCCCTGCTCTGTGTGGCCCGTGTCTGGCCCTGGTGGATGTGGTGCACCATAGCCCTGGTTCCTCAGCGGCGGCAGTGGCCTCTGCTTCCTTTCAGTCGGTGTGGGCGATAGCCTCCTGACACTTTTGGACTGTGGGCCACCATTCCCGGCCTTTGTTGCCGCTCTCGCTCGCCTCGTCGCCCGTCGTCTCCTGCCCCTCGTTGTCCTCCTGATCGCCTTGACGGCGCCCATCGCCCTCGTCATGGTTCTCGCCCTGCGGCCGGGGTTAGCGGCTCTGCCCCTGTGCACCCTCCCCTGGCCTCTCCGGGACGGGGCTCTACTACCTTCCGCCCGCTTCCCCTGCTCGAACGACGTCCTCTTCCTTTGTCCTCTACGCGCGCGGAGGTTCAGGCTGTAGCTGGCCCTCTGCTCCCTCCTCCTACACTGTCCAGGAGGGTCCGCCAGGATGTAGTTGCTTCTCCTCCTACTTCACCTGCTTCGGTGCCTATTCTTCCTTCACGGTCTCGTCCCACGGTGGCGGTCCCTCCCTCCTCCGCCTCGGTGTCGGGCCGCCCTGTTATCTCTGCCCCGGGGATCCTTGCTCTGTTTCCCCCCGCGGCTCCTTCTGCCTCTTTTCACCCGGCCCGCCTTCCCACTCTCGTCGTCCTGCTCCTCCTCCTTCTTCTCTTGACCTTCACTTACCGTCTCGCCACGGGGGTACCCCTCCTCTTGGCTCGGTGGGGTATAGCGAGGTTTCGGGGTCCCCTTTCTCAGGGGCTGACGTGTCGCTGGAAGAGGGGGATGGTGCTGTTTCCCCCTCGGGCGGTTGTGTTCAGGGACGAGTCCCTCAGCGGCGACACAACCGTGGTCGCTCGCCTTCCTTGGGCCGCGACTCTGCTGGTTCGTGTCGTGGATCTCGCTTCCGCTCGCGCTCACCCCTGCGGGCCGACCATTCTTGGGGGGGGGGGGGGGGGGGGGGGGGGTCGCCTCTCTCGGATCGATTGTCGGCTATGCAGGGGTGGCTTGTGTCACGCATCGACGGGCCTCCCTCTTATCGCGCTTCTTGGCGGTGACACACCCTCAGCGCCTCACCCTACCTACCCCTGCTACAGTCCCCCTCCCTTCTGCAGGCCTACGCTCTGGTCAGACTTCAGCCGCCGGGACATCGTTCAGGATGTTCAGTCCCTGGCTGTGTTGACGGGACTGTCCTCCTATGGGACGGGTTTTGTGCGACGACGGTACGCCTGGCTTAGCGTTCACCTTCTCCCATTGGGGGCCTGGTTTGCTGAGGCCTTCGACTTCGCCGGCCGTTCTGTCGCCGGCTCTCCTTCAGTCCCTCCCCCGGCGTCATCACTGCTTTTGCCTCCTCTTGTGTCTGTCGGCGGGTTGGACGGCGCGTTCTGGTCCCGGTTCAGCGCGCCCGTTCTTGAACTTTGTTCTATTGCTACCCCGTTCTTCTCTCACCCAGTTCAGTCCTCTGTCGACAGGGTTTTTCCCTTGCGACGGTGGGTGCCGAACTTCTTCTCTTTTCTTTTGGTTCCCTCCAGACTTCTGTTCACCACCTGCGGTTTATCACGGCGTCTGCACCAGGCGATCTTCGCGAGGGTTTGGGCCGCGTTCGGCGGATCCCCCTTCGGCTCGCGGTGCCTTTGGTTCCCGAGCTGAAGGCGGTTTTGTGCGTGGCAACTCGGCAACGCCGGACGGTACGGTCCTCGTTCTGCCGGACAGCCCCCTTGGATATTCGTCAGGGTTTGTTGTACTCTGCGCTCTCTCCGTCGGGGCTTTTTTGCGCGGGATCCTTGGGGCCGCTACGCTTCTCTATCGGCGGACCCTGCTTACGACACGCAACGACGCGCTGTGTCGCGAGCGGGGTCTTCTCAGTCCCGTCCTTCTGCCGGTCCTCTTCTGGGTGCTGCTGCAAGTGCTGCCGCCATGCACGGGCGCAGGATAGGGACGTTACAGGCCAGTGCGTCAGTTCCGCCTAGCACTTGTGTCGGGGCTGGCCGGCCTTCCAATTCCGGCCGCCCTTCACCGGGGTCAGCCCCGCGACGGCCAGGGGTTGGGGTGGCCCGCCCTTTTCGACGAAGTTGGGGGGGGGGGGGGGGGGGTAGAGGAGGTCAACGTGGCGCTCATGCCCGCACGGACCGTACCGGGGGTACCTCCGCGTCAAAACAATGTGTAGGTTCTCTGGGTCGGTCTCCTTGTTCTCCTTCTCGCCTGGCCGCCCGGGTCGCTCCCCTCCTCTCAGGAGCTCCCACGGGTTGTTTTCGCCCTTGCGCCCCTCGGTGGCCGCGAGGAACGTTGGGGGCGGCAGATTGCGCGGAGGGGTCTAACCTGGAGGTGGACGTCCAGACCCCCACTCCGCTCTTGTCACCGACGCCGGCCCATCTCGTCAGAGGTGGCCCACGTGTTCACATCCATGCACGAGCAGGGTATCGTCGAGGGAGTTGACCGCCGGTCACCCGGTTTTCCTCTCCCGTGTATTTCTGGTACCGAAGTAGAACTGCGACGCGATGCGCCCGGTGGTGGCTCTGTCGGCCCTCACCGGGCGCATCGTGCACACACGTTTTCGGATGCTGCCGGTACCCCAGGTACGCCTGGTCCTGCGCCCTCTGTCGTGGGTAATGTCGCTGGCCCTCCCTGTTAGCCGGCCTTCCCTTCGGTCTCCACATCGCGCCGCGGATCTTCTCCGAACTGATGGGGCAGGCTCTGGGTCCTCTCCTCAGGAGCGGGCTCCAGATCCTGTTTTCCTTGGCCGATTGGTTGATAGTTTCCGAAGCCCTAGGACTGTGCGTACGCGACGCCCTCACAGTCGTTCGCCACGTCGCACAGTTAGGGTTCCCCATCGATGTTCCCAAGTCACGCTTGACCCCATCGCGTGTCGTGCCATGGGTCGGTCTCGCATGGGTTTCGTCCGGCGCTAAGGTGACCCAGGGTCTGCCGGACGCGGTCTTCGCCGTGTTGCACTCGGTCTCCCTCCGTGGCTCTGGGACTCGTTAGTGGGTTCGCTGAAATTCCCTTGGGGAGCCCCAGGCCCCGCCGCCTCCTCCTCATGGGCACCGAGGTGTTTCCGTTGACCCCTATAGATCGGCTCTTGCCGCTCCCGCGTACCGTTCACAGACGCTTCGGACACTGGGTTGCTCGGGGCACGCTCTCTGCGGCTGATCTAGGTAGACACAGATGCGTCGAGCGAGGTAGGGTGAGGTTCCCAATCAAACCGACCTGTTGGTTCCTTTGTTCTTCCTGAGGGACCACGCGCTGGCCCTTCGGGGAAAGTCGGTGGCCTTCGGGATGGACACTCAGATAGCTGTCCACTGTTTCCTAAAGCGGGGGTCCTCCAGGTCATTGACTCTATTGGGGATCTCGGTGGGGTTGTTCTTCCTCGCGAACCGACACACCTTCTCCTTGCATGCCTCCTCCCTGCCCGGGACTGCCACCCTGTGGGCGGACGCCCTGTCGAGAGGACAGGGCGTTCTTGTAGAATGGGCAATGCAACGGACTGTGTTCGACTACCTCGCGGCTTCCTGGGGTGTTCCGGAGGTCGACTTGTTCGCATCGGAGGTGCCGCGCCAGTTGCCTCAGTACCTATCCCTCCGGCCTCGCACTCCGGAGGGGGGTCCGGACGCTTTCATGGTAGACTGGAACAGGTGGTGGTCGATATACATATTTCCGCCACCAGACGCACTGTTGATGTGCAACGTCCTCGTGAGGCTGCGGCTGTACCGCGGCAGCGTCTGGCTACTCGCGCCTCTGTGGCCGGCACGGGCTTGGTACGCCCAGTTGACGCGGTGGTGCCCGAGTCCGGTCCCTCTCCCTGTCTCCGACTTCCACTTGCGCTAGGTTGGGGACCTGCGGACCTCGTTGGCCTTCGCATCGTGGATGATTCAGGGGGCACGGTGGCTCCCAGTCCACGGACGGGACCTGTCTGCCTTCCTGAAGCGTTCCTGGCCGACTTCTCCTTGGGGGACTTACGGGTCCCGCTGGAGGTCTTTTACTAGGTGGATACAGGACACTCGCCAGACAGTTGGCTCTCCTTCCCTCATCCTACACTCCTTGTTTCACCTCTTCCGTACACGTCACTTTCACGTCGACGCTATACGTAACCACTTGTCTGCCGTCCGGGGGGTCTTTGAGTCCGTCGCTGGACTGGTCGTTCCGCCGCAGGTGCTGGCTTCCTTCATGACGGCTGCCTTCCGGGAACGACCGCCTCCGCGCCAGGTCCCTCCACAGTGGGTTCTGGGGCGGGCTGTGGACCTCCCCTCATTTTGTTGCCCCGAATGAGAGGGAGCCCCACGTTTTCCAGCCTTTCACCGTCCAGGATTTACGGCATGGGCATACTCGCCATGTTTTGTGCCCAGTGTCAGCCTTGCACTCCTCTGTTGCGTCTGTGGTGCCGCCTTCGGGTACTGCTGTGTGGGTGTCTCCTCGGACAGGTGGGAGGCTCTCGCAGGTGCAGCTAGGACGCCCCATTCGTGCCAGTAACCCTGTTTGTAGGGGTTCTGCGCGAGATGTGCGTTCCTTTGCTGCCTCCTTCCGGTTCCTGCAAAGTCGATCCTTCCCTGGCATCGCCTCAGCGGTTTTGTGGTCTTCTATCAATTCCTTCATCTCCTCCTACCTCTCCATGTCCAGTGTTCGACCCCCTCTGCCGGTGATAGCTCTCGGGTGTCGTGTTTCCTAGTGCTCTGGCGAAGATACCTGGTCTTCCCCCCTTGTCCCTCGTTCTTTTACTTTGTTTTATTTGACAAAGGGGGGGGGGGGGGGGGAATACGGGTTTGCAACACTTGATTGCAAGTTTGGGATTATGTATTATGTATACAGTACATAAGTGTTTTTGACACATTGAAAATTGTGTTTTGTTGTTGTGTTCAATGTTTTTGTTGGTTTTGGAAGAAAATGGATTTTGGGTACAGTACCTTTTTGGTTTAAGACAAGTCTATGTTTTTGCATTACTATGAATGACGGGCACGTGTTAAAACTCTTCTTTTTAGCTACTCCTCAGTTTTTCACTCTTTTATTAAACTCTCTTGTTTAAATTGTGTCTTTGTCATTCATATTTTTTGTTTTATGCATTGTTTTTTTGGGTATGTTGGGCTTGGATGTCCTCCTCCTATTTGTTATACAGCCTTGACGTTGGATTTGCCAAGACTACTAACAAATTGGGAGGTTTGACGTACCTCCCAACCTACCAAATAGGAAAACCTATTGTTTGGTAGTAGTCTTGAAAAAACCAACGTACATAATACCCTCCCTCACGCCGGACCCCTGCCCATCCGCGTTCTTCTGCTGACGTGAGATGTGATAACAAGAGAGGGTCGCTCATGCGCACGTTCGACAGGGATCTGCACATGACGGAACACGGGATGGGCCTTAAGCGGTAACTAAGGTAAACCCCTTTTTCTTCTCTTCTATGCTTTTTCACCTTCGGTGGTAGTTTTGGTTAATGTACAACGTCTCCTAGAGCAAGATAAGGAGTAGACTCTAGACGTTTTCTTTTTAACCGCGGTTGGAATGACGACATAGCAGTCAAAATAGACAAGTCGTCATTGCAATTAGGTTAATAGCCTTGACGTTGGATTTTCCAAGACTACTACCAAATAGTAGGTTTTCCTATTTGGTAGGTTGGGAGGTTCGTCAAACCTCCCATTTTAAGTTAGGCTAGGCTAGACTTTTGTGTTAAGTTAGGTTAAATCAGTATGGCTTTGAGATAGGCTAGGCTAGGAGTAAACAGACTAGGCCTATAGGCTGTGTGAATCCTTGAGTGTTTGCCTTATCATATTTCTGAACATATCATAAATAAATTTAATTGCCTGTTACATGTGTATTTATTTTCAAGAGTGCCTTTAATAACTATGATGATATTTATACCTTTTATGCTAGGGTATAGGCTATGTACATGTTATTAGGCTAATTATCAAGCCAGCTGTCCCCATCTCAGGCAACTTCTATAATACTATATAATTCTACTGCATACAGTAGTTGTGTATCGCTGACTGAGGATTTACATAAAATTCATAAGATCAGGCGAGGGATTTTATAAACTAATATAATTTCCACCCCGTGACACTATTACTCTACAGCGTTTCTTTCATTACTGTAGGCAGTGTGTGGTTGCTGCCGTGTGCTGGGTGACGCCTCGCCTTGTCCCAGAGCTCCTTTCTTGTATAAGACAGCTAGTTCACGATATTCTGCACTTGGTCCGGTCTGAGCTGTAGACTTGGCTACTCCCGACTACCCAGCGAGTGGTATAATCTTCACCGCCACCTGTCCTGGTTTCCCTACATGGTTGCTGGCTGACAAACTCGAGTGTTGACATCATGGTAGCCTGGTGATGTGGTGATTGTGGTTGAGGCCCTGTGTGTAGGGTCAGTCTGCATCATCACTGTGGTTGAGGGCCTTTGTGAAGGGTCTACCTGTATCACCACTGGTTGAGGGCCTGTGTGAATGGCCTACCTGTATCACCACTGGTTGAGGGCCTGTGTGATGGGCCTACCTGTATCACCACTGGTTGAGGGCCTGTGTGAAGGGCCTACCTGTATCGCCACTGGTTGAGGGCCTGTGTGAAGGGCCTACCTGTATCACCACTGGTTGAGGGCCTGTGTGAGGGGCCTGCCTGTATCAAGAGTGTGATGTTTGGACGTGGTCTGGGATCGTGCCTGCCTAATCTTTTGACTGGTGTCGGGGTACTGGAATATAACTATTAGTGACTCCTAGCAGGACATTTTATAGCGGATGTCAAGTTCATTTTAACACATACAATGCAGCTCCTCTATCAACCCATAATTGCCTATTGCTTTTATGAGTGAATGTATAGGGGACTGGGGTAGTGGGATATGAAAGAGTGATTGATGTATAAATATGTTATGAGGTGAACTAAATTATAATTGTATATTCAAGAAATAATATAAATATAATAGAATCAAATTAGTATTATATTTTACTGATCCCACTATTGATTAAGAGAAGGTATAATATTATTATGTAATTATTGAGTGCTTAGTCTTTAGTGCTTACCTTACTTTGAAATCACGGTACCTACAGTACAGTATGGTAAATGAGGTGATTTCACTTACAGTCACCAAAAACATCAAGAAAATAGCGGACTTCCCAAGACAATATTTCGTTGAGGGGAAAGCCAAGATAATTAACCCTTAATTAGAGGCTCACTACATAAGTCGAGTTAAATAAAGCTGGACTATGTGGCGGCGCTCGACATAGGTCGAGTGGCAATTTCAGCACGTAATGTTGCTGAGAGAGAGAGACAAGTGGTGGCAGGAGAGTAGCGAGCGTATGACTGCTCCAGACCACCGCGGCGAACATACTGACACGAATCCCAGCTCCCTCCCTCTCTCACTCGCTATATAAGGAATTGTATCGGGAAAGTGGCTAATTACATGCTTTTTGCACTCGCGTTGCACGGTTATTGCAAGAAAACTAGCCATCATAAAAGGATCGTTATGGTGTCATTCGAAAGCTCTGTTTATGCCCTTTCAGGGATAGGTACTTGTTTTACGTTCTGGGTCTTATTTAGGCATGAAAATGATCACGTAAACAGCCCTATTTTGGCTAAAAACACCCCGCTGGGCGGTACATATAAATAAACCGCATAGGCCGCTCGTAAGGTGTTAAAGAAGATCAAAGAAGCTACGCGGATGAAAAACTTGCCTACCGTTCGGCTCCACCAACCATTGCGCTCGCTGACGTGACTACCTGGTATTTTTTATTTATTTATTTTTTTTTCTATATTCCAACTACTCCCTCTCGGGCATAGGCTGATAGCCTTTTACACTCTACCGCTGAACACGGTGAGGCCCGTGAGGTCTTGCTCCAGTCTAGGGAGTGAGACATGCGAAGCTTCACGGCTCGAAGCAATTCCATCTCTGAAACTGCTCCGCCTCTGTGCTTCACAGTCTCATCCCCCAGGCTCGGACCCTCACTCTCAGAACGCCACCTATTGAGCAATTAACTCACTAGGCATTGCCCCCCTGTAGCATATTTTTGAATATGGGAATATTCATACAATGCTATTTAACTCCTTCATACATATTATGTTCCAGTAAGTCCACGGAGCCGGGAGCCCGGTATCATTGCCACTGCACCACACAACTGTCAAAACCACACTGCTGGCCGTTAGAATTGTCGGAGGAACCTGGGGTTGCCACCAACCGACAGATCTTCATCTAACTTACCGGACTTACTGAGCTCCATATGACGCTAGTGCGTCATATGGACTTATTGGAGAGGCATGTAGATAAGTCCATATGACGCGATCGCATCATATGAGTTTTTGGTCATAAGTTCCATATGACGCGATCACGTCATATATGTCGCAAGGAGTTAATCAGGGAACAATGAGGGTATTTATTTGGCATTTCGGTGTGCTGTGGTAATGCACTGATACAAGGTACAGCACAAATTCCATCCCAATAATATCTTCCCATTGACATATTGGGATTCGAACCTGGGTCCATTGGATTACCAGCCCAGTGGCAAGACCACTCCACCACAAGGAGGGTTGGGGAGCCTCAGTAAGACAGACGGCATCAAATGCATCTGCAACCTTGCTCCTCTATTTGCATCCTTCTACAAAGACTAGATGACAGCCTTGAAATAAACCAACTGGCAGACAGAGAGCGGCAGTACCAATCTTCTTGAGCAAGAAACAGCTGTGTCACTATTTGCCGCACCCTTCCACCACCCTCCTGGCATTCTTGACCAGTTTTACATTGGTTCTATACACATATTTTCTGGTTCTTCAATCTTCACATGATCCTTGTGCAAGAAAACTATGCACATGTGGTGCAATAATAATGCTTTATATGGTAGATATAATATTTGGCACTGGTGGGACTTTATAAACTGGTATCTTGCATCTGCCAAGTTGAATAATTTAACCCAAGGGCTACTACACTCCTTCGGTAAGGTTTTACTGGGCGACTGCGACGTTTCTTCCGGTAGATAACACATAAAGGGAAAAAGAAAATGCCCCAGGGGCGATGATATGGAAGCAATATGTGATTAGGTAGCATGGTTCCTTACCACCACCTCCTGTTCTCCCCTTACAAATGTCTTAACCTTCCCACTTCCTTCTCCTTCCCCCCTTTCTCCCTCCACATTCTCCCCTCCTCATTTTTCCAATATTTTCCTTCCCCCACTGCCTATAAATTGTCTCTCCTGCCTAAAATACATTTAGTCACTCTTCTGTACACTCTCCCTACCCCTTTCACCTTCATGCAGGCACGAGACCAAAACAGAACCTTCAGTATCTCTCGAGATGACCGAGAAACAACAGCTATGTTGTGATCGTTCCCGCCTCGCTCCCCACCCCTACCATCACAAATATACGGTTTCACACTGGATATTTCCTCTTTGCACATATTTTCTGGTTCTTCTATGTTTACATGTGTATTACACAAGTAAAATATGCATATATGAAGCAGTATTATTGCTTATTATGGTATATATAAAAGTGTTTGTACAAATTGCCCTTTAACCCACTGAGCACCAGCTAATTAATAATAAATGTGCACTCCAGGACCAGCAGCTTGTAAAAAAAAAAAAAAATCCAGAAAACACCAGTAATGGGTTAGAAATGAAGGAAAAAAATCTATCCCCTAGGTCATTAAGGGGTCCTACGGGGCGCCCGAAAGTCGGAATTACAAGATAGGAAATGGGTAGGGAAAAACATGCAAAAACAAGTTTTTGCGTGCTCACACGCAAGCGGCTGGACTTTGAGAGTTTTCAACCATCGGCATTGTTGCGTGGGATACTTACACAGTTCCCATACAAATCTAAGCCCTCTAGGTGCCATAGGACCGGAGTAATTAACCATGACGCACCCTATGCGGCGCTGGGGCTTAGCGTTACATACATTGCCTACGCACGTGATGCGTCGCTGGTCCTCAATGGGTTAAAGACGTTGCACCAGCGGAGCTTTAACTCTATCCCTGCGGGAGACTTTCCAGAACGCCATGGCAATTTACAGGCTTTTAAAGCCTCTTAACCCTTAAAGATCGGGGCCGGACTTAAGTCCGCCTCCAATTTGCAGCAAGTTAGGATCATTATTAAGGCTTTTAAAGGGTTAAAATCGAGTGCAAATGGCCGGGAGCACAGCGGGCCAGACAGCCGACTCCCAGGGCTTACCGCCGCCCATTAACTCATATTCCCTGTGTTCTCGAGAGGCCGGCAGTGTAGCCAGTAGTGAGCATAGCTGGGAAAAATATGGCACTATATGCTAAACTGCCATGTTACTGCTACCACTGTATGAGAACCACGAGTGCTACGTAGCTCGTTCTGGTCTCATTTTGAAGCTTTTAGCGCCTAGGTTTTTGCTGAATACTTTTTTTTTCCTGATTTATCATTCAGGAGGGCCTGAATATGCCCAAATAAGCCGAAAACCCCCTGCTAGACAAGGGTTAAAGCCTGTAAAATCGAATGCGATGGAGCGGGAGAGCGACAGGCCACACGTCCTTCTCCCAGCCAGGCGGCCGCGTTACTGAGGACTCTGAGTCAGAGTCTCGCGAGATATACAGTGCTGCCAAAGGCAAATGTAGCGCGACATTAGCGATAATTGCTCATTTTAGCGAATGTCTCTGGTAGTGCTGCGGGTGAACCCTGCGAGTTACGAAGCTTGTTTTGGTGTCATTTTAAAGCTTATTTTCTTCTAGTGTTAGGCTGAATACATTTCATTTCCTTCAGACACTTGTCTAATCAATCAGGAGTGCCTGAATGAGCCCTAATATGGCGGAAATAATCCCACAGCGTAAGTGTTAGAAAAACATGTCTGTTGTAACTGCTGAGTTAATATTATCTTGAGCAATCCACCCCTAACCCCTCTTCCCCTGCTTACTTCCCATTGTTTTTATCTTTTCATTCCCATTTTTCCAACCTCCATAATTATGTTATCCCTACACCCTCCTTCATTCCCTCGGCCTTCCTCACTCCAATTATCTTTGTTTGCCCACACACCCTTCCTTCCTTTATTAATTAATGTGGTTGACCTTGTACTTGCAACAAAAGAAGACTTGGTTGAGAGTTTGAATGTTAGTGACGAATTCAGTAACATTGACCATCATAGGATTACTTTAAGTTTAAAGTTTAAAAGTAATGAACCAAATAGCAGCAATGAGAAAGTCCTAAATTTCATTAAAGCAAACTTTCATAAGCTTAAAGCTATACTTAAAGAAAGTGACTGAAGCTTTTTGATTAAAAATAACGAACCAAATCATGGGAATATTTCACTATCACGCGGTGCCAGCGTGCATGAAAAGACGGTGTTCAGTCCATAATGATAAGCCTAATGGTGGAATAAAGAGATTGCCGTCTGTCTGTTTTCTAAGAAAAATGCTCATGTTAGATTAGCCCAACTCATGCGACCCCTTATATAGTGCTACTGCGTACGCCTCTGCAGGGTTTTTTTTTGCTAATATTTGCAAACTATAACTTGCCCTAATGTGCTACCTATAGAACAATGCTTATTGAAAAATTCATGTTCCATGATCCCGAAAGAAGCGTAGTTGTTAGTGTACATCCCTTACAACTCTGATAATGGTGTGGCAGGAAGAGGATGTTTGCCTCAAGAAATCAATACAATCGAGCAATAACTTCCCTTTCGGTTTTGTCATTTTCCACACACTATCACTCTATGAAATAAACACTTAGGGAAGCAAGTAATGTGGTAGTTACCAGTTCAAGTTATGGCCTGTATAATGAATTGACACTCATATTCGTACTTTGTGTGTAGCTCTCACAGAGATATGTAGTAGTTGGTTGCTGGCATGCTTATGCCTGTTTAACAAGTCCCAAACCATCTGTTGCAAGCACACACATTTCACTAGTGAGGCTTGTAGGACACTGATATTTCAACAAAAGTGAAGCCTAGAGACTAATCTTACATCTGGCAACAGTGAAGCCTACTCATTAACACCACATTTAGCCAATAATACCAGCGTGTATGCATGATAACGAAGAACGAATTAAATTCATAGATTAATGACGCAAAGCCAAAATGTGTACTAACCCGTTCCAGTCGATTAATTCTTAATATACGTATTACTACTACCGGGTTAATTTAACATTATTTAGTTGGCTATAAATTAAGAAATATAGCAGTTAGTAAGAAAAAAAAATGGGGGTCCTTACCGCATTCCAACATCCACGTAAAAGGTAAACTTTTGTTCCAAGTACATCTCTTGGCTTTACAATGGTGTCAGGAAATAACATGTTTCGCATGCGATTATCACTGAGCCAGTAATCAGGTATTTCCACAATATTTCACTCACTTTAATGCGCTCTAAACATAGGGTTTAATATAATTATGTGCTGTAAAGTTTGTGTTTTGGCCTGCATGTACATATCGCAATCTTTATCCTAATGGTTCTGAATAGTTCCTAACCAAGAGAAAAATTGGGAGTGCTTAAGTTTCCCATATTGAACGATTACTGCTTGAAACACAAATCCATCTGCTTGCAAGTCGAAGATATAATGAACTCTTAGTGTTTCAGTCGGTGGTCGTCTGGTCGTCGCAGATAAGCAGCATAATGGCTTCTGACATCACAGCCAGGCTTTAGTACTATCAGTTAATACCAAAGAGTGCGTGAGATACAAAGAAATACAGGCCATCAGAAGACGGGGATAGCCATGCACCAATGAATAGGCCAGCACGTCAGAGGATGGGGACTGACTGTTAGATGTTAAACAAAGAAAACGGACCCTGGAGTTACATGTTGCAAATCAAAGTAAATCAAATCCAAAACAATTCTACAGTTACATCAGAATGAAGAAAGTAGTTAATTCAACTATTTGACCGTTAGATGCGATCAGTGATTACACCAAAGACGAAGTACAGATGAGTAATGCCCTCAATAACTTCTATTCATCAGTTTTTACAACAGAAGACCTTAGTCATATCTCTACAGCATCACCAGTTCATATATACAATTTTGATACTCTAACCAATATTAGCATTACAGAGAGAGAAGTAATGAAATGTTTGGAAAAACACACGTTAAATGAATGGCCTGGACCAGACAAGATCTCATCTCATTTTTTATAGGAAGTTAAATGTGAGCTCTCACTGGCATTGGCTTTCAATAAATCCTTGCAATCTGGGACTATGATAAGTCTAAGCTCACCAATGTAACACCAGAAACACAGAAAATCTTTACCTAATAACTATCATCCAATTAGCTTAACCTCAACCTCAATTGAATGTAAAATGCTAGAAATGCTCTTGAGAGAAAAACTCATAAATAATTTAAAGGAAAACATCATACTCAAAGATACTCAACATGGCTTCTGTAACAACGTTCCTGCTTAACAAACCTCTTAAACTTCTTTCACAACATCCTTAACCTTCAGTACATGATGAGAGTAAAGCGGTAGATATTATATATATATATATATATCTTTATTTTCAAAAGGCCATTGATAATGTTTCCTGCAAAGGTTATTTGATGGAAGTGTTGAGATGGATAGCAAATTGGCACAGTGAAAGAAAGCAAAGAATAAGTCATAAATGGTAAAGCATCCAAATATTGCAATGAAACGAGCAGGGTACCCTAGGGATCGGTACTAGGACCTGTTTTCATTCTAGTTTACATTAACGACATAGATAAGGGTCTCAACTGTTGATGCAAAATGTAAATATCTTACTCTCAAATGAACATGTAGAAGATATTCAAATTTATCTAGATGAATTGTCACGTCGGTCTCAAATCTGGCTAATGTGTTTTAATGCGGATAAATGTAAAGTATTCTATATCGGAAAACAAAATGAGAAAGCAAACTATTCAAATAATGGCATTCAGCTTAAGAGTGTCGACAGATAAACAGATTTGAGAGTAACAATATCGAGTAACCTAAAACACAATCAACAATGTACAGAAGTTGTTAAGAAGGCAAACAAAATAATTGGAAGGTCATTTGAACATAAATCCAAAGATTTATAAATTCTTAATTCACCCTCTTCCGGAATATTACATTCAATCCTGGTGCACTTACTACCAATAAGTTACACACAAATGATATAAACGTAGAATTACCAAGCTGATACCTAGTCTAAAGGACGAACCACACAAGGAGCATGTTAATGCATTACATCTATTTCCTTTAACCCAGCGCAGTTTAAGAGATGACGTAATTGGAATAAATGCGCTTTTGTTGCTTGGCTTCATTTGTACTCCCTTATATCTATCTCTCCCCGACCCTCCCTTATATCTATCTCTCCCCGACCCTCCCTTATATCTATCTCTCCCCGACCCTCCCTTATATCTATCTCTCCCCGACCCTCCCTTATATCTATCTCTCCCCGACCCTCCCTTATATCTATCTCTCCCCGACCCTCCCTTATATCTATCTCTCCCCGACCCTCCCTTTCCCGTTCCATAGCTCTTTCTTTTTCTCCCTGTCTCCCTCCTTCGGCGACCAAGCATAAGGGATCAGATCTCATTTCAGGCGTCTATATCTGAGGCTCAGGGAGGAATTGTCATATCCTCCCTTATTGCAGACAGGAGGAAGGGAGGGAGCTAAGACCAAGGGAGGAGGGAGGGAGGAATGGAAGAGAGAAGGAGGGATGGGGGGCATAGAGGGATGGAGGAAGAAAGAAAGGGGGGGGGGGGACTGAGAGAGAGAGGGGTGGGGGGGCACGTGAATGACAAGGGTGTAAAGGAGGCAGGAAGATAATGGGATAGTGTGTGGTTATCTATGAATACAGAGAGAGAGAGAGAGAGAGAGAGTTTAATATATTATAATAATATTATATATATTTGGCAAAGGCAATAAATTCAATTTTAATTTTCAAACCTAAGATTTACAGAGGACCGGGTTAATTGTATCACTTGCTCGTCTTCTCTAACGTTTGTAGAGTCGGATAACAAATGTCTGTCGTTCTGCCACTCTATGATAATCTAATCATGCATTACAATGACGTTTTTATTGTATAATGATGCACGTTTTATAGGGTAATAATTATGTTTCGAGTAAAAAAAAAAAATATTTACAACATATTGTTTTTTACTTTGGCTAACATTAGCCGAGTTTGATACTCAGAAATGGCCTTTTCTATTGACAATCACCGACAGATAAAGGTGGTACTCTACAGATTTTATAATTTAATAATTCTAACTCTCTGAAATATTTTGAAACATTCCCTTTAACATATGCCCCAGTGGTTTCCATTAATCTATGTTTAGTGTCTCAAGATTATCTGATAGTACTATACCAGTTACTTGTGCAGGCAATTGTACACTATGTTTTGTTCACCTAAGCCAGACATCTGAGGTAAAAGAAATGATACTCTTGATTGGTGTACACATCCTGTACAAAATGGCAGTCTGAGTATGGAAAGTTAAGTATAACTTTGGTTATCATGCATTTGTTGAACACTTACCGAAACAGCGAAATTTTAGCAAAGCACTACACACTTTCCTCAACCTTTTTCTATCGCTTTCTCTTGAGTCCTTGGAATTAATTGTTGTGTCAATTATACAATTTGGGTAATAGCGTAAAATACTCAGCAACCTTACAATAGGTCACAGTACCCAATTTTGTCTTCACCGTCCGGCATACGATAGCACAGTGGATAGCGTTGTGGGCTGCAGCTCAAAAGGACCTCGGCTTGAGTCCACGCCAAACGTCATGGTTTCTTCAGAGGTGATCTGATCGTTCCCACTCTTCTAAAATTATCCTGATTACACTGACATGTCAACAAAATACCCTCTATATCGTCACCAATTCATAGCATAGAAGATGCCCAACCAAATTAGGAGATGCTGTGAATGACCATATAGGCCCTAGCTGCTCTCTCCTACTTAAGTAACTATATAAATAAGGTGTCGTCATCTATTGCGGCAGAAAGGAAGCAACCAATACCTTGAAGCTCCACTATAACCAACTAGTGTGGCATATATGAAGCAACCAATACCTTGAAGCTCCACTATAACCAACTAGTGTGGCATATATGAAGCAACTAATACCTTGAAGCTCCACTATAACCAACTAGTGTGGCATATATGAAGCAACCAATACCTTGAAGCTCCACTATAACCAACTAGTGTGGCATATATGAAGCAACCAATACCTTGAAGCTCCACTATAACCAACTAGTGTGGCATATATGAAGCAACTAATACCTTAAAGCTCCACTATAACCAACTAGTGTGGCATATATGAAGCAACCAATACCTTGAAGCTCCACTATAACCAACTAGTGTGGCATATATGAAGCAACTAATACCTTGAAGCTCCACTATAACCAACTAGTGTGGCATATATGAAGCAACCAATACCTTGAAGCTCCACTATAACCAACTAGTGTGGCATATATGAAGCAACTAATACCTTGAAGCTCCACTATAACCAACTAGTGTGGCATATATGAAGC
The DNA here is from genome assembly GCA_032716605.1 of Paralithodes platypus. Taxonomy (NCBI): domain Eukaryota; kingdom Metazoa; phylum Arthropoda; class Malacostraca; order Decapoda; family Lithodidae; genus Paralithodes; species Paralithodes platypus. Next base: position 32,290,617 of record CM064523.1, read on the forward strand.
AACCAATACCTTGAAGCTCCACTATAACCAACTAGTGTGGCATATATGAAGCACCCAATATATCAAAGCTTCAATCGATAATCTCGGGGTCTCGCAAGAGTTACAGGCTACTGAACAGACTACAGTCCCGAGGTTGATACATAGAAAACAAAATGAAGACAGCAAGCGATATTATGCAGGGGAATAATGTTTATCACCATCTCTAATGGTGAGGAGGGGCTTGGTAAAAGTGGGAATATGCTGTGCCTTCTGGCGGGAGGTGACTGTGGACGGTTGCTATGCTGGTTGGAGAACTGTCTAATATATATACTTTGTATTATATATATATATATATTCACGCTGTGACCTTATCACCTCAGAATCAATCTATATAAATAAATTAAAGCCTAGCCTGAACAACACGGCCACTGCAACACCTCTTTTCACTCAGTAAATATCCTTCCATTTTCTTTTCGTACTTTATTGTATACCCTCTCTTATTAGTATTATTTGTTTAAGTTTAGCTTAATGCTGTTCTCTTAATACATAGTTTTTGTTTTATTATGTTTAGCTCTTCTCGGTTCATATTCATACGAACCTTACTGCTTGATATTTCACATCCATATGTAATTATTTGTTTTATTTCTTATGTAAACTTTCATTTATTTTAGATTCACTGAAGATGGAGACTGTTTTCTCCGAAACGTTTGGTAACCAATAAAGATAAGATGTTCGCTACTACGCTGGTTCTCCTTTTCCTTGTGAGACTTCGATTCCCAAGAGGAAGCTCCATTGCAGAAATTATATATATATATATATAATTATATATATATATATATATATATATATATATATATATATATCAGCTAGAACTTAGAGATAGATTCCAAGCAAATTACATAATTGAAAATGACATCAACAAATTGAACGAAAGCCTAGCATTAGCAAATAGAGAAACAGCAGAAAAGATAGAAAGCACATAGCCTACAACAATAAAACAATCAAATACTCGCAAACTATTGTCAATCTAATAGAGAAGAAAAACCATACAAATAAACAACAAAATAAATAGAGAGAGCATAACTAAACAGGCTAATCAACAAAATATGACAGAGAGAAGAGAGAAAAAGAAACATGGGTTTAATTTAAGAAACAATTAGGAAAGGAAAAATGCCTCAAACTAGCACAATGCAACGCATGATTTCTCTAAGCGACAGCAATGGTGAGATCATTTACTGTAGAGAACAAATCGTGACACAAGTCGTAGAATTCTATGAAAAGTTATACTATTTAAGTACTTCAGATCCATCAATTGATCCAAAACAAGACACAAGCGAAGTCCCACATATATCTGTAGATGAAGTAAGGTCAGTCCTAAACAAAATTAAAAGAGGAAAAGCTACAGGAGATGACGGTATAACAAACTCTCTCCTGAAGGATGCAGGAGATGAAGTCCAGTGTAAATATGCTCAGCGATTCACCCAATGCTTATTTAACTGGCTGTTTCAGATGCTTGTTGAAATGCAATAGTAAATCTACTTCACAAAAAGGGCGATAAGAAAGGTCTCGGCAACAACCATCCCATTAGTTTATTATCAGTCATTGACAAGTTTTTCTCTAAAGTCCTCACAAATAGGTTAGATATAATATATAATGAAAACCAGTTGCAGGTTCAACCAGGATTTAGAAGTGGTTTTTCAACCATGGATCACTTGCATACAATGAACCAGCTAATGCAGAAAACCTCAGACTATAACATATTTTCTTTCTTTAGCTTTCCTAGACTATAAAAAGGCTTTCGATTCGATAGAGATAACAGCTATAGCAAACTCTTTGCATGAACAAGGAATACATAATATATATATTCAACTCCTAGAGAATATATATGCAAAAGGCACTGCATGGTCCGGTTACACAAAGACACAGATCATATAGAACAGGAAAGCGGTGAGGCAAGGAGACGCAATCTCGCCCAAACTGTTCACAGCTTGACTTGAAGGGATATTCAGAAAGTTTTCATGGAAATCAAAGCGCATTGATGTTGCCGGGGAATACCTTAACTATCTCAGATTTGCAGATGACATTGTCTATATTTCTGATAAAACAGACAAGTTCTAAGAAATGCTCAATTTTCACAATAAAATAGAGTCACAAAGTAGGTCTAAAAATTAACAGGAGTAAAACCAAACTTATGTGCATTGATTAGGCACAACGTAAAATCATTAGGATTGATTATATAATTCTAGAAGAAGTAGAAGAATACAATTATCTTGGCCAAGTATTGAAACTAACAGAAGACAACGAACATGAAATGGAAAGGCGAATCACACTGGGATGGAAAGCATTCTGCAGAAAGAGGAATATCATTAAAAGTAGACTGTAATATGCGTTAAGCGTAAAGTTTATATGCAGTAAATGCTACCAACCATGATCAATAGATCCGAAACTTGGAAGCTAACAAAAACAATGGAGAATAAGCTTAGGAGTGTACAGAGAACAATGGAAATATTAATGCTAGTAGTAACTCTTAGATATAGAAAGAGAGCATCGTGGGTAAGAGAGCATACCAAAGTCAAGGCCATTCTAGAAATGATAAAAGAGCAAAAGTGGAGATGGTCAGGACATGTAGCAAGAAGAGAGGACAATAGGTGGAGTAAAAGACCAACTAACTAACATCAGGAGTCACTGTTGGACAAAGGCCTTAAGCCACGATAAATCACAAATAATACATAATTCTAATACATTACTCTGAAGATTCTGAAAATAATCACCGACAAATTAATTGCTTCTTTAACCAATTAGGATCCTTCGAAAATCGTGTTGAATATGCTATAGCTTGTACAGTAAAACACAATAGTACCATGCAATTTTGACGAAGTATTGTTTTAATAAGCAATTATCATATAATCCTTTATAATATAAAGAAGAAGGTTTGACCTGTTGGTGTGCTGTGCTGTACATGATAATACATAATACTAACTAGTTAAGAAAAGTTCAAACTGATATACGAGATTGCAAGTAGATTGTTTCTAATGCGAAGATTTAGAAAGTAATAAATATATTTATATACGGTTGCCGGAGATTTAGAAAGTAATAAATATATTTATATACGGTTGCCGGAGATTTAGAAAGTAATACATATATTTATATACGGTTGCCGGAGATTTAGAAAGTAATAAATATATTTATATACGGTTGCCGGAGATTTAGAAAGTAATAAATATATTTATATACGGTTGCCGGAGATTTAGAAAGTAATAAATATATTTATATACGGTTGCCGGAGATTTAGAAAGTAATACATATATTTATATATGGTTGCCGGAGATTTAGAAAGTAATAAATATATTTATATACGGTTGCCGGAGATTTAGAAAGTAATACATATATTTATATACGGTTGCCGGAGATTTAGAAAGTAATACATATATTTATATACGGTTGCCGGAGATTTAGAAAGTAATACATATATTTATATACGGTTGCCGGAGATTTAGAAAGTAATACATATATTTATATACGGTTGCCGGAGATTTAGAAAGTAATACATATATTTATATACGGTTGCCGGAGATTTAGAAAGTAATACATATATTTATATACGGTTGCCGGAGATTTAGAAAGTAATACATATATTTATATACGGTTGCCGGAGATTTAGAAAGTAATACATATATTTATATACGGTTGCCGGAGATTTAGAAAGTAATACATATATTTATATACGGTTGCTGGAGATTTAGAAAGTAATACATATATTTATATACGGTTGCCGGAGATTTAGAAAGTAATAAATATATTTATATACGGTTGCCGGAGATTTAGAAAGTAATACATATATTTATATACGGTTGCCGGAGATTTTTTCATAATGAATAGTGATAGCAAAAAGTTCAATGAAACAAAGTTCACCCACCTTATAGCATCCTACTCGTTCATAAACAAATATATCATATTGAATTAAACAAATGTGGTTGAGGATTAAAAACAGATGGACCTATATAATGCAACATGGCTACCCCCCCCCCCCCCCCCCTCTCTCTCAATGTTGTATTCCTTTGTACTCACACACACTTTCTCTCTCTCTCTCTCTCTCTCTCTCATTATAATACGCGGTATACACACGCACAAACACGCACACCGAGCACCACACACAGGAACACAACAAACAAACAACAAACACACCCTGCTCCCTGCTCTCCCTTCGTCACCCTCTTCGGCTCTCTCCTCACTCCTGCCACAATACAAATCTTAACACGTATGCCGTGAGAGAAGGGAGGGGAGGAGGGAAGGGGGGGGGGGGGCGAAGACAGGCAAGGACGGAGGAGAGTAAAGGAGCAATGAGGGGAAAGGAAGAGGGGAAAGAGGAAAATGAGAGAGAAAAAAGAGAAGAGGGATACAGGAAGGAAAAGGAGGGAAGGGAGGAAAGAGAGAAATGGAAGGAGGCAGGAAAGAGGAGGGAGAAAATGCAGAGAGGTAGGAACAGGAGGGAAGGTAGGAGAGTGTGAATAATAATGCAGGCAGGGAAATGTAAGAAGGACCTGTATATCAAAGAACATTATTTACGGCATATCTATATTATTAAATCATTAAGTCAGTTCGTGTGTCTGTCTGTCTGTGTATTCTTAACCCACTGAGCCCCAGTTAGTTATAAATAAATGTACCACCAGGGACCAGCAGGATTTGATTTTTTTTTTCCAGAAACAATAGCGAATGGGTTAGGAATGAAGGAAAAACCACAAAAAAACGATCAAAAAGGTCAAAAATTGGTCCTACGGAGCCCCCGAAAACGGATTTCAGAAGAGTAAAAAATTGAAGGCAAAAACACCCAAAAACCATGTTTTTGCGCGCTCACGCACACACGGTTGGACTTTGAGAGTTTTCAACCATCGCCAAGGTTGCGTGGGATACTTACACAGTTCCCATACAAATCTGAGCCCTGTAGGTGCCATAGGACCGGAGTAATTGGAACCGGAGTACCAATGACGACACGTTGTCGTCACTGGGGTTTAGCGTTACATACATTGCCGACGACACGTTGTCATCGCTGGGGTCCAGTGGGTTAATAGGCGGCTGCAGTTTTGGACCTGGGGAGCTGAAACTTTGCATGTGGGTGTCAATTGGATCAGCAATGATGGTACCAGCTTAATATTGTTTTCGTTCATTAACCCTTAATTAGCGGCGAGCAACATAAGTCGAGTTAAATAAAGCTGGACTATGTGGCGGCGCTCGACATAGGTCGAGTGTCAATTTCAGCACGTAATGTGGCTGAGAGAGAGAGACAAGTGGTGGCAGGAGACTAGCGAGCGTATGACTGCTCCAGACCACCGCGGCGAACCTACTGACACAAATCTCAGCTCCCTCCTCCCTCTCTCACTCGCTACTTACTCAATTATGTACTGAAAGTACCGAATTACCTGCTTTTTGCACTCGCGTTGCACGGTTATTGCAAGAAAACTATCCATCATACAAGGATCGTTATGGTGTCATTCGAAAGCTCTGTTTATGCCCTTTCAGGGATAGGTACTTGTTTTACGTTCTGGGTCTTATTTAGGCATGAAAATGATCACGTAAACAGCCCTATTTTGGCTAAAAACACCCCGCTGTGCGGTACACATAAATAAACCGCATAGGCCGCTCGTAAGGTGTTAAATGTGGTAATTTCCAATAAAGATCAAGATGACGATATTTGCTTCAATTACTAAAATACCGGTACGGGCTTACGTGGTATACATGGGATTTGTCCAGTGTGAGCCAATGGTCCTAAAATCGACTGAGGGACTAAGACTAGAAACTACACGAACTAGGTATATCAGGTTTTATTGTCAAAGTTACAAGTAGGCTGAACATATAATATATATATATATATATATATATATATATATATATATATATCTATATGCTCAGGCCCAATCCCCATTTTGGGGGTAGCCGACTCAAGACAGAGCAAGAACAGGGAAAACACAAAAACAACATAAAACAAAAAATAAACACAGATAAAAAGCACAAACTCACACACATCCAGGTCACCCAGGAGAAGACCCAGAGACCAGGGTCACCAAGGTCGCTCCAGCACTCCCCCGGCCCCCGACCACCCGGAGAGGTTCCGATCTCGGCAGGCAGACATGCAGCGGAGCCAAAGCCACAAGCCCTCCCACCACACTTCCAGGCGCACCCTTCATATTAATCGTCTCCCCGGGCCAGGCGCCTGATGGACTATTATCTAGTCCAACTTGCGCCCGACCCCTTACTCTAAATGACCACGTGTTCACTCAACTATTCACAAGCATTCTCCATTCACTCCTGTCCACCACCACTTCCCCTGCCTGATCTATAGTCATTCCTCTATCATCCAAAGCCTTTCTTACACAGTCTCTCCATCTCAATGGGGGTCTTCCTGCCTTTCTGTCTCCCCTTGTACCTGACTCACATATTCTCTTTGTAAGCCTTTCATCTCCCATTCGTTCAACATGACCATACCAGCTCAGCACCCTTCTGTCCACTCTGGCTGACAAATGTTCCTGCTGCCCCACTCTCCTACGTATCTCTTCATTCCTCAATCTGTCTCTACGAGTAACTCCACACATACTCCTCAAGCAGCTCATCTCCATCACATCCAGCCCTCTTTTCTCCTTTTTCTTCAGAGCCCATGTCTCATCCCCATACATCACTGTTGGCACAACAATTCCTTGATACAGTGCACTTTTTACTTTCACTCCGAGATTTCTCGTCTTCCACATACTTCCCATTGCTCCGAAAACCTTCCTTCCTTCACACACTCTCTGTTTTACCTCCACTTCCATACCTCCACTCCTGCTTATCGTTCCTCCTAGATATTTAAAACACTCTACTTGTTCCAATATTTCCCCATCCAGCCTCACATCTAGATTCACCCTATGCTCTCCCCTATTACACACCATTACTTTACTTTTATTGACGTTCACCTTCAGTTTCTTCCTTCCACAAACCACACCAAACTCTTTGACTACCCGCTGCAGTTTCTCATCAGAATCCGCCACCAATGCTGTGTCATCAGCGAACAGCAACTGATTCAACTCCCAATCTCCACCATTCTTTCCTACTAAACCCAATCCTCTTCCCATAGTTCTCCTTTTCACCTCCCTCACCACACCATCCATAAACATATTAAACAGCCATGGTGACATTACACAACCCTGTCGCAAACCTATCTTTACCTCAAACCATTCACTCAACTCACCATTTCCTACTCTCACACATGCTCTGCTCCCTTCATAAAAACTCTTAACTGCTTCTAACAAATGTCCTCCTATTTCATAAATCCTTAACACCTTCCACATTGCTTCACGGTCCACACGATCATACGCTTTTTCCAAGTCCATAAAAGCCCAAAATATCTCCTTATCTATCTATCTATCTATTGCCTGACGCCGTGATCCCCGAAGGGGTGGCCACGAACGAACCGCCACCATGCACCTCTGTCCCCAGTCAGTCGACGCCCCTCCCCCCAACCAGCACCACCTTCGTTCATGTACTTCCTCACTCCATCCTTCCACCTCATATTCGGTCTACCTCTCCCCCTCTGTCCCTCCACCTCGCTCTCATACACCCTCTTAGTCATTCTCTCGCTTTCCCTACGTTCCATATGGCCCACCCATCTCAAGTTGTTCCTTTTCACACTTTCCAGCACATCTACCTCCACACCACACCTCCTTCTTACTTCCTCATTAGTCTGTCTATCCCTCCATGTAACTCCGCACGCACTCCTTAAGTAATTCATTTCCACTGCTCTCACTCTTGGTCTGAGTCTCTCAACCAACGTCCATGCTTCGCTTCCGTAAGTCAGTGTCGGGATTACCCACACTGTCATGCAAGGACTTCTCACTTCCATACTGACCACCCTATTTTTTTGTTACTGCTTTTAGCGTTCCTACAACCCTCTTCCCCTGTTGTACCCTCTCCCGCACCTCTTCATCCATAGTCCCATCTTTACTCAACACACTGCCCAGATACTTAAAAGAGTTGACGATCTCCATAGCCTGACCGTTCAGCTTCACCTCACACTCTGTGACTTCACCCCTTTCGAAGACCATAACCTTGCTCTTCCCCGTATTTACCTTCAAATTCCATTTTTCGCACACTGTTCCAAACTCATTTACTCAGACCCTGCAACTCCCATTCATTATCACTCATCAGAACTGTATCATCCGCAAACAGCAGTATAGGTAGCTTCCACTCAATTCCCTCCCTTTTCAGCGATACACCAACATCCAACTGCTCTTGATAGTATTTCTTTCATAACTCCATCCATATATACAGTAAACAACCACGGGGACATCACACACCCCTGTTTCAAACCAACATTCAGGTCAAAGAACTCGCTCTGCTCACTCTCCACACGTACGCCCGCCTTGCACCCTCATACATGCTCTTCACTGCTTTCAGCAACTTGCCCTCTACTCCGTATATTCTAAGTACTTTCCACAAACCTTCTCTATCCACTCTGTCATAGGCCTTCTCCAAGTCCATAAAGGCAACATACACTTTTGTTTCTTCTCCAGATACTTCTCCACAACACAATTCAGGGTAAAAATCTGATCTTACACATCCTCTTCCCTTCCTAAAACCTCCCTGCTCGTCGCCTATCCATTTCTCTCCGTTCTCACTCTCACTCTCGCAATCACTACCCTACTGTATACCTTCCCTACTACGCTTAGAAGACATATTCCTCGGTGGTTACCACACACTCCTCCTCCCCGTTTGCCCTTATATAGGGGGCCTATTATGCCAGTCTTCCAGTCATCGGGGTGCACTCCACTTCTCCCATGCTAGTTTGCACATTTTCCATACCCATTCTATCACTATCTCAATCACCATAACCTCAACTTTCCCCACACACTCCATCTGTTCCTGTGCTTTCCCCAACTTCACTCTTTTCATGGCTTCCCACACTTCTGACCTCCTGATCCCCACACCTCCTCTTCCACGACTTCTCTTCTTCTCCCTCCCATACCATATCCAGCTATGTTTGCCTGGCTCTTCATTCCTTCATTTAGCAACTCACTGAAGTACTCCCTCCATCTTTCGACTCTCTCTTGCTTCTCGGCTAGCATTCTCCCATTCTTATCTTTCACACCTTTACTGTTTCCCTTGCTACCTTCCTAACTTTCTTGACTTTCTTTCCAGAACAGTTTCTTACTTACTCTCCTCCATTTTACACTCAGATTCCTTCCAAATTCCTCATCTACTCTTCTCTTACTTTCCTTCATACTCTCTTCACCACCCTCTTACTCTCCACGTACCTCGCTCGTTTCTGTCTCTCGGAATCTTCATTCCCTCTGCTACCCAACCACTCTCTATATGCTTTCTTCTTTTCTTCCACAGCTATTCGTACCTCTTCTGTCCACCATGCTGTACCTTTCACTCCCCTCCCTCTTCTCCTCACTCCACACAACCTCCTCACATGCTGCACAGATCTCATCCTTAAACACCTTGCTCATCTCCTCCACTTCCTCCATAACTTCCAGGTCGAACCCCACCTAGTCGTCTTTCCACTGCTCTCCTGGACTCCTCCCTGATTTTCTCCTCCTGCAACCTCTCCACCCTCCTCACCATTCCACCCTCCTCCTCGTCTCTGCTCCCTCCCGCTCTCCTCACCCACTTCTTTTGTATCCTACACCTTAGCACCACTACATAATGATCCAGACAGACCCCCCTCCAATACCCCTATACACCCTAGCATCCATCCACAGATTTCTTCATTCGTTCATCCACACATACATAATCAATCAATGACTTTCGTTCCACCACTGTCTTATCCTTCATCGTCAACATCCGTTTCCACGTGCACCTGTGGATCATTCTGTGTCGGAAGAAGGTGTTGGCTATCCACAGCCTCCTCCCCACACATACGTCCACAAGTGCACTACCATTCCCATTCACCTCTGATGGTACCCCCCACCCTCCCACCACTCCCTCAACTTTTCTATCACCCACCTTACCATTCCATATCCCCAATCAGAAATATTCTTTCGTTCTTGTCAAAACTTCTCCAGGCACGCTCCACATTCATCCAGAACTCCTCTTTCTTTCTTTCAAGTATATCCTCTGTCGGGGCATACACGCATACAATCACCCACGTTTGTATCCTACTTTCATTCTCACCCACACAATCCTTGAACCCACAGACCCATACTCGCTTACACATTCCTTCCATTTGCTACTTACAAACAAACATGCACCTTCTCTCGCTGTTCCTTCACTCACTCCAGCACACACACCCATTCCACACTCCCACTCTCTCACATCTGAACCTTTCCATTTGGTCTCTGTCATTCCACATACATCCAGCCTGGCATTCACTAACACTTCCAGAACCTCTCTCTCTTTTGTGCCATCATTCATGCCACTAACATTCCACGTAGCCATTCTCAGAATGTCCGAAGGCATGTCCTTAGTCGGTCGTGGTTCGTCAACGTTGGTTCCGTCCGCATCCGAGGCTGTTCGTTCGTTTTTCCTTGCTTCGATATTTTTTTTTCCGGGTGGGGGTCGCAAGCCCACCGACCCAACCTCTTTAGTCGCCTCTTACGACACGCAGAAGGCACGTGGGGCATATTCTATTCCCTAACTCTCCTTATGCTTCTCTAAATACTTCTCGCATAACTGTCTTACTGCAAACATCTGATCCACGCACCCTCTTCCCCTCCTAAAACCGCACTGTTCTTCTCCTATTGCAACTTCCGTACACTTTATTATCCTCTCTATCAACACCCTGCCATACAGCTTTCCAACCACTGACAATAAACTAATACCTCTATAACTTGAACACTCCTGCCGATCTCCCTTCCCCTTGTACAACGGCACAATACATGCACTCTTCCAGTCTATTGGTACCATTGACACAGCAAAGCACACATTGAAAAGTCTCACCAACCAATCTATTATCACATCTCCACCCTTCTTTATACACTCCACAGCAATACCATCCAAACCTTCTGTTTTTCCCGCTCTCATTTGTTTCACTGCTTCTTTCACCTCATTTTCCTCAATCCTTTCATTCATTCCCTGCCACCTGGGTGGCCTGGGTAACCTATCTCCATCCACCTCTGCTTCAATCACTGCTTCTCTTCCATCTCTTGTATTTAACAAAGATTCAAAATACTCGGCATATCTTTTCCTCACTTCAACTGGTTCCACTAGTAATTCTCCATTTTCATCTTTCACTGACTCTTCCCTCTTTTGTCCTCCTTTCCTTACTTTATTTACCTCATTCCAGAACATCTTCTTTCGTTCTTCAAAATTCTCACTCAACCTTTGACCCCACCTTTCGTTTGCATCTTTTTTCGCTTCTCTAATTATATATATATATATATGTTCACTTAAATGGAGTCGTTTATGAGAGCTAAGTAATAAGGAATAGTGTGTGGACTGCATGAGTCTAGCTGGGTTTAAGAAGAGTCCCTGAAAGATAAGGACGTGACTTAGTACTTTACACTATTTCTTTCCAGGTGTCATAGGTATGGGGAAAGCTGTGGCTGAAGACTTGTTGGGAGCGGAAGTGGAACGCCAGGTGCTGAACATTTGTTTTGTGCTCACTGCGGGTGCAGGGGTCTTCATTATCTTGCAGTTGGTGCCCTTTTCGCTTTGGTGATTAAGGTAGTGGCAAAATGAGAGGCAGATGGGGGATTTCCCAAGTGACATAAAGGCTGGGGCGGGAATTGTGACGTCTGCAGCTTCGTAAAGGATGGTACTGATGGGTACTGTATATTTCTCCTGGAGGTTGCAGGTGTTGAGGTGATGGTTGTGAGGCATGTTGGGGCTTCTCGCAATGTTGAATAGGGCATAACAATTACAATTATTATTATATACAGTACTAATTTTGGTAATTTGACCAATTATTATATATGAATCCTAACTTTTGATGTATTATTGGAGCCTTACCTCCTATTAATACTGCATAATTATTGCTCCATTTGTTTGACTAAGGTGCCTGTTATTTAGGTATATTCTCCTCATAGTGTTTCAAATATAATTCTGAACAATATATAATGGATGCAATTTGATGTCAGTGAGCATTTCGGGGTAACAATAGAAAAAACGGACACTATTTACGAAAGCCAGAAGAAAGGGCTCATTTTTACTTTGGAAACAAAATGGAAGGGATTGCAGATGGACAGGGGTTAGAGAAACTAATCATTAACAGGAAATCAAACATGACAAATATAGCTAGCAACAATTAAAAGAGTGTGAAGGAGTGTAAAGTGAAGAAGAGAGAAGAAAGGAAAAGATGTAAAATGATTAACCCAGTAATTTCCTGTTACAGCTGTGTATTATATTCTAGCAACTATTGGATGATTTCTATTTAGCTTAGGAAGGCCGTCAACCAATTAAAACGCCACAGACTATTACGATTTACCCTTTTAGATACCATATATCCTTCCTAAGCATCATCAATTCATATAAATGTAGCTACAATACAAATATAAAGACGTTACCGGTACTGAAGGGGTTAAGAATGAGAGAGAGAGAGAGAGAGACCGAGAAGTGAGGTGGAGATATGAAGTTTGATGATGAGAAGGAAAAGTGAAGAAAGGAGAGATAAAAGAGGAAGATGAATAAGAGTGAGAAAATGAGTGAGGAAGAGCGAAGAGTGAGGAAAATGAGGAAAAGAAAGAAGAGTGAGGAAGACAGAGAAGAGTACCCTTTCAGTGTGGTGAATGTCATGGTATGTCTTATTTTAAATAAACGTTGCTGCGGGCGACGTCCTAAGGCTTCTTGGTATTACCGGCTGAATTTGGTAATGCTGAGCCGCTCCGCTTGTTGCCAGATGAAAGATAAGACTCTAAGCTTTACTTCCATTGCAATATCAGGATCCCAAAAGCCTTGGTAGTGAGAGGGTGTGTGTCCAAGCAAGAGCTGATTTGAAAACTGAAATTCAAGCATAAACAGGTCAACTTCCATGTCTATTTATGAGAGCTACATGCCAGGTACAAATATGAGGTTCATTGTTATATTACAGGACATAACTCATACTGTCTAACTAATACTGTAAGGGTTTATTTTATCAATTTATCACAAGTGGATATTAATAATACCAGCTAGAAAATTTGCTTACTCTACACGGTTTGAACAAAGAGATTGCTTCCACCACTGTAAAGGTCACTGAGTACATAAATTAATTACCTAGAATTTCGCATGGAGATTATATTATGAGCTTTTCAATGAGAACAGTCTAGTTCTGCTTGTCTCGCTCATGCCAGGGCCAGTTATAGTGACACCCTGCAGAGGTGTGTGCATCCCTATAGAAGTCTCCGTGCTAAAAGGATTAAGTATGACTAGATCCTATACCCTCATTCTTGTTGTTAATACTAATAAAAAAATAAAACAAAAGATAAAATACAATACTGTATAAAAAAAATATTCTAAAATGAAATCATGATAAAGGGCACAATGAGTATTGCACACAATCCATCAATCAGCATCAAACCTTTCCCCTTCCAGATGACATGATTCAGCAGGATTATGTTAACTCGCTAAATCAAGCATCGGGTCAAATAGGGTCATATTTGGCCAAGGGTTAAGACAGTGCTGGATGGTCACATCAGAAAAATTCAAGCCAAGCTGTATAATCAAGCCAATCACGAAGCTGTTCAATCTAATGTTAGAGTCTTACTTATTGTAGTCATAAGAACCTTGTCAATTAGTACCATCAGTGAGAATCTAATGTTAGAGTCTTACTTATTGTAATTATAAGAACCTTGTCAATTAGTACCATCAGTGAGAATCTAATGTTAGAGTCTTACTTATTGTAATTATAAGAACCTTGTCAATTAGTACCATCAGTGAGAATCTAATGTTAGAGTCTTACTTATTGTAATTATAAGAACCTTGTCAATTAGTACCATCAGTGAGAATCTAATGTTAGAGTCTTACTTATTGTAATTATAAGAACCTTGTCAATTAGTACCATCAGTGAGAATCTAATGTTAGAGTCTTACTTATTGTAATCATAAGAACCTTGTCAATTAGTACCATCAGTGAGAATCTAATGTTAGAGTCTTACTTATTGTAATCATAAGAACCTTGTCAATTAGTACCATCAGTGAGAATCTTGTAAATGTACCTTGTCATCAAACTTTGTCATCATATAACATCTGGTTATTATCGAGTCATGCAATCGTTCCTTGTCATCAAGTCTGTCATTGATTATTGTCTTTGATCCTTGCCACTGAGTTCTATAATTGAGTTCTGCAATCAAGTCTTGTCAACGAATCTTAATTGTATCCGCCCTTTCTTAAGGGAGCCCACCTCGCTTTTTATCTCTTTCTCTCCCTCTCTCTTTGGCTTGTATCCATGCGGCCCCATTCAGCCTACTGTTTTAAGACGTTTACTCCTATCCAGGTGTCAATATTTTCCTGGCGAGCGGTAGCGTGCCAGCATATATATATTTTTGTTTTGACAGCAATATAAATGTGTACATTTTTCGATAGAAAATTGTCTCCGGCGAAGGAGGATTTCTCCAAACAATGCTGGCTCGCTATCGCTCGCCAGGAATAAATCGACACCTGGATGGGGATAAACAGTTGGCTGAATGGGGCCGAATGGATACAAGCTTAGGAAAGAGAAAAAAGGAGAGACAGATAAAAAAAAGCCGGTGACCCCTCTTAATTGTTTTCGTTTAGTCTTCTTCCACATATCTTTACCAATCCAGACAGAGATCTTTGTTGATTCAGACCAATATGAAGATGATGTAAACTAAATAGTGTGCCGAGCATCCATGATACTTACACTTTATTATCACCAGCTTTATTTTGCAGTACATAGCATTACTTGGAAAACCTTTGTTCACTGACACTCAATTATTCCAAATAATTGTTCAAGTCATTAATTTTTTGCACATCTAAGACCTTTCACCCAATCTAAGGCTGCCCATGAAGTCGTTTAGCGTTCCTAGATCCACTTCATATTCATGATTATGATCTCATAATTTGGAGATCTTAATCATCAAACAAACATCGATGTCAATGACAAAAGTAAGCAGTAGCAAACCAAGGAAGGGAATCTGTAAAACTCCAGAAGTGAGGATAATCCATTCAGAACAAACTGTGTTTTAAGAGAGAAGGGAAAAACTGAAAAGAGAAGTGACGAGAAAAGGAGAGATGAGAAGAAAAGAAAAACAATAGGAGATAAGAGCAAATGAGAAGAGAACATAAGAAGGGAGAGTGGATGGGGGAAAATAAGATAATATTATAGGATGAGATTAAGTGGAATATGGTTAGATAGAAATCAAACTTAAATATTAATAAAGGAAAGAGGTAAAGATAAGAGAACATAGAGACAGGAAAGTAGACAGATAGACCGGATCAAGACAGACTGGATAGATACAAGATAGGTGTAGATAGGGAGGCGTGGGTGAGATGGGGTGAGGGAGTAAGGAGGGGGGGATTAAGGCGGCCATGGAGGGTCCAGGGAGAGTTAGCGAGCCATCTCTATGTAGATGAGCGTGCGTGAGTGGCCTGGAGAGTACCATGGCTGAGGGACGGAGAAGGGAGAGTAAGGAGAGTCAAATAAATGATAGGTGAAAGCATGTGGGAAGAGTCAAACTAACTCTTTTGTCATCTTAATTTATTTGTCAGATATTTACGGAAGTGTATGGGTTGAGCGATTTGGTGAGAAATGGGAGGTGAGTAAGGCAAGTGAGAAGAATGGTAGAAGGAATAAAGAACATATCAAAATAACGCTTTCTTCTGCTTCATTGTCTTAGCTTTGGAAGAGTGTGAGATGAATGAATGGGTGAGAAAGGTTGTGTGAGTAAGAAGAATGAAACACTTGGCAGGTAAGTGAGGTGAGAGTTTGTGAGTGGTCTGGAGAGTTCCCTGGTTGGGTAAGTGGAATGGGAGAGTACAGTGAGTAGGCATTAAAGGAGAGTGTAATGATTGGTAGGAAAGGACATGACTTAAAAGTCACGAGGGGGCGTTTTTTACATATTTTATAGAAGCTCAGGTTTGATTGCCTCTGATTATGACTCAATAAATAATCAGCCAAATAAAATAATATATCCTCAATATATAGCGATCTATGTTCCTTTAGCAGAGCCATATTGTTTCAATATGTGTCCATGAAATGTGGTTGACAGATAATTTCCAATAAGTGCTCGTGTGACTCCACCCTAAGGAAAAAGTAACGTGTTGAATACTATATCTCCTTTTCCAAATGAATGAGAAGAGTACATAAACATAAAGTCCACGGTATATTCCCTATAATGAATGAGAAGAGTACATAAACATAAAGTCCACGGTATATTCCCTATAATGAATGAGAAGAGTACATAAACATAAAGTCCACGGTATATTCCCTATAATGAATGAGAAGAGTACATAAACATAAAGTCCACGGTATATTCCCTATAATGAATGAGAGGAGTACATAAACATAAAGTCCACGGTATATTCCCTATAATGAATGAGAGGAGTACATAAACATAAAGTCCACGGTATATTCCCTATAATGAATGAGAGGAGTACATAAACATAAAGTCCACGGTATATTCCCTATAATGAATGAGAGGAGTACATAAACATAAAGTCCACGGTATATTCCCTATAATTTGGCCAGACATAAACATAAAGTCCACGGTATATTCCCTATAATTTGGCCAGACATCTCTTGTAACTCCAAATGGGCTTCATCAAATGACCTGTAGATTTTCACTCATACAAGATATCCTGGTTGACACTTCCCAAATGGTAGAGGTATAAGATCTATTACTCTAGCCCTTTCTGAGTTATAAGAGGTAGGGGTCAACATTTCTGGCATATTTGTTTGTGAACATGTGTACCCATTCTTGTGTACCATATTTATGTCAAATATTATATCTTCTAAATTACATGTTTCCTATGCAACATTTATGTCGAACGATATATTTTACAAATCATGTGAACAATAATATTTATCGCCTACTATTATCTGTCTCGAAATCTACGATACTCCATCAACTTTGTATCAACCATATCTAATGAATTTGCCTTAACGACTAACTTCGTATTATTCTGCTTAGCATTATGCAATCTTACTGGGATTAATGAAATATGTGTGATATAAAGGGTTAATTAGGTAGTTTGTACTCCAGACGATCCCAGGAGATTTTTCCAAAGGCTGAACATATTAGTATAATGGTAACCAGAACACAATATAAATAGCGTCATTATAATTATACTGAAGGGATTATTGTGAACATAATATATCTTTAACCCTTTCAGTATACAATGACGGTATATTTCATTATAATCCACATAGCCCACCGATATCCCACAACAAACATCCTTACTGTTTCATAGTATGCAATGGAAGACAGTTTCTATACTGAGGCTTACAAGGTGGTGTCAATGTTAAGGGGGTAGTACTAGCATTTCTGGACCCTCTTCTCCATAATTTTTAGCATAATAGTTGAGATTTTAAGATGTTCGTTCCGCTAGTTTGGCGATTTGGAAACCTTTCGCCTCATTTCTTTGTCAAATTTAAGACCTTTCGTGCCATTTGGGTGTCGGGTTTTTTCCTGGCGAGCGATAGCGAGCCTGTAATTTTAGAAGGAACCGGCCTTCGGCTGCGAAAATTTTCTACCGAAAAATGTACACATTTTCCTGAAAGGGGTCTCGGGGGTATTTTTTTAAGCTTGATGGAGGTCTAGCGAGGAAAGTCAAAAATAACAAAATAACATAAATACATTGGCCAAAAAAAAGCCCTTGCCCCTTAATGTGTAGTACAAGTTGATTAATCGAGATGAAAAGACAGAGGTGGTACAAGTTCGGGTCGCCGAGCAACACCAAGCTAGGTGGAGGAGACTTCCAGACGACATTGGATTGGGTAGCCTAGACTATGTCGATTCAATTGCAAGACTCATTTGACTGATCATTTAACTCTTTACCTGGAATAAGACCTTCAAACTGCATCATGCTAATCGATAGAATCAATAGGTTAAAAAATACTTAATGGTATGTCTCGTGGGAGAGTTGAAATATAAAACAATATATAAATATGTTATAATATAAATACATATATTAAACATATGGCTATTTTTCGATTATTTGTTGGAAATTGGAATCTGAACATACTGTAAGGCCCTCAGCAATGCCCTCAGCATAATTAAGCAGCAGATCACCGTTGGAATCTGAACATACTGTAAGGCCCTCAGCAATGCCCTCAGCATAATTAAGCAGCAGATCACCGTTGGAATCTGAACATACTGTAAGGCCCTCAGCAATGCCCTCAGCATAATTAAGCAGCAGATCACCGTTGGAATCTGAACATACTGTAAGGCCCTTAGCAATGCCCTCAGCATAATTAAGCAGCAGATCACCGTTGGAATCTGAACATACTGTAAGACCCTTAGCAATGCCCTCAGCATAATTAAGCAGCAGATCACCGTTGGAATCTGAACATACTGTAAGGCCCTTAGCATGCCCTCAGCATAATTAAGCAGCAGATCACCGTTGGAATCTGAACATACTGTAAGGCCCTCAGCAATGCCCTCAGCATAATTAAGCAGCAGATCACCGTTGGAATCTGAACATACTGTAAGGCCCTTAGCAATGCCCTCAGCATAATTAAGCAGCAGATCACCGTTGGAATCTGAACATACTGTAAGGCCCTTAGCAATGCCCTCAGCATAATTAAGCAGCAGATCACCGTTGGAATCTGAACATACTGTAAGGCCCTTAGCAATGCCCTCAGCATAATTAAGCAGCAGATCACCGTTGGAATCTGAACATACTGTAAGGCCCTTAGCAATGCCCTCAGCATGGTGAGTTATCTGCTCAACAGGTGGCGTTGTGTGTGTGTAAGTGTTAGAGTCTGAGTGTAGGGGATGAGACAGTGAAGCACGGGAACGAGGTGGCTTCAGAGATGGGGTCGTTTCGGGCCATGAGTGAGCACCGTGCCTCATGTGAAGGCAAGATGGCAGGTGCTCGTTGTACTCTACGTGCTTCACATGTCTCACTCCCTATACTGGAACAAGACCTCACGGGCTTCACTGTTCATTGTAAAGCGGTGAATGTTAAGGCTCTCAGCCTATGCCCGAGAGGAAGTAAGTTGGAATATAGAAAAAAAAAAAAAAAAAAAAAAATAATTAAGCAGCAGATCACCGTTGGAATCTGAACATACTGTAAGGCCCTTAGCAATGCCCTCAGCATAATTAAGCAGCAGATCACCGTTGGAATCTGAACATACTGTAAGGCCCTTAGCAATGCCCTCAGCATAATTAAGCAGCAGATCACCGTTGGAATCTGAACATACTGTAAGGCCCTCAGCAATGCCCTCAGCATAATTAAGCAGCAGATCACCGTTGGAATCTGAACATACTGTAAGGCCCTTAGCAATGCCCTCAGCATATTTAAGCAGCAGATCTCCGTTTCACCATTTCTCCCACTTGGAAAATTGGAATTTATGTATGGTTGTCTGGAAGGACACATGTATGAGAATGTATACATAGTTCTGATACTCTTGGCATCAGAAGTAACCTTCACTCATTATAAGATCTGAAGACCATCACATTTCCAATGTTGCAAAATTATAAGGTATCTCAGGACAATACGAAGGACAACCTATAATGTACATATCTACTTTTGAAAATAATAATGCTTAGTTAGAGGAATTTGAATTTACAAGCTTATGCCATTCTCCTATTGATATTCTGACCATATGCCCAACATTCGCTATGAAACTTATCCCCTTTCTTAAACTGTCCTAAATCTCTAAAACTCAACAATACAATCTTAGAAAATTTACATTTTAAAGAATTGTCCAAGAAACCATTTCATCATGCTCATTCCATGCATCTTCATCACATGTATTTCCCATCGGAAGTCACTGTTACCAACTCTTGTTATAACGACATCCCTGTATCTGAACACGTGGTATCAGGTCACATGATTCACATCATCATCCCTGACAGCTGCAATATGCTTCTCATGTATCCATCTACCCTACATTTTACCATTACACCTCAATTGAATAAGGATATGAAGTAGATGACATGTTTCACTCTCTCCCTAACATTTCAACGAATATGTCTCTCCTTCAATTCAACTCATCTCATCTTGAAACCATAAAATTAATCAATATTTCTATGAGCCCCATTAACTTTGTTAAATATTATCACCCTTATCCCAAGGGGTAAGGGGGCTTTCATCAATGGCAAAGAAAAAATAAATACATTTGATCCACACATCCTACTGCATGTCATAAGAGTTGAGATGGTGCTACACTTGTGGACCAACGGTCATTACTATTTAATGAAGCCTTTACCATTTGGCGCTGCTTTGATACGACACTGCCAAAGCTGGTGAGGAGCGGATAGGTGCCACAGGAGACTATACTAGTCCTACATGAGTGCCGTATAGGTGCCACACCAGATTCTGCCACAGTGTAAACATGTTGGGGCAGCGTTGTGGCAGGATTTCATTATTCTATAGTTCAAGTAACCTAATTGCAGCTCACTGACAATGAATGTAACCCCCCTGGTGCCTTGAGGCTGACCCGGCCGAAGGGATCCAGAGGGAACAGCACACAGTGTTCCCCCAGACTGGCACTCTCCGCCTAACAATATAGAGGCTCGAACGTGGTGGTAGCACTCCAGGAGGCTGCCAAGTCATTAGGTGTATAATGCCAGGCCAGCCGTAGTGCCGTGTACGTGCATGGGGTGCGTCCCTGCGGGTTAGTTCTGCTGGGGTGTACGGCCTCCGGAGCAGTCTGGAGCGACTGAAAAGCGGACAGTAATTTTTCTTTGCCAGCTCCTCCTTACCGAAAATAAAAGACAAAGCAACATATAAACCACACAAGTCTGATGTCCAAAAAACGCACAGGAGACAAAATACAGACTCCCGCACATTCAGGTTTGCAAGCGTGGTTGTAGGTAGTTTGAATGGTAGAGCAAATAAAGTGTTGGGAGTACTTGAATGTAGATGAATGGAGGTGTGCTGCGCCCAGGAAACCTGATGGGAAGGGTGTGGTGCGCAGTAGGTAGCTGGAAAAAAACAAGAGATACCGTTTTTATTGGAAGGGGGTGAATCTGGAAAGGCAATAGGAAGAGTGGGTGTCCTGGTATCCGAGGAGTGGGAAAAGAGTGTGATTGAAATAAAGAGAGTAAATGGGTATTGAAACTGAAAGTTGGTGAAAGAATTATGTTTGAGATATCGGCATAGGACCCACAGGTTTGCTTAAACAGAGAGCTGAAAGAGGCCTTCTGAAACGACCTAATCAATGTCATTCAGGGCCTCTCAGATAATAACCATATCACAGTAGTAGGTGAACACCTTCATGGGCTTGTGGGAGCATTTGCTGATGAGTAGGGGGGGGGGGGTGCATGGTAGAAAAGGGCACAGAAGCAGACATCTAGCAGGCGAATACATACTGGAGTCCTGTGTTGCACTCAACATGGTTGTGTGTAACTCTAAGTTCAAGAAAAGGTTGAGTCATTTGATCACATACAGTTCTGGGGGCACCAATAGCCAGATAGATTACTTCTTGGTGAACAGGGAAGACTGGAAGTTTGTTCAAGATGTAAAGGTCATCCTGAGCGAAGAACGTTTCTTTTAACATAACCTCCTAGTCAGTAACTTGAGCTTAAGGTGAGATCCTCTTGCAAGAAGGTATACATGCCATAACAAAAAAATGTAGTTGTTGAATAAATATGATTGCAAGGATAGGCTATACAGTGAGCTGGAGACATTGGTTAGGAATAGGGGCACTAAGACAAATGATGTAAACATCCAATGGAATTTACTTGAACATAGCCTCCTGGCTACCACTGGCAAAGTCTGTGGGAAAAACTAAGGGTCCCCCCAGGCATAAGACTTTCTGGTGGTGGAATGATTAGGTTGAAAATGCAATAAAGGAGAACAAAAATATGTTTCGAAGCTTGGAAGAAAGGAGGCGGCAGGGAGGAATATCTGGTGGCTAAGCGAATTGCAAAAAAAAAAATATATATATACAATGCAAGGCAAATTATATAGGACTTCATTTACCAAGTGGCTGACACAGAAAATCCCAATCGTATCTTCAACTTAATTAGGCACTCGAGTTAAGGATGACAATAGATACATTAATTACATACAAGCAATATCTTAGTAATTAACTAAATGATTTATAATTAAATTTTACCATTCTTTTTAAGTCTTATGATGACAAAGAATGTCGAAACTGTCACTAATATACAATAAAGATATGTTCATCATTACGCTGGTATTATTTGCCATATATATATATATATATATATATATATATATATATATATATATATATACTGTATATATATATATATATATATATATATATATATATATATATATATATATATATATATATATATACAATTACATATATACTGTATATATAATATATATATATATATTATATATATATATATATATATATGAATGTTCCATACTGACAGGTAGATGGGTAGGGTGGAGGAGAAAAACACAGGGAAGAGCTATGAATCCTTTATTCGCTAACGTTTCGTTTCGGGTTATGTTGTGTACCCATCTTCAGAGGTACACAACATAACCCGAAACGAAACGTTACCTGTGTGTTTTCTCCTCCACCCTATCCATATATATATATATATATATATATATATATATATATATATATATATATATATATATATATATATTTTATATATATATATATATATATATATATATATATATATATATATATATATATATATATATATATATATATAGTATATATATATATATATAATATATATATATATATATATATATATATATATATATATATATATATATTAAGTATAGTATATCTCACAAATACACGTGAGCTACAAATTATTGTTTTACTATCTGATAGGACTGAGAGTCAATGCTTTAATCAACTCTACCACAGCTAAGGTAGAGTTTATTAAAGCATGGACTCTCGTCCTGAATGTTGGTGGTTTGAATCCGTTTGGTGGTGGTTTAAGTTTATAATAACTTTCAGATTTTAACTAGTATAGTCTTTACCTTTACCCAGATAGTATTAACTGTATGGTTCATTTATTGGTATTAGCCCTTGTCGTATTGGAGACCTCTCTTTTATTGTATTCACCAGTTAGTTTGTTTGGCTGACCTTAGTGACTGTCATTCATCTATCTATCTATCATGATCTTGAATGGTGTTGCTCTGGATGGTATTTAAACTGCTTCGAGGATAACTGGTTGAACAAGCAATACTAATTGAGTAACTAGATGTTACTGGGTGTATTCTCCGGGCGATTTGAATGGGATAATTTAGGGTACCCAGGAGTTGGAACAATATATATATAAAAATATAAGAAAACATATGTAGAATGGATGAGTGAGTGAGATAAGTGGTGAGACTAAGGAGATTATCTAGGAATGAGAACAGAAAAATCAAAGCACCTTAGTTCGTGGAAACAGAGTTAAAGCTACTCCTTTGGGTCCTCTCCTCCTATGTTCTCGCTCTCTCTTTCAAATGAGAAATTTCAGTTCTTTGAATGCACAATTGAGGCATACAAGAGTCAAGTGGACGAACTTCGTCGCGAAAATTCCATGTTAAGGAAAAGGTGGACAAACTTGGCAGCAAAGTAAGCATTTCACACCAATTTGATTCATTCCAGGTGGTAAGTCACAACAGGAAACCGAACAAGGGGAAACAGACACTGGGTATGCCTACGAAAAATAAATATGCTGTTCTTACTGATGATAAGGAAAAGGATAAACCAAATGATAAATCTGTTCAAGAGAAAAGAACAAAAACAAAAGGCAAAGCATCGACCCCTAAAACAAACAATGCAAAGTCACAACACAAGTTCATAGCCAGCAAAAAAGAGTCCTGTACCACAGTATACAGTGATAGCCTTCTCCGTGGACAGGGAGTAGAGTTTGCCATGAAAACAGACAAAAGTGATCCGTAAATGTAATTCCTGGAGGAAAGCTGGAACACATCACTAACAGCATGTGTAACTCTACCATACCGACAGGATCGTGTGTAGTAGCAAACGTAGGCTCCAATGATTGCTTCGACGGTGGTAGGGTCCCTATAAAAGACATACTAGGTAAGTACAGAAAACTTATCAAAATTATGAAAAACAAGGCTGAAAAATGCGTGATAAACGGAATCATCCCTAGGTTGAACGCGAACTCCTACAGTAATAGTCGAGCACAGGAAATCAATAATTCAGTACAAGAAATGTGTGACACGGAAAATGTATTCTTTGTAGAAAATTGGAGAGAATTCCAAGGAAAATCGTCCCTATACAAAAGTGATGGTATTCATTTATCCGAAGCAGGTGTGAGATATATGAGTGGTATTAGGAGCGCAGTTGCATACAAAGTTCACGAGTGCCCCACTAAGCCGGAAACACCTTTTCTGATTAATTTGGAGGATTATTGACCTAAAGTCCTCCTCTCTCCCCCTCTACTTCCCATTAAAACATGCACTCAGCCCCCGTAAATACTGTAATTACCCCACACCAAATCAGCCAACCGTAAATAGTCGCACCCAATCATTGACCGTTAATAATCCCCCTTGACCTTAAACTCTCAAACTAAAATCAGACCGACACCAGTTGCCCAAAATAGACAACTAACGCAAACAATGCCAAAATCATATACCTCCCTCAATCAAGAGTTCAGTAGAATAAAAGTATTATCCTTCAATGCATGTTCGATTAGGAACAAGATTGAGGAACTAAAATGCCTTGTGTTAACAGACAAAAATAGACGTAATTAGTGTTACAGCTCACCTCGATTTTAAAAACAGAGATCTAATTTCTGAATACCACATCGACTCCTACAAAAAAATTCATGAAGACAGGTGCAATGGTAAAACTAGAGGTGGAGTGACTATGTGGGTAGCATGTTAACTAAATCCAACCGAGGTTTCACTCCCCCAAAATAATAAAGAAATAGTGTGTGTCAAATTAAACATGAAAAACTCAAACATTAATATCACTACTGCATACCGACCTCCAAGTCAAATATTTTGTTCCTTCCAACAACCAACCATACTCCTAAAATCGATTAATGAAATTTACAAACACATGTGGCAGTCCGTGGACTCGAACCCAGGATGCTCACACCGAAAATCAACACCTTATACATCGCACCACGAAGACAGTTAAAGGTAAATGAGGTCGATGATAATCACCTATGCGAAATATTGCAACAAATCCTCAATGCTAACGAAAGCATAATACTCGGAGACTATAATCTACCTAACATTGACTGATGCCTTATGACAGGAAATAGTTACAATTCGCGAAACATGATTAATTTCATACAAGACAATTTTCTACATCAAAGTGTTTCAGAACCGACACGCGATAAAAACATACTAGAGCTCGTTATCAGTACAAATGAAAACTTAATATATAAACTTGACGTCGGTGAGCACCTATCCACCTCTGACCACAAGCTCATTAGAATCGACATTAATTGCAAATATACTAATGAACAACAGGAAATGAAGATACCAGATTGTAAAAATGCAAATTACAACGAACTTAGGAAAGCCCTCAGTGACTTGCATATTCAGCTAAGCAATATTGACAAAACAAGCGAAGTATGGGATAAATTTAAAATATATTCATGAGTGCTCAGAATAAATACATACCCACTAAAACTAAAGTAAATACTTGCAAAAAGCCAAAAACAAGCCTCCCTGGTTCGATCAGAATATTTGCAAGGCGCTAAGGGAAAGGAATAAATATCATAAACTAACTAAAAATGACATAAATAATGAACACTTCAGCTATCTATACAAACAAAGTAGAACAAAGTAAAGACATTAATTAGGACAGAGAAGCGTAATTACGAATATTATATAGCAAAGGAAAGTGTAAAAAATCCAAAGTAATTTTATGGTTACCTGGTAATAGAAAAATTAAGACCGGAATAGGGTCATTAATAAATAATGACCAGACAGTAACAGGAGATAAAAACATTGCTAATTTGCTTAATGAATATTTTTGTTCCGTCTTTACTAAGGAAGAACATAACACTCTTCCTGAAACAAACGTAACAACGCATGAAATAGGAAACTTTACCATAAGCAAAAGTGATGCGTTATGTAAGCTGAACAACTTAAATACTAACAAAACCACTGGGCCGGATAATATTCACTCATGAATTCTGAAAAACGTGAAAGAAGAAATAGCACAGTCCTTACTTAACATTTTTAACTTGTTGCTCAACTAGGAAACCGTACCTAGTGATTGGAAAACCGCAAATATCACTCCAATATTTAAGAAAGGAAATAAAGCCCAAGTAAGTAATTATAGACCAATCAGTTTAACTTCAATCATAGCACAAATTATGGAAACAGTTCTGAGAGACAAGATAGTAGATTATCTGGAGTCAAACAAATTAATCAGAGAAAACCAACATGGCTTTGGATCCAGTAAGTCATGCCTAACAAATTTGATAGAATTTCATAATAAACTATTTACATATAACGACTCTACTACATCATTAGACATAATTTACTTAGATTTCCAAAAGGCATTCGATAAGGTATCTAATGAAAAATTATCAAAGAAATTGGAAATGTTGGGCATTAAAGGAAAAATTCATGCATGGATAAAAAGTTGGCTGACAAACAGAAGGCAGAGAGTTGTGATAAACGGAGTAGAATCTGAGTGGGAGCCAGTTTATAGTGGAGTGCCTCAGGGATCGGTCCTGGGGTCAGTTTTGTCTCTAATCTATATAAATGACATCGATGATGAACTAAATAATACTATCTCAAACTTCGCTGATGACACGAAGATAGGAAAATCAGTATTAACCAAAGAAGATAGAAATAAACTGCAATCTGATTTAAATAAAATAGTAGAGTGGTCTGAAAAATGGCAGATGCCATTCAATGTTGACAAATGCCAGGTCTTGCAAATACTGTAGGTAGTAAAACAAAATATATGAATACAAGATGAAAGGCCAGCCAATCAAAACAATTGCATTAGTTAAAGGCCTGGGGGTTCTTATATCTGAAAACTTAAAGACCTCAGATCAAGGTGCAGCAGCTGCGAATAAGGCCAATCGAGCAATGGGATATTTTAAAAGATATTTTACTTATAAAAATGAGAACATAATAGTACCTTTATTTAAAAGCATAGTGAGGCCCCATCTTGAATATGACGTGAAGTTTTGGTCTCCTTGTCTGAGCAAGGACAACCCTTGTCAGGCGGCGCCGGACTTAAGTCGGTCTAGAGAAGAAAGGACTATGTGGCGGGGACCGACTTAAGGCGGTGTTCAATTTTGAGCAATATTTGGCTCTGAGAGAGAGACGAGCGGTGGGAGGAGCGTAGGTCGGCTCTGACCGTTCGGCACGGCTCCCGCGGCAGCACTGGGCCCGCCTCCTCACACACCCACACTCACTGCCTCGCTACACAGGGAATTATGTAAGGAAATTACCGTATTTTAGGTATTTTTCCTTCGTCTTGCACGATCGTTGCAAGAGAACGTGTAGTCGTAGAAGGATGGTTCTGGTGTCATTGGAAAGCTCAATTATCGCCCTTTAAGGGATACATAATTGTATTACGCTCTGGCTCTTGTTTATGCATGAAAAAGAGTACGGAAACAAGGTCGTTTAGGGTAAAACCACCCGCTTGGCGGGTAGTAGAAGTTACTGATGGGCCCACCGCTCGTAAGGCGTTAAGAAACTCGAGTCGGTGCAGCGTAGAGCGACAAAATTGATTCCGTCACTAAGAAATAAATCTTATGTAAGACTAAAAAAAAAAAAAAAAAAAAAAAAAAACTTAAGAAAAGAAGATTGCGAGGTCAATTAATTGAGTGTTTCAAGATACTAAAGGGATTTGACATAATTGATGTAGATTCACTTTTCAAAATAGATATTAGTTCATTGACTCGGGGAAATGGAATGAAGTTAAAACCAGGAGGGCGAATCTTGGTCACAAAGCATTTCTTCACCTACAGTGTGGTCATCGAGTAGAACAAATTGCCTGAGAAAGTGGTACAATGTAAGACAATTGACACATTCAAAAGAAGTCTAGACATCCATTTTGAGGTGGGAATAATATAGGCTAAAAAAAAAAAAAAAGAGGTTAAGCATCAGCAGTATATATTATTTGTTAACTTCGTTTTTTACTAAAAATTTCCCAGTAGAAGTTTTCCTCACTCTGCTGGGGGAGTTCTTTCCCCAACATAATTTCATGCCGACCAACGGTCGGAGGGTGAGGTGGGTGGAGAGAGAGCCTTCTTTTTTGCTATCCTTGCCTTCCACTTGTAGCAAATTCTATATTAGCATTAAGTCCGGACTACCTAGTAGGGACCGCAAGGGCTGTGTAGTCTGTGTATCTATGTAACTCTGTGCAACTCTCTCTCTCTTTCTGGACTCCCTCCCACCTTATAATCTCTGCCTATAAACACATTTTAGAACAAACTTGGTTCATATTTAAAGTTTGTAATCTGTTGAAGAACGCTAAGAAGTGCAGGGGGGGGGAGGGGGGGAGAGCGTTGGGGGGGGGGAGATAAGAGGAGGGAAGGAGAGAGGGTGGGTGGGTAGGGGGGGATAGAAGAGGGAGTAAGGGAGGCAAATAGGAGGAAATGAGTGAAAAAAGGGAGGGACAGAGAGAAAAAAAAAGGAGGAAGGGAAAGAGTAAAATACGGATGTGGAAGGAAGGCAGGTATTTGGGATGAAGGGAGGGAAGACAGTGGGGAGAGAGAAGGAGGGAGGTAAATAGGAATGGATATGGCGTGTAGGAGAGAATAGTTGAAGGGCATGAAATGGGACATCATTTACATAAATTTACTTAAATCACTCAGACTTTACTAGGTGGAATCAATTCTTAGATAGTAAAACCACAGTAAAATGAAACTTCAGAAAAGGATAATAAAGCAGAGGGAAAATGAGAGAGAGAAAAAGAGAGGAGAGGTAGGAGGAAGTGAGTTACAAGGAAATACAAGGAATAGTTAGTATCTTAAAGACATAGCGGTTCATTCCGGGGAGATACTCGAAATGAAAAAGAAAGATTGTGTAGTGCACTACACTAATTACAGAGTCTGCTAAATATTGTTTACTCTCATTTTGGACTGATCTACTGAAGAACTGCTTACAGCTTCTGAGGGAAGTTTGTTGCAGGTAAAACAAACCTTATGTGTGAAAAGGTTTTCACAAATACTAGTAATGAATCTTTTCAATTCTAACTTTTAGCCATGGTTGCGTGTTGTATTCATAAAGAGACAAAACCATTTGCTTTAATCCATATTGTCAAACCCATTAAGTATTTTAGAACCTTCAATGAGCTGACAATTGGTTGTTTCCAATTAAAAGAAATCAAGAGCTCTCAACCGGAAGGTCCTATAGTTCAGTTTTCGAATCAATGGAATAAACTTTGAAACCCTAGCTTGTACTCTTTCCAGTCGCTCTACTTCTTTCCTGAGACCAGAAGTGAACAGCATACTTCAACACTTATCCAAGTTTAGTGACATCAGCCATGTCACAGACCATTCACCCAGTCTAATAAGATCCATCCTGAGCTGTTCAACCCCATTAGGGTCCTTCACATTCACCCCCTCAGTCTGATCAGTATTACTTATTGATCTGTGGACAGACATCACTGAAATTTGAATATTCCCGCCCAAAAAGCTTCTAGGCGCGGCCAACATAATAATTGTATCGCTCGTTTTTCATCCACAAATATCACCCCAACAATATTTTTTTTTTGTTTTTATTATGAACTGCAAGAGGAAAGGTTATTCTATAAGATTTCATCAACAAAAAACAAAAACAAATAATATGTGGAATTTCACAGTAGGTGAAAGCATATCTTCAGTCCGCCCGTATTTGCCCTCCCCATTTTCACCGATACATTGTGGGACAATTTTTTTTTTAAGCAAGTGGTATTTAGGATTTTTCATTAGCTTTCGAATGGTATCTATATCTTAAATATACGATCAAAACTTCTATTTTTCCGGAACATTTTTGTCTGTGTGCCGCATATTTTTAGTCCGTGTTCCGCCCTCGCTGACATGTAAATTTGTTTGCTTCACTTCACGCTCTATTTAAATATAATTTAAGGATCGATACAGTTTTTAAATATTAATTTCGTATATCGGCAATGAATGCAGATTGTTATTATCTAAGAACCAGCTCTGTACAACAAAAACTCGATTTTATATGAATATTTTCATATGCGCATACCTTACAACGAAATAATTTAACCATTACTTACCTTATCGTTGACCGTTGAACGTAATATATTAACACCATGTGTATTGAGGCTCTCCAATCACATTTCAGTCATTTTCAATGCTATACATTATCATTTATATCACATAAAGCCACTCTAAGACCATATATCTAGGGGGGCGGCCATTTTTAAATGTCGCTATGCCTTCTCATGCATGGCTGTCTCAGGCAAACTGGGATTTTTCCACATTTAGAGCTTACTCGCATAAGGATATTTTTACATTACAGTGTTGTAAGTTACCTCACGTAAATCCTTAGATTTTCAGTGACACCCTGGTGAAAAGATATACGCGATCGCGTATATAATTACTTTGCTAGGTTTACATAAGTTTTGCCTCCGATTATGTACGCGATTGCCTCAAAATCGGTGTTTGGTCCAAAGTACTTATATACGCGCGATTGCGTCATATCAGACGGAGGGGGTTCACTCCAAACTTTAAGTTAGCTGCAAACTTGGAGATCACACTCAACATACCAATATCGATATCATTGACATATATGATAAACAGCAGTGGGTCCAGGACAGATCCCTGTGGAACTCCAGAAGTGACTGTAGTCTACTCATAAGAAACACCATTGATTACCACCCATTGCTGTCTACCTGTTAGCCAACGTTTTGTCCAATTTGTGACCTCTGTTACCTAGTGTACTCTTTTGACATTAGCCTGCAATGAGGCACTTTGTCAAAAGTGTTTTTGAATATTTAAGTAAATGATGTACACTATTTGTGTCATACTTACTCAGCATTTTGTGTCTTTATCTCAAATTTACTTTCTGACCATTTCATAGCTGCGGTTATGGATAGCCACCGCTCTCTTCCACAACCTATCAACTCTGGTGTTCTCCAGTTCTATTTCTATTATATATTAATGATCTTCATAACTGTACCTCTAGTCCTATCCACTACTATGCCGATGGCACTATTCAGCTACTATGGGTTTCAGAGGCTGTGTGGCATCGTTTTTTCGGGAATAACACTATTAACAAACAGTTGGATCAGTATGACATTTTGCCAGAGCTTGTTTCACACCGTTCCCTAATTTTCGTCAATATTGTGCATTACCAAAAGTGGAGAATTAAGCCACTTGTCCCTTAGTCATGAGGACGAGGATATGTGCGATGGTCCATGGCACTCTTTGAGCATATTAAAGGGGATATTGATACTTATAATTTTGATGTGTGAGTGGATATATTCAGTCTCATTATTTTATATAACAAATCATACATTGCAATTTTTATTCATGTCAATATCATTATCCATTGTGTTCTGTAATGATTGCTTCTATTGACCTTTAACATTTATTTTAATTGTGCTAATTATGTATTATGTTCTCTTTGCCAAACATACTAATATGTATTATTGTATGACGTTATATTTTAATATCTTATTAATATATGATATAGTACATGTTTTAAAATTTCAATATGATATTATATTATACATTGAATTACATATAGTATATTGATATTATATAAATTATATTTTTTGTTTATATTGTCATGATCCTCAAAGGTTAGTATTACAAATCTAATTTGCAGCGAGGTGAGTTCAATATATATTTCATACTCCTCAAATTGATAGTACGGTATATTATATAATTCTCATCAATCAGTGTTTCACCTTCCTCCTATCTCTTGATATATAATGCCTATAATTGTGTACTGTATTGTTTAAATTCAGTGTATAATGGATAATGCACTGGAATTGAACAACAAAATGTTGTACCAACACATACTGTACATACAGTAAATAATAACATGACAAAGGATTCAATACACAAAATTCCCCATTATTTTACTTTGACTGTAGGGGTTATTTTTGCTTTATTCTGTGTGATTTATATTTTTTAGTGCAGCCACAGGAGAAGGTGGGGGGGGGGGTTCTATTTGCTGCCATGAGGGTGAGGTGTTGTGCCGGAAGGTGATGTTGCCACAGTGTTAGATACACATATGTATAATTAATTTGTTGTACATGTATTAATATATTATTTAAGTCATTTTTGCTAATCAGGAGTTGGTAAAATAATTAGTATTCAAATACATCACATCATAAATGAGTCACAAATTAAATCAACACCAATCAACTAATATTTTGTTAACAGTACAGTATTAAAAGATGAATGAATAGATAGTATAAACTTAATGTTATGCTTGATTATTCACCCGCAATGTACACCAATGTCGAACGATGGAGAAGCTCTGACTGCATGTCGCCTGATACCTTTAAATAAGAATCCAGGAGTTAGACCAGTAGGCGTTGGGGAAGTTCTTAGAAGGATTATAGGAAAAGCAATCATGTCTGTATTTGGAAAAGATGTACAAAGAGCAGTTGGCAACTTACAAGTATGTGCAGGACAGCAAGCCGGAGGAGAAGCAGCAATACATGCAATGGGGAAGGTGTATGCCGAGGAAGATTGTGAAGCGGTTCTGCTAGTGGATGCAACAAATGCCTTTAACACCATTAATAGGGAGGCAGCTATTCACAACATCAAGATCAAATACCCGAGCATCGCAAAATAAATAGAAAACACTTATAAGGAGCCAGCTAACCTGTATATAGTGGGAAGCACAAAGAAGGAAGAAATGAAAATTCTCAAATCAAATGAAGGAACAACGCAAGGAGATCCTGTGGCAATGGCAATGTAAGCTCTGGCACTATCTATTCTGCAGCAGAAAATAAAACATGAAGAAACCCGAGTGAAACAAGTGGCGTATGCTGATGACCTCACAGGTGCACGAAGGATAAGGGATCTCAAAGAATGGTGGCAGAGAGTACAATCGGTTGGCTGAGTCATTGGGTACCATATTAATGCTAGTAAAAACATTTATTTTTTTTTTTTTAAGAGACAATGAACGGAGGAAGGAAAAACACAGATAAAACAAAAAGGTCCATGTGCCTAAAGGCATCCTCCATTCATAAAATGTGTGTAACAACTGGATTTAAACATTTGTAGATTGTAAGTTTGTGGAAAGCAATTCGAGGGAAGTGAATTCCAAAGAGTAGTAGCTCTGGGGATAAATGAATTCTGATAAGCAGAAGTTCTGCATTGTGGAGGAGAAAGTGTAAATTCATGGGCGCTCTCAGCTGCCCTAGTTCTACGGGGAAAGATGTGGAGAGGCGGCACATTTGAAGCAAGTTCCTCGGAACAATTGCTGTGAAAATATCTGTAGAATAATGCAAGGGATGCAACGTTTCTTCGTATGGATAATGTAGGAAGGTCCTGTGTGATTGCAGGGTTATTGATTAATCTAATAGCTTTATTTTGAATTTTGTCCAACTGCCTCAATGCAACCACTCCACTTCCACCCCACAGAGGTGAACAGTAATCCATCTGAGAACGCACATGACTTTTATATATCACGGCCAACTGCTCGTCAGTGAAGAATTCTCGAACTCTGTACAGGAGTCCCAGTTTTTTAGAGGCATTCCTAGCAATGCTTCTAACATAATGTGTCCAGCTCAAGTTAGTAGTTAATGTTACACCGAGAATGTCAATACTAGGGGAAGTGGGAATATTTACATCATTAAAAAATATATGGGAGTCAGTGAGATTCTGTCGGTTAGAAAATTGAATGTACTTGGTTTTCTGTGCATTAAAGGAAACTAGATTCTTTTGTCCCCATTCTTCAATTCTAGAAAGGTCCTGGTTCAGAGAAGTTGCAGTGTTTATTTTTGAATTTATAAGATCGGGTTGGGTGAAAGAATTGGTAAATGTGAAGGAACTGTGGAGTGTTGAGTCATCTGCGTAGGAATGTATTGGATTATGAGTGGTAGATATGAGATCATTGATATGAATGAGGAACAGATTGGGGCCAAAACTGATCCCTGGGGAACACCAGCATTTATTGAGTGAAATTGAGAATAAAGGCCATCTACCATTACACGTATTTTTCTGTTATGAAGATAAGAAGAAATTAGTGGAACTAATGATGCAAGGCCGTAGTGTGACATCTTCGACAATAAGGATTGATGCCAGACTCTATCAAATGCCTTTGATATAACCAGTGCTATTGTATGTGTTTCACCATGTTGGTCTGTAGCTTGGTTGATTTGATGCGTAAGAAGGCAAAGCATGTCTGCAGTTGATCGACATCGTCTAAAACCATATTGCCTATCACTGATTAATTTATTATTCTCAAGATGCTTAATTATGTGATTATTTAATATAATTTCAAAGACTTTACCAAGAGTGGAAGTTATAGCTATTGGTCTGTAGTTTGATGGATCTGAAGAGGCACCTTTTTTAGGAACTGGATGGATGTTTGCTTCTTTCCAGGGTACTGGGAAGCATGAGGTATGAGTACACAGACGGACATTTTTGCCAATACAGGAGCGAGCACCAAGGAGCAATTCTTAAGTACTATTGGAGGAATTTCATCTGGACCAGGAGCCTTATCTACTGAGAGATTCTGCAAAATAGTTTTGACATGTCTGGTGTGGATCTTAAGTGAGGGAATCTCAGGCGAATTAAAATTAAGTACAGGGACATCTTGATTTCTTTCATCTAAGGTTGAGTTGGTGGAGAAAATATCCGCAAGAAGGTTAGCTTTACCTCGTGGGTCACTTACAAGATTGCCAGTCGGAGATTTTAATGGTGGAATGGATGAAGCAGTAGTGAAGTTGGATTTAAATGAGTTAAGAGTAGACCAACATATTTTGTTATCATTTGGATTATTTAGCAGTTTATTTGCCTGCTTGTGGAGAAAGTTTGATTTAGTTAGGTTTAATACAGTTTTGGCATGATTTCTGATGTTTCTAAAGTAATTAAAGGCTTCATGTGTTTTTGATCTTGTGTATGCATTGTAGGCTATTGCTTTTTGTTCAGTTACTCTAGCACAATTATGGTCAAACCATTTAGGTGAATTAGATCTTTTACTGTACTTTTGATGAGGAATAAAAGTTTCCATTCCAATTTTTACAAAATCTTGTATGTGGCTCAAGGTGGAGTGTGCATCATTAGAAAAAAAAGAGGTCCGGGGAATATCAATAAAGAAACCTTGAAGACCCTCCCAGTCTGCCTTATCGTAATGCCATTTAGTCACCAAAACAGGTTCAGAGTTGGGAAGGTGTGGTAGGTGATAGACAGGTGGCCTGTATCAGACAGTGATCAGAAGATCCAAGCGGGGACCTCACTGTAACATCATAATTTTCTTAATTGGTTGTTAAAAATAAGTCCAGTAGGTGGGAATTATGATTAGGATTATCTGGTACACGGGTGGGTTGGTTGGCTAGTTGAGTGAGATTAAATGAGTCTGCAAATAGCTCACATTCAAGACCAGCATCATCAGTCCTGGCTGAATGAGTGAGCCATTCAACATTATGGACATTAAAATCACCCAACACAGTGATTTCAGAAGAAGCGTTTAAGTTGAGGACACTGAGTTGTGAGGACAGAGAATCAAAATGCCTTTAACACCATTAATAGGGAGGCAGCTATTCACAACATCAAGATCAAATACCCGAGCATCGCAAAATACATAGAAAACACTTATAAGGAGCCAGCTAACCTGTATATAGTGGGAAGCACAAAGAAGGAAGAAATGAAAATTCTCAAATCAAATGAAGGAACAACGCAAGGAGATCCTGTGGCAATGGCAATGTAAGCTCTGGCACTATCTATTCTGCAGCAGAAAATAAAACATGAAGAAACCCGAGTGAAACAAGTGGCGTATGCTGATGACCTCACAGGTGCACGAAGGATAAGGGATCTCAAAGAATGGTGGCAGAGAGTACAATCGGTTGGCTGAGTCATTGGGTACCATCCTAATGCTAGTAAATCTGTACTAATAGTGAAAGAAGACCAGTATAAAGAAGCGGTGCAGACATTTGATGGGACAGGAGTGAATATTACAAAGGTGGGTCAACGCCATTTGGGAGCAGTAATAGGCACAGAGGAATGCAGGAGAGTCTATGTGCGAAAAAAGGTAGCGGAGTGGGTAAAGGAAGTGAAAACCCTGGCAGACATTGCGAAATCTGAACCACATGCTGCATATACTGCCTTCACATATGGTGTTAAGCACAGATGGACCTTTCTTATGAGAACAGTGCCTGACATTAGACCGATGCTCCAACTGCTGGAAGAAGCAATCAGAGGAGCATTCATTCCTGCTTTAACAGAGATAGAAGGTGTCACGCAAGAGCTAAGAGATCTATTAGCTCTTCCGCCAAGGTTCGGAGGTATGGGGATCATAAACCCAGTGGAGGTGGCACCTCATGAGTACCAAAATTCCCTAAAACTTACTACGTCTCTGACAGAAAAAATACGGGAGCAAAATGAAAATGATGAGGTGGACGAAGATGAACAACGAAATGTAAGACAGGAAATTACAAAGAGCAGAGAAGAGAGACAAAAACATAGCCTAGAACAAATTAAGACCGAATGTAGTGAAGAACTGAAAATGAGAGTTGAGATGGCACAAGACACAGGGGCTTCAAATTGGCTAACTTCATTACCAATAAAGGAAAAAGGCTTCAGCTTAAATAAACAAGAATTCAATGATGCCGTAGCCTTGAGGTATGGGTGGCCAGTTTCGAACCTGCCGCTGAAATGTGCATGTGGTGAAATAAACAACTCGAACCACTGTATGACCTGTAAGAAAGGAGGATTCATCTGTATCCAGCATGATGAAGTACGAGACATCACTGCACAAATGCTGGACGAGGTGTGCCATGATGTCAGAATCGAACCGAAACTTCTGCCTATGGACGGACAGCGCTTGGCCCACAATACTGCAAATACTTCAAATGAAGCAAGAGTGGACGTAAGTGCTCGAGGTTTTTGGACGAGGGGACAACGGGCTTTTTCGACATCAGAATCTTCAACCCAAGAGCACAAACATATCGTGAGCGAGGACTCAAGGCGGCATACTTGAGAAACGAAAGTGAAAAGAAACGCGCTTATGAAGAAAGAATTTTGAACAGGAATCAAGGAAGCTTTACTCCTCTGGTCTTCTCATCGTCGGGAGGAATGGGACCTTCTGCAAGTGTCTTCTATGCCAGATTAGCTGAACAAATATCGGAGAGAAAGTGCCAGCATAGAAGCCAAGTCATAACTTGGATGAGATGCCGGCTCTCTTTCTCTCTTCTCAGGTCTGCACTCCTATGTCTCAGGGGTACAAGGTCTTCCCCGCTACAGAGGACAAGAGTGAGAGACTTGGACTTTGAATGGTCGTGGCGGAGGATCGAATTGGGGAACAACTAGCTTGATTGTAGGGAGGTACTGGTACAATAAGATAACTATAATGTAACTAGAATAAGATAGATTGTACACCATTTTGTAACTGTCACAATGTCGAACGATGGTGATAGAATGGTACTGAGACGGAAACGACGAAGCAATGATGGTGCAAGGACGTAACCGACGGTCCTATGACAGTACTTCGACAGCACAAGGACGGTACACCAATGTCTAACGGCACAAGACCGTCGGCCCCAAATTCAAAACATTTTGACATTTGTTTGTGCCTCGCCGACTAGTGGGGATGCTGCTAGGCTGCCCTGGGATGCCCCTAAAACTAGCCTGATCCCCCCTAGGAGTCCGCCATGTTTTCCAAGTGGGGCGTCGGACTAAAGATCGTGCATGTGTGAAGTACCCTGAAGGCAGAGAAGGTAGGGAGGAACGGCAGGAGTGTATGATGAAAGGAAGGCATGGGAGGAGGTAAGAAGGAATTAATGTAGATACGTATGGAAGGTACTGATAGGTAATTTTGAAAAGGAGCTTGTAGGTAGGCATGAAGGAAGAACAGAAGGTAGGTAGGTAAGCAGGGAGAAAGGCAGACATGAATGAAGGGATACCGATATATAGGTAGGTAGGTAATTAGTCACGTAGGGAAGAAGGCAGGCAGGGATGAATGTATTTAAGTTAGTAAGCATAATGGAAGTTTGAGAGGCAGTTAAGTAAACCGGCAGTATATGAGATGGGCAGGCTTGGAGGAAGGTTGTAGGTAGGCAGGCAGGCCAGGCAGTTAAGGAAGCAGGCAGGATATGAGGTAGACCGGGTAGGAGGGAGGTAGGTAGGCATGAAGGTATTAAGGATGGGGAACAGGATGGTTTATGAGAGTCGTAACAACATGATGTGTAGCCCAACACCAGTATATAGCCACACTACATACCTACCCTCTAGGACTTCACTCTAGTAGACACACACACACAGGTACACACAGAGGCACACACGCTCTCTCTCACACAAACCCACACAAACATTCAGATACGGTACAATTATTCACCTATAGTAAATCTTGGCTTACATTTCACTCACACACAGATGGATACGCACACGTAAAGATACAAATGTAAAAGTACCTCAACTTCTTACAGTTACGACAAATTTAGTGAAAATAGTCAATGATAATTATACTACTACTATTATTACTCACAGTGCAAGTGCGAAGTATAAAGATACATATATTAAGAAGAAGAAATATATAATAATTTCATATTTGTTTTCACCAACCCGCCAATTAATATACAAATAAACATAACTAGTGAAATCAATGAAAGTAATGAACACATGTGGTACTCCAAGGCCTCGAACCGAGGATACTCCTACCGAAATTCCGCACACTAAGCATTAGGCTATCAATACAGTTAAAGGTTTATGCATGTTAACCCACTGGATCCCAAGTAATATAATAATAAATGACACTCCAGGACCAGCCAAATCTCAATTTTTGTTCTTCCTGAAAACACATGGGATGGGTTAGTAATGAAGGAAAAACAACATAAAACCGCTCACCTAGGTAATTTTGGGGTCCTAGGGTGTGGGCAGGGGGGGGGGGGGGGGTCACCACCATCACTGGGTGATGGGTACGTGGTATAATAGCCTATCACTCCCCGCCCGTCCACACACACGCGGCTGGGCTTTGGGGGTTCCCAACCATCGGTATTGTTCTGTAGGATCCTAAAGTAGTTCCCACACCAATCTGAACCCTCTAGGTGCCATAGGACAAGAGTAATTAAAGCGGTCACATAAGCTGCGTCGCTGGGACTGTTGGTTACATACGTAGGTAACGCATAACGTGAGTCCCTGGGGTCGAAGGGGTTAAACACCTGCACAGTCTTGCTAGGGAGGCTTTTCTTAACTTGTGTAGGAATGGTCAAATTATAGGTAACTCAGATATTGAAGCAACGATTAGCATAGACAAGATTTTAAGAAAGCTCTAAATGAATGTAAAGTTAATGAAAGTAAAGAAATGTGATATTCGATTATGGAAAAAGTATCTAAGAATAATAATATAGACTTTTGAAAAGAAATACTAAGGAAAAATAATAAAAAGAGCTCTACTTATATAGTTAAAAGCTTAAGTAACCTTTCTAGCATTGCTGAATGATTTGCAAATACATTCGTAAATACAGATCTTGGAAACAATAATTAAAATCAGGAAAACGTTCTTAATTCAATAACAAGATTATGAATAAAGAGGAAACTTCATACGAAATTATCAAAAGAAACACTCAAGAATATAATATATAAATAAAAAATGGAATGGGGCAAGCTGGAATTCATTCTACGCTTTACAAAAAACACTCCAGATAGTTTCTTAAACAACCTTTTATTTGTCTATAACTCTTGTTTTACTCATTGCTATTAACCAGTGAACATGTTGAGGGGAACAATTACACCTACAATATTGCTAAAACTAAAAATAGCTGTGCAGGTGCGTCTGACTATAGGCAGGTCATGCAGTTCTCGTGCCTCCTAAAATGTTTGAGATGCATTTTCTAGAGTTTTTAAGTGAAACAAATTTAATTTTAGGCAATTTGGTTTTTATAAAAGGTTCCTCTACTACTGATGTTTGTCTGATTTTAAAAGATCTAATAACAAAAAATATATTTTAAGTGTAAACAAATTGGCATTTGCTATTTTCATAATTGAAGCAAAGCCTTTGACAATATAGATCATGTATTACTAGGTAAAAAGCTATTACACACGAATGTTCCAATTGATTTGACATTGCTATCACTAAGATACCTAAGAAATCAACAAACAAGTTTAGTATCAACTGGAAAGGATCCTTTGGTAATTTTTATAATATAGGAAAGGGGGTTAGGCAAGGAAGCATATTATCTCCATTTGTATTAATTTATTATATTAATAATTGTTATGCTAAGTTTTTGCTAGGGTTAACTGGACTATTTTGGTAGGTTCTTACTCGACTGGAGAAGTTGAAACCACATGAACACATGCACAAAGGTAATAGAGGATAAATATAATACAGAGTACAAGCATAGAGTATCTTATTCAATGTAACTATAATATTTATACAGAGTTACAGTCAGACATGGATAGGTATATACACAATATTTCCTAGCACGATCGAGGATCCACAACAAGTTCCAGGGGGATGACACTATGCACTTCCGGTGATGACACTAGACACTTCCGGTGATGTTGCACTTCCGACGAGGTTCTTGGGCCGTGGTGGTGGTCCTGTCGTGTGGTGATGACAGTAGGATGGAAGATGTTGTAGAACTCTTGAGTTTGGGGTCTTAAATGAATGTGTTACGTTCTACCAGTATTATACATAACATATCATCGGATTAACATAAGGAGAAGTTATACCAGTGTTATACTGTCTCTCTCAACTACCCTGACATTTATAAGAGTCGTTAATCAAAGAACATTTACAGTAGTCTTGGGTTTGGAGTCTTAAATGAATACGAGTCTGTTCTGCCAGTGCTATACATATCGTATCATCGGACTAACGTAAGAGGGTAGGGATGCCTGTGCTCTCCAACTTCTCTTAACTATTCTGATCTTTATAAGAGTCTTTCAGGGACTTTGGATGGGTTTTTATTTGGGCCTTTTACAAATATGTGTCTTATTGCCAGTGCCTGGGACAGCGTACTGTAAGGACTCAATGCAAAGTGCCGTTATGCCAGTGCTACGGTATCTCGCGAGCCCTGACTTAGAAAGAAGCCAATTGCCATTGCATGAACTTCTAACAAGTCTTACTGAGATTTGGTTTACTAACACTAAAGCGTACGTCAGTACAGCTTTCTTTAGCGAAAGTAATTCCTGATGATTGAGGTGAAGAATGAATATTGAGTGGCCACCATGGTGATTCAATAACAATTCCTTTGTAGAGCCAAGATCTATAAATCCTCAATAAACCTTTATATGCCAGTGCTTTAATAGTTTATTGAGTATTAGACCAAATTGTCTAGCCCTTAAAATAACATTCCAGTGAAGTGTGTTTTTAAGAGCTTTCCAACAGTAATGATCTTCATTTGTCTGGCATAGTCTTACCGATGGTGGCATTTCTCCAGGTGCTCCTTCTCAGTGCAAGAAGGGCGGATGTGCTGGGAGGAGGGTCTGGGGCGGCTGGGGTAGCCCCTCTGGTTTTCCCTGTCAAGGCAGTGGTGCGGCTTGGAGCAAGAAGGGCGCGTGGTGGTGTAGGACTTATGCAAAGTATTTCTTGCTTTTCCTTCCTTCCGGTCCTTCTTGTTATTGTCACTGCCCGGATTCCTGATGGTGACTATGATGTCCTTTCCTGGTGTTGTGATGGAAGCGACTCGAGCGTACTCTGGTGGTGTGGCGCTTGGGACTTCTTTCCTCGGGGGTGTGGTGGCAAGGGAGGTAATGTTGGTTCTTGGTGGTGTTGTTGTTTCCACCCTCTTTCTTCGTTATTTTATTTCCCTCCCCAGGATAATAGCCACGGCCTCGTGGCTATATTAACCCTCTCCGACATATGACGCGATTTTGAGCCTATTGGGGATACTTTAAAGTCTTTGTTACCATCAGGGGTATTTAGAAACCTTTAGTTTTTCTACTTCAACCTCTGCAGTTGTCTTTGAGTTAGCTGTGGGCAGAAAACTAATTTTGGAGAGGTAATTATAAGAGTGAGAGAACTCTATTTCTTATTGCTAATCTGGCAACCTCTGCATCATAAATGCGTGAAAGGGTTAAGAAACACCAGGTGTCGTCCTGTCGAGAGAATGTTTTGTACTGATCGAGGTATTCCCACCATTTTCTTGAATGAGCATTTGCGGGCCTCGAGGTATTGGCAAACACCGTCAGGCAGGAGTAGCCGTTAGTGTAAGACAAGGCTGTCTCCAGTTCGTCTAAGAATCGGAGGGTGTAGGAAGAGCCCTGATCTTCACCCCACCTGATCTTCTTGATGAAGGGGATTTGTATGGCACTGAAGGTGCTGGAGTCAGTCGCAGGAGTTTTAACAAAGGAATGGCATGGTGAGTAAATTTGGAGAGGCTGCTCGAGGAGGTGTTGGTCCGGTGGTGGTTGAGGAGGAAGTGATGGTGTGACTGTCGAGATATCCTGTTTTATGCATGCGTGGGGACGCGAAAGTACCTGATGACCTCACTGAGGTGGGAAAAGGTTGAGTTGTGGTGGCCAGAGTTGGTAGATTTGTTTCTTGAACACGCTATTCTTGATGTTGGCGCCCTTAATAATGCGTTCTGTGGTTACAAAGTATGTGCAAGTGAAGGGGAGAGGGAGAAGCTAGGAGTATGAGAAAAAATGGAAGAGAAACGAGAAGGGGGTTGAGAGAGACTAGTGAGAGAGATCTAGTGCGAACGGAAGAGGGGTGAACGGAAGGTGAGTCAGAGAGAGATGAGGACGATGGGAGAGGGGGTGGTGTGGGAAGAGGGTACTGGGAGAGGTCTGGGATTAGGAGTGTGGGGTGGTGGAAAAGGTGAGAGGTGAGGTTGGATGGTAATAGGAATAGAAATAGATGATTTTGGACTGATGGGGCGAATGTTTGAGGGATAGGGTTTAAGGGGTGGGTCTATGTGACGGGGAAGGGTAGGGGGTGGGTGAGAGGGGGTATTGGGATTTGGAGAAGAGGAAGAGGGAAAGGGGGAAACAGGAATTTGTCTGTGAAAGGAAGATGGGTTAGGGGGTGAAGGGGATGAAGAAGGGGGTGAGGTGGAGGAAGAAGGTGGTCTATGTTGCATAGTGGGGGGATGGTGCTTAGGGTGAGGAGGGGGAGTGATGGAAGGGTGTTGAGCTATATCATGGTGTGTGTGTGTGAGGGTGGGGGGGGGGGGTTTAAGGAAGACGAGGGTGAAGGGAATAACGGGGGGGGGGGGGGCGAGCAGCCGCTGAAGTAGGGGGAAAGGGTCTGGGTTGAGTATGAGGGATAGAATGGTGACGAGTAGGATGAGTAGGGATAGTGGTAGGGGGGGAATAAGGTGGGGCAGGTGGGTGAGGAGTGAGGAAGGAGTAGGTACTGAGGGTGAAGAAGGAGGAGAATAGGGCAACTCACGAAGCGATTGTTGGCGAGGCGGTTTGGGGTGGGGCGTGGTGGATGATGGAGGTGTCGTGTGAGGTTTGGAGGTGTCCCTATCCATAATCAGAAGACAAAAAATCCTCACGAAGCGATTTCGGTAGGTCCGACACTCTCCGTGATAGTTTATGATATTCTGGTACGGGTTGGGGACCTTGGTGATTTTATAGGGCCCGATGTATCTGGGGCCAAGTTTGTTGGACACTGGTAGTTTGGCCACCATTACCAAATCGTTGACTGCGTAGGGGCTTTGCGGGAGCATGATGTCCCAGGCTGTGGCATGGCAGACTTGGGCAGTATGAAGGACGTTCTTTAAGTGTTGCAGAGGGTCGGTGGATATGATTGCCGTGGAGTGTTTCGCGAGACTACGGAAGGGTAGCAACAGGGTTGCAACGCCATATAGTCTCTCGTGGGGCGTGATGCCGTCATCCCTAGAGCACGAGTTCATACCCCACTGGATCATTTTTACCTGGGCTGGCCAGTTGAGTTTGTAAGGCGATGAGCCGAGTCCTTAGCTGATTATTTATTGTTTTGTGGCTCCTTTCACATATGGCATTTCCTTGAGGCCAGTAGGGAGACGAGTGGGACACCTGGATGCCACACAATCGTGAAAATGTGTCCCATACTTGGCCAGAGAACTCGGGGGCATTGTCAGACAGGAACACAGCAGGTAGTCCTAAGTTGGCCAAGACCTCTGCCACGGTCAGGGCGCTGTGTTCCTTAACGGGGCAGCCCACAAAGAACTGGGAGTAGACGTCGACGAAGGTGACAACGAATCTCGACTAATGCGACTAATTTCCCGGCTGGACCTGGAGTTCTGGTTCAATCTTTTCCTAATCCACAAGGTCTGCAAGCTTCTGCAACTTTGTTGGTGAGGCTGGTAAAATTTATTGGACTACCAGGCCGGTAGTCCAATAAATTTGTTGAAAGACTTGCAACATTTTTTCTTGGCCAAGGTGGATTCCTTTAGTGGACTATTACTGTAGAAGTATTTCCAGGGCTGTTTGCGGGTCAATGGCGATGTGTCCTGACTCAGTATAGAGTTGATCCCCTACACGATGTAAGTTATAATATAAACATCCTTGGGAATCCATTTTGGTTTTATCAACTCTGCGTAAGCAGAGTTTGGTATCGCCCCCCCGTATAGTGGGTACCACATGAAAAAAATGTCT
Source organism: Paralithodes platypus (assembly GCA_032716605.1). Taxonomy (NCBI): domain Eukaryota; kingdom Metazoa; phylum Arthropoda; class Malacostraca; order Decapoda; family Lithodidae; genus Paralithodes; species Paralithodes platypus. Next base: position 32,335,219 of record CM064523.1, read on the forward strand.
GTCGTCGTTGTCGTCCGTCTGTCTCGGAACTCCTCCTAGACCGTTGGACGGATTTTCACCGAATTTCACACAAACATTTGTTGCGTGAATGCAAACGTCAGTCAAAAAATATGTTTTGAATTTATGCAATAGTTATGATTTTAGGTCCAAAATATGGTTTTGCCCCCCCCCCCCCCAACCCTCCCGGCGTTCGGAGGGCCAAATCATCTCTCTACGTATTTGCTAGGTTAAGTTAGTTTAGTTGGCATTAGAAGTGATGGTAGTAATACTGGGATTGATGGTGATAGTAGTGATGATGGTTGTAGTGATGATGGTGGGATAGTAGGTATTAGTAGTGATGATGGTAACCAATCGCAGAGTTGGGTATGCCGTTTTGATTTTGGGCAAAACGGTACATCTACTTTATTTTAGTTAGCCATGATTTTAGTAATGTGGGGTTGGCGTTTTCTTGAGGGTGCTCTGGCTACGTTTTCGTCGTTGAATTTGAGTGGGTAACTCTACTAGTTAAATTTGATGGGGTAACTAAACTAGTTATTGTGGGTAGGTTATCAACTCTGCGTAAGCAGAGTTTGGTATCGCCCCCCCGTATAGTGGGTACCACACGAAAAAAATGTCTGTCGTCGTCGTCGTCGTCGTCGTCCGTCTGTCTCGGAACTCCTCCTAGACCGTTGGACGGATTTTCACCAAATTTCACACGAACATTTGTTGCGTGAATGCAAACGTCGGTCAAAAAAGATTTTTTGCATTTATGCAATAGTTATGATTTTAGGTCCAAAATATGGTTTTGCCCCTCCTCCCGGACCCCCCCCCCCCAATCCCGGAAACCCCCCCCCCCCCCCCCCCCCACACACACACACACACACACACACACTAAGAACGCATTCGTTCTGGGAGCGAAAACATCTTGCTACGTATTTGCTAGGTTAAGTTAGTTTAGTTGGCATTAGAAGTGATGGTAGTAATATTTGGATTTATGGTGATAGTAGTTATAATGGTGATAATTGTAGTGATGATGGTTGTAGTTGTATTGATGATGATGACAGTAGTAGATAATATGATGGTGACAGTAGTAGTAATCATGGTCATAATAGTAGTGATGATGGTGACAAGTAATGATGATAGTTGTAGTGATAATAAATACAGTAGTGATGATGGTAGTGACGATGGTGTGAGTATTAGTGATGATGGTGAGTAGTAGTGAGGATAGTGAAATTTGTAGTGATGATGACGATAGTTGTGGTGATGAAGTTCATAGTAATGGTGATGATGGCAGTAGTAGTGATGATGGTGACAGTAGAATAAATTATGGTAATATTTGTGACAGTAGTAATGATGATGGTTATAGTAGTAGTGATGATGTTAACAGTAGTAATGATAATTGTAAGATGGTGGTGATGATATTAGTAATGATGGTTAATAGTTGTAGTATCAATGATGATAGTAGTGAACCCCTAACTATCGGCGCGCAACATAAGTCGAGTTAAATAAATCTGGACTATCTGGCGGCACGCGACATAGGTCGTGTGGCAATTTCAGCACGTAATGTTGCTGAGAGAGAGAGACAAGTGGTGGCAGGAGAGTAGCGAGCGTATGACTGCTCCAGACCACCGCGGCAAACCTACTGACACGAATCCCACCTCCTCCCTCCCTCTCTCACTCGCTACATACTGAATTGTATGGGGAAAGTACCGAATTACATGCTTTTTGCACTCGTGTTGCGCGGTTGTTGCAAGAAAACTAGCCGTCATAAAAGGATCGTTATGGTGTCATTGGAAAGCTCTGTTTATGCCCTTTCAGGGATAGATACTTGTTTTACGCTCTGGGTCTTATTTAGGCATGAAAATGATCACGTAAACAGCCCTATTTTGGCTAAAAACACCCCGCTGGGCGGTCCATATAAATAGACCGCTAGCCCGCTAATAAGGTGTTAAGATGCTAGTGACAATGTACAGTGATAATGGTGAGAGTTGTAGTAATAATTGTAATTGTAGTAGTGATGATGATCATAGTAATGGTGATGATGACAGTACTCGTGATGATTGTGGCAGTTGTAGTGATTATGTTGATTGTAATTGATGATGGTATTAGTAGTGATGATGGTAACCCATCGCAGAGTTGGGTATGCCGTTTTGATTTTGGGCAAAACGGCACGTCTACTTTATTTATACTAGCACTCGTGATGGGCAGGCGAGAGAGGGCGTCAGCGTTTGTGTGTAGTTTCCCTGGACAATAGTGAGTTTCAAAGTCGAACTCTTCCGGGGTTTCTCGCCAATGAACGAGGAGGGCACAGTTCGTTTCTGATCTTTGTAGCCATTGTAGGGTTTGTGCCCAGCAGAAAAGATCGAAAGTGGTTTAATGCCAAGATGACACCGAGGCACTCTTGTTTTGTGGTAGCATAGTTTCGTTGTGCGGCGTTCAAGGTGGCACTGGCGCAAGCGATTATGTGCTCACGCCCATCCTGTACTTGAGCCAGGACGGCTCCGATGATGTACAGAGATACGTCAGTATATAAACAGAATGTTTTTTTATAATCTGGGAACGCGACTGTGGGGGCTTACACCAGGTGTTGTTTAAGGGCGTTGAAATCCTTGTCCCTTTCCGAATTCCATATGAAGGGCTCGTCTTTCTTGGTTATTTCATGAAGGGGGTGGGCCAAGGCAGCAGAATCTTTCACGAACCATCTGTAGTAGGTGGCTAAACCCAAGAAGGAGCGAATGCCTTTGACGGTGGTAGGGGGAGTCTGGGCTGCTATTGCAGAGAGCTTACGAGGGTCTGGTGAGATGCCTTCGGCCGAGATGATGTGGCCGAGGAAATCCATAGTTGTCCGGGCTACTGAACACTTCGAGGGCTTCAGTTTTAGTCTGGCTTCCCTGATCCGCTGGAGTACCTGACGGGGGGGGGGGGGGGGGGATCTATGTGGTCAATGGGTTAATTCGTAATATCAACAACCCACAAATTAACTTACAAATAAACCTAATTAATGAAATCAATGAAATTAATGAAATTAATTAAATTAATTAAATTAATGAACTAGGATACTCACACAGAAATCCAGCGACCTAACCATTACTCTATCTAGTCAGTTAAAGGTTCAAGCACACTCTCACGATATATTATCCATTTTCGAATACTGGATATTTATCTAAGCATGTACTTATACCCAACTACACTCTAATAGCCTAATGATTACATGAATAGAAGGGGTAATTGATGGGGCATTAACCTCAAGCCTGGACATATTTCCTGTGCTGCATTGGGTCGCCTGGTGATTGCCGGGATGGGGTGTGGGGTTGCGTTGTGGGTACTCTATGGGTTGAGCAAAGATATTGAGCTAAATACTGATTAATTCAAAATAGATAGCCATAATTCTAAATAATATATTTCTATTTATATGTCTATACTGTATTGTAATTATTGCAATATGTAATGTATATTTCTATGTATATATTATAAAATATAGATGATTAATTGAGTAACTACCCACTCAACCTGTACATGCCTCTACTAGACCCTAGACAGAGTCGGAACGGTCATCAAAGCAAAGGACCATAGAGCCACAGTGCTGTTTCTTGTTTAGGGGCTCACACTCAGACTCATCTGCGTGGAGTATTTGTTTGTTTCTTAGTTTAAACTACTACTACTACTACTACTACTACTACTTCTACTACTACTAATTCTACTTTTATTTTATTGTTACACATATCACATACTAATCGCATCCACATCATGACACACCTCCCTTAGCATGTTCACCGTTCAGTCTCTCACTTCATCGTGCCTGATGCTAATAATGCCGCCCTTCTTAAATTAATGGCATTGTACGTACATACAGATAGTCACACAGATAACCATACAGATAACCAGATGTCGTACAGGGATGATACAGGTGTCATTGGAAAGCTCTATCACTTTACTTTCAAGGATCTATAATTGTATTACGATATGGATCTTGCTTATGCATGAAAGAGCATGGAATGAAGGTAATTTTTGGCAATTATACCCGCCTGGTGCTGCGGTGATGTTATGAGAGTTAAAAGAAGACCATGAAGAAGAACACATAACCCTAACACAGTAACACATACGTAATACCAAACATTCAACTAAACTGAGATACTAACACTTACTCAATAATATGTACTCACAAGTCTCCCCCAATACCAATGAAGCATCAATTTCTATCAACCATTAGATTTAGCTATCTCTCACTCCATTCGGAGGAGGTGATAGCACAATGAATAGAGTGGAAGACTGTGGACAAGATGTTCGTTAGAACCAATCTTCGCCGAACGTCAGAGTTTTGTTCTTACTGTTTCTGCAGTGGCTTCACGGACACGTCAAGAAAATGCCCTCTGTATCTCCACCAAATCTCATGTCACAGAACACGCCTGTGTCGTATTAAAAAATGCTGTGATGATGGTATAACTGCTCTCTCCATATCGCATGACGTGTATAAATTTGGTGTCACCACCTTAATGTGACAACAAAGAGTAACCAATTTTTCGAATTTCCAATTCCGCAGTGTAAGCCGACTCAAATGAAATAACAAACATCTTGAAACTATATTCAATAATATCGGGGCTTCGCAAGAGTCATAAGCTTCTGAACAGCCTAATCCAGAGACTGTGACGTAAACAAAAAAGAATCCCATCCTACATTCCTCTATTCTTTTCTTCCCATATTAAGAAACAAATACTCACCCACACCCTCCTCCACTCAAGTATGCACACATATCTACCAACACTAAGAAATAGGTATCAAACTATGCCAAGTACTAGCTCGAGCCACACCTCGATCAGTTCTTCTTTACTGTATTAACTGTCTTGATAGCATAATTGTTAGTGCGCGGAATTTCGGTGTGAAATCCTAGGTTCTAATCCTTCGAGTACTACATGTATTCATTAGTTCAATCGTTGTAATTAATTAGGTTTATTTGTAAGTTAATAGGTGGGTTGGTGATAATATGAATGTATTCAGGTTTAGGAGTAATTCTTAGCGAGGCCTTCCTTTGTGGTTAATGGCCCTATAAATTACCCCTTCCATTCGCGTAATCATTAGGCTATCATAGTGCAGTTGGGTATATGTGCATGCTTAGATTAATATCCAGTATTCGAGAATGGATAATATAGCGTAGGCTTGTGCATAAACATGTCTGTCTTGATAGCATAATGGTTAGTGTGCGGAATTTTGGTGTGAGTATGCTAGGTTCGAATCCTTGGATTACCAAATTTATTCATTAGATTCATTGATTTCATTAATTAGATTTATTTGTATGTTAATTAGTGGGTTGGTGATAATATGAATTGAAGAAAGAAACATTCACTCAAGAAACATCAATAACTATTATATAATAGATCTATCGAAAGCTCCCTCCCTCCATCCTTTAATCCTCTATTAAGACACATATACACTCAGATCTCTCCAAGTAACACATATTCACCAACACTAACAAACATGAACCTCCCACAACCCCTCTCCTTCCATCCTTCCTTTATTATGACACACACACACGCCCACTCTACCCCCCTCCATTCATCTTACACACATTCCTGTCACCTGTCCTATCGTTCCGGTACAACCACCCAATCCTCCCAGCCGGCGGCGCTTGTTGCACTCTGGCGCTGCCAACTGGGTGGTTTTTCGGCAGTACTTCTTTGATTTATCATTGAATTAATTTTGCTACCGTGGCCAGGGACCCTCAGAGAGTGATGAACGCAATACGAGGATATCCTCTCGGGCATGGAGGCATACATTCCATTTTCTTTCTTTCAGTCTAATGCAATTTTTGTTTTGTTTACTCACGTTTGTTCTTCTGCTGTCTGCAATAAGGAGAATGCATTCAAACGGTAGCATCTCCCTAAAACTTAAGAATCTCATTCTTCCTATGTTTCTGCGTGGAATCAATGTCCAAATCTGTTCTTCAACTCAACAAACATCAACCTCCCGCAACCCCTCTCCTTCCATCCTTGCACTAAACTATCCAACTCTAGCTCTTCCCAAGCTTTCTGGTATCTAGCCAAATATCTCTCCAACAATTTTCCTTCCTCACCTTGCCTTCCTCTTTTCCACTCTGACAGTCACTTCTTCCTCTGAAAATGCTGAACTCTTCGCTCAAAACTTTGCTAAAAACACCACTTTGAATTATTTTTCCCTGTTCACCCTCCTCTTTCCTACTTATGCCTAACATCATAGGGTGTATTTTCTGCCCTCTCTGGGCATACAGACATACAGCCATCCAGGCATACCGACCGGATGGTGTTCCTCTTGTTCTACTAAAAAACTGTGCTTCCATACTGACTCCTTGCGTACGCATACTCTTCCGTTGCTGTCTCTTCTCTGACGTCTTCCCTTCTTGCTGGAAGGTTGCATTCATTCAACCTGCCCCAAAGAAGGGCGACTTCTTTCAACCCTCCAACTATCTTCCAATTGCTCTAATTTCTTGCATCTCTAAAGTTATTTAATCTATTCTTACTTAAGCATTTATCTTCTCATAATCTACTCTCAGATTGCCAGTATGGCTTCCTTAAGGGTCACTCTACTGGTGATCTTCTTGCTCATCTTACTAACTCTTGGGCATCCTCCTTTCAGGAATTCTGTCAGACTTTTTCTGTTGTGCTAGACTTATCGAAAGCCTTCGGTAGAGTCTGGTACAAATCTCTAATTTCCAAACTACCCTTCTTCGGTTTCTATCCCTCCATCTGCGCCTTTATCTCCAATTTCCTTTCTGGCCATTCAATTGCTGTTGTTGTGGACGGCCATCGTTCACTTACTCAACCTATCAACTCTGGTGTTCCTCAGGGTTCCGTCCTATCTCCAGTTCTTTTTCTAATATTCATTGACAATCTTCTCAACTGCACCTCTAGCTCCATTCCCTCATATGCCAATGACTTTACATTACACTATTCAACTAGGTTTCCACAGCATCGCTCCCAATAATTACTTCAAAACTCAAGTGAGGAGGCCATAGCACACCTATCTTCTGATCTTTCTATTATCTCTGATTGGGTCATTCAATACCTTGTTGCTTTCAATGCCTCCAAACTCAATTTCTCAATTTGTCTACTCGTCACAACCTTCTACAAGACTATCCCTTACTCTTCCATAACATGCAAATTAAACTTGTATCTTCTCTTAATATTCTCGGTGTCTAATTGTCATCTGATCTCTCTTGGAAAGAACATATTATCACTCTTGCTAAAACAGCTCTCCAGAAGCTAGGTGTGCTCAACTGCCTCTGGGGGTTCTTTACCCCTGCACAGCTTCTTGCTCTGTACACGGGCACAGTGCATCTATATATTTAGTATTGTTCACTTGTGTGGGGAGGCTCCTCTCACACAGCACTTTTTAAAAAGTAGAACAGAAAGCCTTTTGCATCACTAACTCACTTCCACTCACATATTCTCTGTAACATCTCTCTCTTCGCTGCAATGTTGCATCTCTCACTATTCTACCGCTATTACAATAATTAGCGTTCCTCAGACCTCTCTCAGTGTATTCCACCCCCTCTACATACATTATGTAGCACCCGTCTTGTAATGCAATACTCTGTGGAATTCTCCAACTCAAGAGTGAACCGATATTCCCAGTCTTTCTTATATTCAACAGCTGAGCTCTGGAACGCTTTCCTTGAACCCATCTTTCCCCCTATCCTATGAATTAAGTATTTTCAAACTCCGTGTGTCCAGGCATTTTGGCTAGAATGTTCCTTGATTTTGGCCCTGTCGCTCTTTCAACTCTGGGGGAGGCATTCGTCACAGGCAGTTTTGCCTTTTGTCTCCCTCATCCACATAGCAAATAAACACCATTACTAAAAACATGAAGCTCTAGTTCTAGCCACATTTCTCTCACCTCTCACTACAGAATCCCCCCCACCCCTCTCTCTCTCTCTCTCTAACCAAGGAACATGAACCTCCATCAAACACTTGGTCCAGCCACCCCTCCCACCATCCATCCTTCCTCCGTTCCTTCCTTCCTTTACGAGCGATGGTGTGGAGGAAATAACTCAAGCTGAACATTACATCCCTGTTATGGTTGCTCGCCTCAATCTGTTGAGGTGCTGCGGGTGGACTGGTGGGGGTAACAGTAAACATTTCGATATAATGGTAATATTTACTTTTCCTTATTGGCTATCATTTCAAGATTTATTACTGTCCTGGTAGTGTTACGATTCCCGTGTAAGATGAAACAAAAACAAACACAAATCATGCAATGTTCCTTATGCTACTGGTTTGTTTTCACACTTTAATTTTCATCCCTGCCTAGCCTCTTATTTTTTCATCTATACTTACTCTAACATAAACAAATGTGCTAAATAACTAACTAAATACATGCATGGAGTAGCTTAGTCTCTAATAAAATATGGTTCATAGCACTATCTTGGAAAGCTTCAAGTCTTCTCTAAGAATTAACCACAGAATTCCACAGCATTTTCCGAAAGTAACTGAATAAAAGAAGCCTAAGAAGCTTCCCTTGTATCCATAAATTGAAACTATCTCTTAACAGACCGACACAATATCTGGGCTTTCTTCATTACTTTAATTCACTGCTCGGAAAACATCATGGAAAACACGACAACATTTCTCTCTCTTACTGTAGCTCACTCCTCTTTATCTCTCTCATCAAAGAGAGAGAGAGAGTTTCAAGGGAAAGTTAGTATATCAGAGACTTTGCAGTCCATTTCGAGGAGAAGTGGAAAGAGAGATACGGTTTAGTGCACTACACTCTTTACAGAGTGTGCAAAATACTAATATTACGTATACTCTCTTCTTGAACTGCTCTACTGAAGAACTATTTACAACTTCGGAGGGAAGTTTGTTCCAGGTAGAACAGATCTTATATGTGAAAAAGTTTCCACATATACTAGTGCTGAACCTTTTCAATTCTAATTTCCAGCCATGGTTGCGTGTTGTATTCATATTGAGGCTAAACATTTTGCTATAATTCACGTTGCCAATCCCATTAAGTATTCTAAATACTTCAATGAGCTGACCTCGTAGTCTGCGTCTCTCCAACGGGAAGATTTCAAGAGCTCTCAACCGGTCCTCGTAGCTTATTCTTCTAAGCGATGGAATAAGCTTTGTAGCCAGAGCTTGTACTCTTTCCAGTCGCTCTATATTTCTCCTGAGTGCTAGAGACCACAATTGAGCAGCATACTCCAGGAGAGGCCGTATCAGAGCGTTGTAAAGTGTGAGGACTATTTCTTTATTTCTATACATAAATTGCCTCTTAATATAGCCCAATAATTTCTGAGCTATCTTCTCTACTTCAGAGCACTACTTGGAAAACTTTAGGTCACTGCTAATCAGAACACCCAAATCCTTTTCCAAGTCAGTCACTTCGAGAGGCATTCCCAATAGTGAATAGCCTGCTTGCTATAGCCTGAATAGCCTGGTTTGCTTGGCCGATATGTATCACCTTGCACTTTTCCAAGTTTAGAGGCATCTGCCATGTCTCCGACCATTCACGCAGTCTGTTGAGGTCCATCCTGAGCTGTTCAACACCTTTTGAGTCTTTCACATTCATTCCAAGCTTTATGTCATCTGCAAACTTGGAGATCACACTCAACAGACCAATATCGATGTCATTGACATAATATGATAAACAGTAGTGGGCCAAGGACAGATCCCTGTGGAGCTCCAGAAGTTAATGGAGTCCACTCAGAAGAAACACCATTGATTACCACTCGTTGTTGTCTACCTGTTAGCCAACTTTCTATCCAATTTGTTATATCTGTATTGATATGTAGTGTACTCACTTTTGACATTAGCTTACAATGAGGCACTTTGTCAAAAGCTTTTTGAAAATCTAAGTAAAGGATGTCTATGGCTCTACTTTTGTCATACTCACTCAAGTATTTCATTGAAAAATTCCAGCAAATTTGATAAGACTTGATCGATGTCGCCTGAATCCATGTTGGGAATCTGTAATTAAATTGTGAATTTCTAGGTAGTCAACTATCTTGTCTACTAGTATCCTTTCTAAGAGTTTTACTATGATAGAAGTCAAGCTAATTGGGCAATAATTCTTGGGACACTCGTGATCCCCTTTCTTAAAAATTGGGGTCACATTGCCCAGTTTCCAGTCTTCAGGGACTTATCCATTTTCTAGTGATTTATTGAAGATGTCTGCCAAGAAAGGTGCGCACTTCTCTTACAACTCGGGGAAGAAAGCTATTTGGGCCGGATGATTTGAGCCTACATAACTTATCTATTATTTTTGCTACCTCCTCTGGGGTACATCTAATTCTGCTATGAACTTCACCCTCATGCCCTAATCCTGGACTTGGCATGTCACTGGTAGTTTCCCTTGTGAATACCGAGGCAAAATAGTTGTTTAGGAAATTAGCTATATCAGTGTCAGAGGTTTGTAGTTGGCCTGTTGGTTCCTTTAGAGGTCCAATGCTACTTTTGAATGGCTTCCTGCTGTTCACATAGTTGAAGAACTCTTTAGGTCTTTCTTTGCAGAGGGCTGCAACCCTGCGTTCTTCATTTCGCTTTGCTTCCTTTATAAGAAATTTCACTCTTCTACACATATTATTTTAAGGAATCTAAATCTCTTTGGTCTTGACTTCTTTTAGCCTTTCTGTATGCAACCTTTATCTTTCGAATTACTGAAGCTATGTCACTTGTAAACCATTTTGGTTGGGTTAAGCCTGATTTGGTAAGTTTAGTAGGAACAAATGCAGCTTGTCGATCCATAAACTGCTCTTTGAATTAGCATCAAATCGCATTAACATTCTCACCCTCAAGTCTGATCTGGGATAAGCTTCACCGAAGGTCTTCAACATTTGTACATCTAAAATCTAGTTTTGCACTCTGGGGACTGGTGGGTCTGCTGCTAAAGGTGTGAAGAGAGAACCTAACTATATTGTGGTCACTACCTCCAAGTGATTCCCCAACAGATAAGCTGGTCACACTCTCATCTTCAGTGGTAAACACAAGATCTAGTATATTGTTGGCTCTAGTTGGCTCGTTCCCCCACTGGGTTAAAAAGTTATCATTAGCAAAGTCCACAAGATTCCTACCTTCAGCATTGGCATTTCTTGCTTCCCAGTTTACTATGCAATTGAAGTCACCTAAGATCACACTTGTTTTACCCTCGATAACAGCACTCAGTCTTGTGTACAGAAGTTCATCCTTTTCAACATTTTGATGTGGAGGCCTGTATACCAGAACAATCTTATAGATAGAATTACCTAGACTGAGGTCTATTCCAAGCAGTTCATGTTCTGACCTGATTTTGCAGTCAATTGAATTTAGGAAATTTCTGATGTACAATAGAATTCCACCCCCTTCCTGCATGGTTCGGTCTTTGTGGAGCACTCTATATCCAGGTATTTCAAATTCCCCAACATAATCTCTGGTATAACTGTGAATCCAGGATTCAGTGACGGCCACTACATCAAAGCATTCTGTAGACAATAATGCCCTAAGTTCGGAGAATGTATTCCTAATTAACCTGGCAATAAATAATACTACTTTAAGGGCATTCAGGTTTTTCTTAGAACCCCCTAGTTTACCCCGTTTCCCGAAGAGAATTGGGTCTCTGGGGGTAGTGCATTTTCTTGCACACCATTTCTCTGTACACTATCAGAGGTGTTGCAATCTCCTATATTTGGTGAAACCTCACCTGAGGTAGAAGAACCACTGTCTAGTGGTTCAGAAATTGGCAACTGAGGTGTAGAGTATAGAGGGAGCTGCGGGTCATCACTCAATCTACTAGGGAACTCTGTCTTTTGTTGAGAGGTATTCTTGCTCTCAGAGGGACTAACTCCTTCTTTTGTGGGACCTCTATTTGGAAGTTTGAGATCAGCTGCTGATGAAGGTTTGCATTTTTCCTGCTGGGGGGTGCTTTCTAAATTTGTTCTTGCCCTCAGTAAACTGTAAATATGGTGATTTAGGAAATCACCAACTTTGATATTACTGCTAATGCTTAAATGTACACCGTCACGGAGGTACAGGTTGCGCTTCCCATAGAATTAATCAAATGGGTCCACAAATCACACCCTTTTCTGGGTACACATGTTAGCTAACCTACCATTTAAGCTTATTGCTTTGATGGTAGCACAATCCCCTTCATACATCCTGGGCAAAATACCAAGTATCATGCCTCTGTCTGTTTTGTGTCGGAGATCATCAGCCCGAGGCATGACTTCTCCTATCATCGACTCTGTGGTACCGACTTTATTTCCTTTGAGGAACAGGTCATTACCACTGACCTGGGCTATTTTTGCCATCCCCTTAGTCTTGGACAAGACTTGTTCTACTTCTTTTGTGATCTTGGAAGTCCTTGCACCTGAGAGGCTCTTCACCTTTCGCACATCTCGGCAAAACTTAACAAAGTGAGACTCTTGTCCTTTGACCTGGGAATCTCCAATCAAAATTGCTTTTGTTTATTTGGCACTAACAATACCAAACCTGCTTGACATGTTAAGTTTGTATTGTTTGTTGTCTGAATGATGCATAGTAGGCCTGGCATTTCCCTGCCCATTCTACATTTGACTATCCTTTTTCCCTCTTTTCTGTGAGGACTTAAGGAAGTCATACTGACTTTTGGCACTATCTAGAGTGCCAAATCTATATGAGGTGTTAACCTCATATTCCTGTCTGGCCTTTTTCTTCTTTTTGTGTTTGACCTCTCTCCAGATATAGCGAGGGACACTAGCTATAGCAGGAGTTGCAGCCTCTTCCATAGTTTCTGCTTCAGTTGTTGCCTCCTTGACTGGCATTTTCCCACCTGTATAACTTGTACTACTGTTGTTTGAAGGAATAGCTACCACTCTTACTTTAGTTTCACTTCTAAGGCTATATAGTTCCGTTCTCAACTCTTCTATTTCTTAACTCTTCTTTTCTTCCTTCAGAGACGTTGTTCTTCAGGTAAGTATTCTCAGTGTCTCATTGTTTCAATTGTTCAGAAGTCCCATCTACCTCCTTCATGAGTTTTACTTCTATATCACAAAAGAGACTATCATGGTGGATGCTGGCATATGCACCTTCTTTGACGTCAATACACCATTTGAGCTGCTTGCACT